>JAYESA010000015.1:74773374-75100492 GCA_036927795.1 Iris macrosiphon | reverse complement strand
AGAGGGGGGAACGAGTGGGAGCTACCTCGGCAGGGCGGAGCATTTGCGATGACGGTCGAGGAAACCAATACTACAGGTGATGGGTTAGAGAGTCTGTTCTTTCTTTCTGTTCCTTTCATCTATTTTGATTGATTGATTCTTTAGTACCTTTTGGATGCTTGTGTTATATAGTTAGTGTAGCTATAGAATACCCTGACAGAGACAACAGTAATAAGACAGAAGACAGGTGGAGACCATGACCATGCATGTTATTCTTTGCATAGGACTGTTCTTAGTGAGATAAGACCTTATTAGACTATGATTGCTGGGGGTTTGACCTAGAAGGAGTACGATCACCTTTAAATTTCGAGGACGAAATTATTTTAAGGGGGATAGACTTGTCACTATCGTATTTTCTAGAAAAGGATATTTTGGTCATTTTATAATTAATTAAATATTGTACATGTTAAATATTTATTTATTGTATTATTTATTTATTATTAGCATGATAGATTTATTTTTTTGGACTTGTGTTAGTGGACCTAACTAGTTTAGTTTAGACTCATAGACCAACATGTATTAATTGTTAGAATTGAGCCCAACTAGAAAGCCCATTAATTAGGAGGGTGATTAAATTAATTAAACCATTGGACTAGAAGCTTCCCTCCTTAATTAATTTCTTCATGAGAGGCCCCAAGGGGTATTTTAGACTTTACATAGTAGCTTGAGGGAGGGGGCAAGTGAGGCCTATATAAAGGGATGAAAACTTTCTCTCTCTTCATTTTTCATTCCAAATCTAGATCTAGAATTTCTCTCAACAAAATTTCATCAAATCTCTACCAAATTTCCACCCAATTACTTCCCAAATCACTATTAGAGACTAGAAGATCAAGGATCTAGAAGGAGGAAGCAAGGATCTACAAAGAGGAGCAAGGATCTACAAGTTGGAAGCTAATTTCACCAATTTTGGAGGTTTCATTGGGAATCCATCTCCCAATAGGTATAATTCAGTTTTGTCCCTTAAATAGCTTCTAAATCTGATATTTAATCATGAATAATCAACCCATATGTATGTACTACCCATAGGATTTGGTTTTGTGTTCATAGGAGACCTATGGAGAAAGTTATGGTGCTTTTTGTGTCAATTTTGGAGGAATTCCGAAAATAACTTTTTGTTGTGTGTGTCAATTGATCCTATAGATCAATTTGGCATATGTTTATGTGTTTGGGGATAGTGTCGTGTCCACAATTGGGTACATGTAGGTCGTATCCCAACAATTTGGTGATACGTGTTATTTTGGGGGTTTTCCCCTCCGACACGGGACTTTGTACATGTCATATTTTGACACGGACACATAGATCTATATTTGACACTTTGTTTTGTTCATAAATATTATATGTGTTTTGTTTGTGTCCTTCGGGGTGCAATTGGATGTGTGGTGGACTATTGTCGCATGCGTATCATAGATCTAGTGAGATACGGTGTGATACGCTCCAATTATTATGTGTTTATGTGTAGATCTAATTAATTGTGCTTTAATTCTTGAATTATAATTGTGTATGTATCTATATATATTATATATGTATTATGTATATTTATTATAGTGTTTATTTTATCATAGATCTATGTATTATATATGTATTAATAGAATATATATTATGTAGCTTTCTTCTACATGCATTAATATATATGTTATAATATATGTTAGGGATATAAATATATGTATATATTTTATATAATATATGTGTATATTTAATTAAGTAATTAGATTATTTATATATGATTATATATATATGTATGTAGATATATATTTATAAGTGGTAGCATATTGTATATATAATATAGTAGATATATTTTATGTTAGGGATATAAATATATGTATATATTTTAAATAATATATGTGTATGTTTAATTAAGTAATTAGATTATTTATATATGATTATATATATATATATATGTATGTAGATATATATTTATAAGTGGTAGCATATGTATATATAATATAGTAGATATATTTATATGTGGTTATATGTATAGTTATATTATATATTGTTATGTATTTATATTATTATATGATTATATATATGTATACATATATGTATAGTTATATATACATATTACTATATGTGTGTGTGTATGTTACTATGTGGTATTTTATACAATTTACTATGTATAGTGTATGTATAGTTATATATAGTTTTATATGTTTATTGTATAAATATATATTATGGGTTATATATATGTATTTAAATATATATTGTATAAATATATATATATATAGTGGGTTTATATATATGTATTTATATATATATTGTATATATATATATATATATCATATATATATATATATATATATATATATATATACATATATTTTCAAAGACAACAGCGAGCCAGAAGTGTCGCAACAGCAACAACAAATACAAATAATAGCAGCTTTTCAGCGACAGTTGCAGAAAACTGTCGCTGAAATAACAGTGTATCAGCAGAGTATCAGAAGCTTCAGCGACAGTTTTTAGTGACAGTGCAGGAAACTGTCATAAAAACTGCAGTGTATCTATATACACAGTAGCTTTCTGTGATAGTGGACAGGTATTTAGCGATAGTTTGGCAGTTTTTAATATATTAGATATTAATATATATATATATATATATATATATATATATATTATATATATATATATATATATATATATATGGTAATTAATATATATATAAATATGTTCCTAATTGCTCTTTGTATTATAGTATACTATATATGTATATATTTAGTTATAGCATATAAATTTATTAGAATAATTAGTATACTTTTAGTTATCAATTGTTATGAGTATTTTTTATATATTATATATTTGTAGGTATGTACGTACGTATATATGTATTAATAGTTAGTGTGTAGTTGGTAGTTAGTATTATTCTATTAGTACATACTAGAGTTATATTGGATTGATATATGTAATTATTGATGGGTAGTTAGTATATATATGAGATTTTTGGCAATTACCTTGAGATATCAAGGTAAGTATCAAGATATACCAAGGTATGAGTAGTAGGTATTGACATAAGTAATAAGATAGTTGTAAACTAATTATGGGTTGGTATTAAGGTGACTAAAATAAGGTATATAGAATTATATAAATATTAAATATATAGTAATTTATAATTATTGTTGGGTAGTTACTATAAATAAGGTTTTGAATTTACCTTGAGATGCCAAGGTAAGTATCAAGGTATTGGAGGATAATCAAGATATTGGGTTTGGATATCAAGATAGAGGTTTAGTATTGCGATACCAAGTTGATTCGAAACCAAGGTATCCATTTAGCATTTGTAATTAGGATTTTATATATATAATATTATTTGATATGTACATATGTGTTATATTTATCCCTTATTTGTGTATCCTGAGATACGGTATCTTAGTATCCTAAGATGTAGCTTGTATGGCCTAGATTCATAGTGTGTGAGCCCAATATCTTTGAGTTAGACTCATGCAACATAGAAATAGGTAGTTGACCATAATTTGACTATAGTTGACCATAGTTGACTTAGAGTTGACCTAGTTTGACTTTTGACTTAGAAATGACTTTATGACCTAGAAAGTTGACTAGTTTAATTTAGTTCTCTTCCCAAAAACTTGTATTAATGCAATATTTCATATATAGGTCTGTGACACCAGTTCGGACATTATTTTTTATCATTTTCTCTGGACCACAGGCGAGTACATTCTCTGATAGTTTTCATTATTTGATTACCACTATAATTCAAGTATTTAGAAATGTTACTTATGATTCTTGACACGATGGTACACGGATTGGTATTGTTATTGGATCGTTAGTCATGGGATGTTACCTTGATTATGGAGATGGTATCGGATACTGTCCTTTTTGGTATTGGATAACATTGAATATTGTAGATTAAACATTGGATACATTGGCTAGTGACGTGTCATGATTCGATCCATCATATCAGTCGGGGCGGGGGAAATACCAATTAAATATGTGATCAAGAAACTATCGGCTAGTAGTGTAATCATTGGCTACTAACTAACCATGCAATTCACGTATGGTTGAGTTAGCTCCTTAGTGTAATCATTGAATCTCCCAGGCCGATCACATATTTAGTTAGTATCTCAAATCACATAGTTATTGTAGATTCTATTATTCAGTTCATTGATTACCTTGTTCTATTCTGACATTATAGTTCATTCATTTATTCTTGTACGCATTGATTATATTCTATTGTTAGTATTGCATATTCTCTCATTGTTCTTGATTATCAGTTATATCCTCATCGTAGATAGCATCTTCTATTCTACTGCTTTATAGTTTTTTGTCAATTAATAGGAACTGCTATTGGGTTGTACTTCGCTCCATTCCTGACTGGAAAACATTTTTCAGAGCATCCGGGAGATTGGTGTCCGACAACTACGGACCTCAGCCTATAGATGGTGCAGACTTGGACCCACTAGTTCTGGAGTGACTGTCGAGAGATTTAGCCGGATTCACTAGTTAGCATAGTTAGTTCTCTTTAGCATGTTGGTACCGGATTTGTTTCCGGCATATATTTGTGTTTGGATATTATTTCTATTTGTTGTTGTTATATTTTTAACTGCTTAGTTATGTTAGACTTCTGCGATATCCTCTCGTGCCATAGAAATGTGATTGAGTATTGTGTTGAATTAAGTTGATTACTCTTCTTGGAGTTGAGATATTATTGGAGGATTATACATTTTGTGAGATAATTAGATAGTATAGTTGACCCAAGACAGCGTTCTACCGCCGATGCTGCGGCGTAGGCTGGGCGTTGTTCCCGACTTGCATCCCTACACCAGGTATGGGTCGTGACACATTTTTAGTGGTGACTCATACAGGTCAGGCTTCGCAATATTGCGATGTCGTGGTAGTGCGATGACTTAGTTGTACTACTACGAGCCTGCGATAGGATATAGGACATATGATACTAGGAAGAGAGAGGGATACTCAATCACAACTAGGAATTCCAATCTGAATTGAATCGCTAATTTTGATTCCTTCTGAATACTTTTGTCCTTCCTTGATGATATCTTATCTTGTGTCGAATTGATCTCCTTTGTTTCGATCTGTCTTCAGGATGCCGCCGAAGACTAGATCCCATCGATCGGGAGCAGTTTCTGCGAGGTCTGCCACCTCTCAATCTTCCACTCAGGCAGTAGGGTTTGTACCTCCTACGACATCAGTTCATGTAGGAGTCTCGGCTGCCTTCAGGGGTTCTCCTCCATCTGTTCCGAGGACTACTCCAGTTGCTTCGGAGGGACTTCCACCACCTCCATTTTCAGGAGATACCGCGCCGATGGTTGCACTGTTTAGAGAGATGATAGAATTACAAAGGGCACAGATAGAAGCCCAGCACAGGCAGTCAGATATGATGCGGCATGGTATGATGGAAAATGCCCATCAGGTAGCTATAGCAGCAGTTCAGAGAGAGGCTCCTCCACAGCCACAGGATACTCAGATCAAGCCAGGCAACATTCAAAATTTCAAGAAGCTTGAGCCTTGAGTTTTCAAGGGTACAGAAGGTATAGTCTATGCTGACGATTGGCTTGAAGATATCGAGCGACTCATGAAGGTATCCCGTCTTGCGGAGGATCTGAAGGTTGAGGCGGTAGGACTTTAACTATTCGACGTTGCCCGCACTTGGTTCAGGAATGAGCCAATTCTTACTGTTGCAGGGCAATCTTGGAAGATATTCAAGGATCTCTTTAAGAAAAAGTTCTTTGCTCGGACGAACAGATTGGAATTAGAAAGGCAATTTGAGAGCCTTACACAAGGAAGCATGTCCGTAGAGGAGTATGCCGCAGAGTTCGGGAGGCTGAGCCAATTTGCGGAGTACTTGGTGAGAGAGCCAGAAGTTCGGGCTATCCGTTTCTGCGAGGGTCTGAATTGGGAAGTCAAGATTCTCATTCCGTCTTTCTACGAGACGTATTCTGAGATACTTTCGGAGGCACGCAAGGTCGAGCGGGAGTGGAACTTGAAGCCGAAGAGGGACCGTGATATGTTTGGGGGTGACAGTAGCGGTGCGGGACCGGCAAAGAGGTCGCGGTTCCAGCAACAGCAGTTTCCAGTACAATTCGGAGCCTATCAGCAACAATATCAGATGCCAGAACCTATTGTTGCTCCAGTACAAGCTCTAGTACAACAGATACCACAGCAGCCTCAGAGACAGGTGCAACAAGCTCCTCAATGCACCTATTGCAAGAAGACTGGGCACACTTAGGAGATGTGTCGGAAGAGACTTGGAGCATGCTTACATTGTGGATCAACGGAGCATATGGTAAAGGATTGTCTCTGGACAATTCAACGTCCAGGCCAGGATGCAGATCGAGGCCAGAGAAGTGGAGTTAGGCCACTTGTAGCACCACAGATTGCTCATCACCCGCAGATGGAGCTACCTCGGCAGGGCGGAGCATTTGCGATGACGGTCGAGGAAACCAATACTACAGGTGATGGGTTAGAGAGTCTGTTCTTTCTTTCTGTTCCTTTCATCTATTTTGATTGATTGATTCTTTAGTACCTTTTGGATGCTTGTGTTATATAGTTAGTGTAGCTATAGAATACCCTGACAGAGACAACAGTAATAAGACAGAAGACAGGTGGAGACCATGACCATGCATGTTATTCTTTGCATAGGACTGTTCTTAGTGAGATAAGACCTTATTAGACTATGATTGCTGGGGGTTTGACCTAGAAGGAGTACGATCACCTTTAAATTTCGAGGACGAAATTATTTTAAGGGGATAGACTTGTCACTATCGTATTTTCTAGAAAAGGATATTTTGGTCATTTTATAATTAATTAAATATTGTACATGTTAAATATTTATTTATTGTATTATTTATTTATTATTAGCATGATAGATTTATTTTTTTGGACTTGTGTTAGTGGACCTAACTAGTTTAGTTTAGACTCATAGACCAACATGTATTAATTGTTAGAATTGAGCCCAACTAGAAAGCCCATTAATTAGGAGGGTGATTAAATTAATTAAACCATTGGACTAGAAGCTTCCCTCCTTAATTAATTTCTTCATGAGAGGCCCCAAGGGATATTTTAGACTTTACATAGTAGCTTGAGGGAGGGGGCAAGTGAGGCCTATATAAAGGGATGAAAACTTTCTCTCTCTTCATTTTTCATTCCAAATCTAGATCTAGAATTTCTCTCAACAAAATTTCATCAAATCTCTACCAAATTTCCACCCAATTACTTCCCAAATCACTATTAGAGACTAGAAGATCAAGGATCTAGAAGGAGGAAGCAAGGATCTACAAAGAGGAGCAAGGATCTACAAGTTGGAAGCTAATTTCACCAATTTTGGAGGTTTCATTGGGAATCCATCTCCCAATAGGTATAATTCAGTTTTGTCCCTTAAATAGCTTCTAAATCTGATATTTAATCATGAATAATCAACCCATATGTATGTACTACCCATAGGATTTGGTTTTGTGTTCATAGGAGACCTATGGAGAAAGTTATGGTGCTTTTTGTGTCAATTTTGGAGGAATTCCGAAAATAACTTTTTGTTGTGTGTGTCAATTGATCCTATAGATCAATTTGACATATGTTTATGTGTTTGGGGATAGTGTCGTGTCCACAATTGGGTACATGTAGGTCGTATCCCAACAATTTGGTGATACGTGTTATTTTGGGGGTTTTCCCTCCGACACGGGACTTTGTACATGTCATATTTTGACACGGACACATAGATCTATATTTGACACTTTGTTTTGTTCATAAATATTATATGTGATTTATTTGTGTCCTTCGGGGTGCAATTGGATGTGTGGTGGACTCGTGTCGCATGCGTATCCTAGATCTAGTGGGATACAGTGTGATACGCTCCAATTATTATGTGTTTATGTGTAAATCTAATTAATTGTGCTTTAATTCTTGAATTATAATTGTGTATGTATCTATATATATTATATATGTATTATGTATATTTATTATAGTGTTTATTGTATCATAGATCTATGTATTATATATGTATTAATAGAATATATATTATGTTGTAGCTTTCTTCTACATGCATTAATATATATGTTATAATATATGTTAGGGATATAAATATATGTATATATTTTATATAATATATGTGTATGTTTAATTAAGTAATTAGATTATTTATATATGATTATATATATATATATATATATATATATATATATATATATATATATATATATATATATATATATATATATATATATATATATATATATATATATATTATATATATATATATATATATATATGTATGTAGATATATATTTATAAGTGGTAGCATATGTATATATAATATAGTAGATATATTTATATGTGGTTATATATATAGTTATATTATATATTGTTATGTATTTATATTATTATATGATTATATATATGTATACATATATGTATAGTTATATATATATATTACTATATGTGTGTGTGTATGTTACTATGTGGTATTTTATACAATTTACTATGTATAAGTGTATGTATAGTTATATATAGTTTTATATGTTTATTGTATAAATATATATTATGGGTTATATATATGTATTTAAATATATATTGTATAAATATATATATATATATAGTGGGTTATATATATGTATTTATATATATATATACATATATTTTCAGCGACAACAGCGAGCCAGAAGTGTCGCAACAGCAGCAACAAATACAAATAATAGCAGCTTTTCAGCGACAGCAGTCAGCGACAGTTGCAGAAAATTGTCGCTGAAACAACAGTGTATCAGCAGAGTATCAGAAGCTTCAGCGACAGTTTTTAGTGACAGTGCAGGAAACTGTCATAAAAACTACAGTGTATCTATATACACAGCAGCTTTCTGTGACAGTGGACAGGGTATTTAGCGACAGTTTGGCAGTTTTTAATATATTAGATATATATATATATATATATATATATATATGGTAATTAATATATATATAAATATGTTCCTAATTGCTCTTTGTATTATAGTATACTATATATGTATATATTTAGTTGTAGCATATAAATTTATTAAAATAATTAGTATACTTTAGTTATCAATTGTTATGAGTATTTTTTATATATTATATATTTGTAGGTATGTATGTACGTATATATGTATTAATAGTTAGTGTGTAGTTGGTAGTTAGTATTATTCTATTAGTACATACTAGAGTTATATTGGATTGATATTTGTAATTATTGATGGGTAGTTAGTATATATATGAGATTTTGGCAATTACCTTGAGATATCAAGGTAAGTATCAAGATATACCAAGGTATGAGTAGTAGGTATTGGCATAAGTAATAGGATAGTTGTAAACTAATTATGGGTTGGTATTAAGGTGACTAAAATAAGGTATATAGAATTATATAAATATTAAATACATAGTAGTTTATAATTATTGTTGGGTAGTTAGTATAAATAAGGTTTTGAATTTACCTTGAGATGCCAAGGTAAGTATCAAGGTATTGGAGGATAATCAAGGTATTGGGTTTGGATATCAAGATAGAGGTTTAGTATTGCGATACCAAGTTGGTTCGAAACCAAGGTATCCACTTAGCATTTGTAATTAGGATTTTGTATATATAATATTGTTTGATATGTACATATGTGTTATATTTATCCCTTGTTTGTGTATCCTGAGATACGGTATCTTAGTATCCTAAGATGTAGCTTGTATGGCCTAGATTCATAGTGTGTGAGCCTAATATCTTTGAGTTAGACTCATGCAACATAGAAATAGGTAGTTGACCATAATTTGACTATAGTTGACTTAGAGTTGACCTAGTTTGACTTTTGACTTAGAAATGACTTTATGACCTAGAAAGTTGACTAGTTTAATTTATTTCTCTTCCCAAAAACTTGTATTAATGCAATATTTCATATATAGGTCTGTGACACCAGTTCGGACATTATTTTTTATCATTTGCTCTGGACCACAGGCGAGTACATTCTCTGATAGTTTTTATTATTTGATTACCACTATAATTCAAGTATTTAGAAATGTTACTTATGATTCTTGACACGATGGTACACGGATTGGTATTATTATTGGATCGTTAGTCATGGGATATTACCTTGATTATGGAGATGGTATCGGATACTGTCCTTGTTGGTATTGGATAACATTGAATATTATAGATTAAATATTGGATATATTGGCTAGTGACGTGTCATGATTCGATCCATCATATCAGTCGGGGCGGGGGAAAAAACAATTAAATATGTGATCAAGAAACTATCGACTAGTAGTGTAATCATTGGCTACTAACTAACCATGCAATTCACATATGGTTGAGTTAGCTCCTTAGTGTAATCATTGAATCTCCCAGGCCGATCACATATTTAGTTAGTATCTCAAATCACATAGTTATTGTAGATTCTATTATTCAGTTCATTGATTACCTTGTTCTATTCTGACATTATAGTTCATTCCTTTATTCTTGTACGCATTGATTATATTTTGTTGTTAGTATTGCATATTCTCTCATTGTTCTTGATTATCAGTTATATCCTCATCGTAGATAGCATCTTCTATTCTACTGCTTTATAGTTTTTGTCAATTAATTGGAACTGCTATTGGGTTGTACTTCGCTCCATTCCTGACTGGAAAACATTTTTCAGAGCATCCGGGAGATTGGTGTCCGACATACTACGGACCTCAGCCTATAGATGGTGCAGACTTGGACCCACTAGTTCTGGAGTGACTGTCGAGAGATTTAGCCGGATTCACTAGTTAGCATAGTTAGTTCTCTTTAGCATATTGGTACCGGATTTGTTTCCGGCATATATTTGTGTTTGGATATTATTTCTATTTGTTGTTGTTATATTTTTAACTGCTTAGTTATATTAGACTTCTGTGATATCCTCTCGTGCCATAGAAATGTGATTGAGTATTGTGTTGAATTAAGTTGATTACTCTTCTTGGAGTTGAGATATTATTGGAGGATTATACATTTTGTGAGATAATTAGATAGTATAGTTGACCAAGACAGCGTTCTACCGCCGATGTTGCAGCGTAGGCTGGGCGTTATTCGCGACTTGCATCCCTACACCGGGTGTGGGTCGTGACAGCATGTCATGCCCCAGTCCCAATATACCGTGGGACGGGACGCGTGACAATGGCCAGCAGTACGCACCGATGGACAAACCCAATTTAATGGATCCATCAGGGCATACTTAAGCTGTAAAATCAAGTCTACGACAATCATGGCACAACTAATCTCATCCACACAAGATATAAAATATGATCCACAGAATAAATAAGGAATGTAAATCATCAGCTAGTCTCACAAAGTACTTCGGGAACAACCCGATAAATATCTAGTACAATGGTTCAACAGACCAGAAGATAAATGACTGAAAAACTTAATAAATAAATACTGAGCATGAACATGGATGCTCAGGAGAAGTCTTCGGCTAACACCTCGTCCTCGGATGACGGTACAGCTCCTGGTTCAGCTCCTGCGGCGGTCCCGTATACCTCGGGATAGATCTCGTCTGCAAATCCTGGGGACATAATCCATATCCAGGTCCTCAGGGGACATAGCAAGGTACAGAAAATAATACAAGCCAGAATATAAACAGTGCAGCAAATAATGAGATAAACAGGGTAAGTATGTAACATCTGTATAAAATGCAAGAGAGAATATCAATAGTACTCAGGTTGAACATCTACAAGCTCTGTGTAGGGGAGCCTGTAGCAGTGGTGTCAAGAGGTGGTCTAGCTCAGCGGGAGACTGAGTAGCCGGCATAACATAGTCAACCTGTAGTATGTGGGTCTCTCTAGCAGTAGATGGAACAATAAGGGAATACTAAAATAACCAGCTAAGTGATATGCAAGATGAGAGCAACACTAGAACTCAGGCTGAAGCACACTACCAGCTCTGTGTAGGGGAGCCGGTAGCAGCATTAATAATGAGTAATGGGCCAAGCTCGGGCTTCAGAGTCTTGGGCCTCACAATATTAGGGGTGTATATATATAATCAGCCTGTAGTCTGTGTGTCTCTCCCCACCCAATGTAACCACGCATATCATGACCATAACGTCTCATGTCCATGTCAGCGGGATCATAACTAATGCACAAGTCATAATGTATCTAGACTATAGTATCTCTATAAGTCCTGTATCCTATACAGAATCACCACGAATATCTCGGGAAGATCCTATCTCATGAACAGTGTCCAGTGTCCTGGGTCAAGGTGTACTTGGTAAGACCAGTACAAGAAGATAAAGTGTCACGTATGTCCATATCTAGATGACAATACCCAACACCGCATACGATGTTGGCACCCGACTGATAATCGGACGCTAAGTATGTCACTCGGTCCTAGGTTAAGCATGCACAGCAATATAATGAAGTAAGAAAAATAGGTAACAACACTGCAGAGTTGGCAAGGTACACTTACCTGATGTTTGAATATCAACAACTGTCCCTGTATCAGTGGATCTGGTAGGGGCTACTCCAAAAGCTGTAATAAACATCACCAACAGTCTCAGAAGGTGTCAAACTGCTAGAAATGCCTGTCCTTACGTCCAATTTGGACACAGGGGCAAAAAGGTCATTTTCGGGCCAAAGCGGGATCCACATGTGGGCCACTTTGCACCAAAAAGCGTGTCAGGGTCAAAGGTCTCCAAATTCATCAAACTCAGTGTCTATAAGTCAGGAACGATGATACGAACCCAACGGAACTTCCAGAATTGGATTCCGATGAGCCGATCATAAAATCGCCCGTCAAGTGGAGCCTGTGGGGCCCACGATACGCGATTTTGTCAACGTTCTCAGAATCGAACCAAACTTGGGTCATAGGACCAGCGTATTGCTACGAGTCCTATGGCACAAGTTTCGTCTCGATCTGACGTGTGTACACAAAGTTACAGCATATTCCAGAAAGGTCGGATACGGGGTGTCGTCGGCGGATACGCGTTGATTCCGGGGTGCTCGCACCTCCGAATCTACTTCCGCAAAATCCCACACTACCGTATCAACGACGCGCACGGTTCGGTAAAGACCGCGTGTGACCAAGTCATCCCGTTTGGCGGGGCGCACTCAGTTTCGAGGTAAAACGGGGTTTTATTTTTCCTGTTTTTGGATCGCGGTGTACGATCACCACAGGACGCGATGCACCGAGCAAGTTGTACGGGCACCGAGAGGGTTACACAGTCTATGCATAGCAACTGAAGAAATTGGAAATAGTGTTACGATGAGGAAGAAACCGGTACCTGAACAGGGCCCCGTGAGTTCTGAATTCTGGGTGTTCGAAAGCCAAATTGACGTGAGCCGAGTCCTGGTCGTGTCCTCGCGGTGTGTCCGGTGTCTGCTGTCCCAGTTCAGAGGGTGGCCGCGAGTACCGTGGTTGTCGGGTCGGACACAGCGGGGGAATGGCCACTGTAGAGTCGGCCGAGAGTCGAAATTAGACGACAGCGGGGTCAACTCCGGTCCTCTGCGACTCGGCGGTGCTCGGGGAAGGCCGCGGGTCCGTCGTCGAGGAGTCTAGGGCTGAGATGGGCCGAGGTCGGCTCGCCAGGCGGTGCGGAGGGGGCTTGGCCGGGGCAACGCTCGAGTCGGCTAGGTCGGCTGGGTTTGGGCGGAGAACAGCGTCGGATTTGGGGAAGATGATGGCTGAGGATGCTGATCGACAATGATCGGAGCGGCGGCTGATCACTGCATCGGCGGCGAGATTGAGGGCTGCGGATGGCGGCGGCACGGATCCCTAGGCTAGCTTAAATAGCCGCTACAGTAAGTACGGCTAGGGTTTGCAATGAGTCGGGTCCTCAGCGGGTTGGTCGGTCCTGGATCCGACCCACTACAGTGGGATTGGTCCAATTTGGCTTGGTTTGGTTATCCAATAGTCTATAAGGCGTTAAACGCTCCCCTGAAGCCCAAATAATTCGTCGAAAAATACCACATGTCCGGCTTTCCATTGTGCACCATAATATGTTATTTTAAAAATATTATAACACCAATTAGCCACACTTAAAATTCTTTAAATCACAATCATCTTTTCTTTAAATTCCAGAAAGTACTAAAAATTCGTAATAACTCATTATAAATTATTCCCAAAATATCAGGGTGTTTACAATCTTCCCTCCTTGAAAGGATTGCGTCCTCGTAATCAAAGAATAAGCTACCAAAGAAAGAATTATGGAAATACAAGGTGGTTTAGTTTATAACTGCCTCCTCAAACAAGTGGGGGTAACGCTGGCGCATACTATCTTCTCGTTCCCAAGTCGATTCTCCAGGGGAATGATGTTTCCATGCTACACGGACTAGTCTGATGGTCTGTCCCCTCAATGTCTTCTCACTGATGTCGAGGATGCCTACTGGTTGTTCCTCATATCTCAAGCTTGGGCCTACTGCGATCTCTGAATGATCGACTATGTGACTTGGGTCGGTCACGTACCTTCGCAGCTGTGAGACGTGGAATATGTCATGCACTCCTTCTAGGGATGGAGGTAATGCAAGACGATAAGCCACCTCACCAACGCGCTCTAGAATGTCAAATGGCCCAATATACCTTGGGCTCAACTTGCCTCTGCTTCCGAATCTGATAGTACCACGAGTGGGCAAAATCCTCAAGAACACATGCTCTCCTTCTTTAAACTCCAGGGGACGTCTGTGCGTATCTGCCCAATGCTTCTGTCTGTCTTGGGCTGCTCGCAGATGATTCTGAATTTGTTTCACCTTTTCCACTGTTTGCGTTACCAATTCTGGACCCAGTATTTGACGTTCACCAACGTCACTCCAACATATAGGCGATCTGTACTTCCTTCCGTATAAAGCTTCAAATGGTGCCATCTGGATGCTGGCCTGATAACTGTTATTGTAGGAGAACTCCAATAAGTGCAGATGATCTTCCCAAGATCCTCCAAAGTCTAGCATACATGATCTCAACATGTCCTCCAATATCTGGATGGTGCGTTCTGATTGGCCATCTGTCTGCGGGTGGTAAGCCGTGCTGAATTTGAGTCTGGTGCCTAGACTCTCTTGCATGCTTCTCCAGAAATGAGAGGTAAATCTCAAATCTCTATCCGATACAATACTAACAGGCACTCCATGTAATTTGACGATTTGTCGCATATACATGTCGGCTAGTACCTCTGTGGACTGTCCAACTCCAAATGGCAAAAAGTGTGCCAATTTAGTGAGTCTATCCACTATCATCCATACTGCGTCTTTTCCGCTGGGGCTCCTCGGGAATCCTGTGACAAAATCTATCGTGATATGCTCCCATTTCCATTCTGGTATCGGAAGCGGCTGTAACATACCTGCAGTTCTCTGATGTTTGGCCTTTACTTGCTGGCAGACTAAGCATTTGGCTACAAATCTCGCAATCTCTCTTTTCATTCCGTGCCACCAGTAATACTGTCTCAAGTCTCGGTACATCTTGGTTCCTCCTGGGTGAACAGAGTACATAGAGCTATGTACTTCCGCCATTAACTCCTGTCTCAATTCTCCATTTGGAACATACAGGCGATTTCCAAACCTCAATGTCCCGTCTTCATGAATGCGAAGTCCTGTCTGTATGCCTGCTTCTGTCCTTTCTTTGAGTCTTCGGAATCTAGCATCGGTGGGCAATGCCTCTTTAATCTTCTCCACGAGTGATGACTGAATCTCAAGATTAGCCATCAAGCCATTATGTCCCGGTAAGACAACCTCTATCTGAAGCTCCTGTAGATTTTTCAATAACTCGGACTGCATCGTCAAGAAATAAGCCGTAGGCTTTCTGCTGAGCGCATCTGCAACAACATTCGCCTTTCCCGGATGATACTGCAGATCTATGTCAAAATCCACCATCAATTCGAGCCAGCGTCTCTGCCTCATGTTAATCTCCTTCTGAGTATATACATACTTCAGACTCTTGTGATCTGTAAAGATGTCTACTTTCTTCCCATAAAGGTAGTGCCTCCAAATCTTTAATGCAAATATAACTGCTGCTAACTCCAGATCATGTGTTGGGTAGTTCTTCTCGTGAACCTTCAACTGTCTCGATGCATAAGCAATGACTTTGCCATGTTGCATCAAAACACATCCTAGTCCACTGCCTGATGCATCACTGTAAACGACAAAACCTCCTGACCCTGAAGGAAGAGTCAAGACAGGTGTTGTTGTTAATCTTCTCTTCAACTCTTCGAAGGCCTTCTGGCAGTCTTCTGTCCATATAAACTCCTGGTCCTTGCGTGTCAGCTTCGTCATCGGTTCTGCAATCCTCAAGAAATTCTCCACAAACCTTCGGTAATATCCCGCGAGTCCGAGAAAACTTCTCACCTCTGCAACTGATATGGGTGTAGGCCAAGTCTCTATCGCCGCAACTTTCTCTGGATCCACTAAAAGTCCTTCTCCTGAGATGATGTATCCCAAGAAAGGTACTTTGTCCATACAGAACTCACACTTACTAAGTTTGGCATATAACTTTTCCTGCCTCAAGGTCTCTAACACGATTCTGAGATGCTCCTCGTACTCTTCAGGGCTCTTGGAATATATGAGAATGTCATCAATGAACACCACCACGAATTTATCCAAGAACTGATGAAAGACTCTGTTCATTAAACTCATAAATACTGCTGACGCGTTGGTTAAACCAAACGGCATCACCAAGAACTCATAATGCCCATACTTGGTCCTGAAAGCTGTCTTCGGGATGTCTTTCTTCCTTACTTTGATCTGATGATAGCCGGATCGAAGGTCAATCTTTGAAAATATCCTTGCCCCACTCAATTGATCGAATAGATCATCAATGCGTGGTAAGGGATACCTGTTCTTGATGGTCACAGCATTCAGTGCCCCGTAGTCAATGCACAATCGTACTGTTCCATCCTTCTTTGGCACAAATAATATGGGTGCTCCCCAAGGTGAAACACTGGGCCGAATGAAATCCTTCTCTAAAAGATCATCAACCTGTGCTTTCAACTCCACTAACTCCTTAGGTGCCAGCCGATAAACTGATGAAGTGATTGGCTCTGCTCCTGGAGTTAAGTCTATTGTGAATTCTATTTCCCGATCAGGCGGTAAACCTGGAAGATTATCGGGAAATACATCCACAAATTCTAAGATGACTCTTGGGTAACATGTCTCCCTTTCTACAGTTAGTACCCTAAGAGTAGGCTGAACTCCTTGCTCTACCGCTCCTCGGAGAAACTCGAAGTCTGGATGTCCAGGCGGTCTAAATATAACCCGCCCGGATCGGCAATCAAGAGTCGCATGGTACTGACTTAACCAGTCCATACCCAGTACGACATCATAATCCGGCACAGAAAATATCAGAAATTGAGCTCGCATCTCTCGGCCACAAACTACCACAGAACATGATCTACATATGTCACTAACCGGGATAATTCCACCTCCCGTAAGAATTCTCTTCATCTTCGAAAGGGGTGCGGTGGCTACTCTATGGGTGGCTACAAAGCTAGCTGCTATAAATGAATGCGATGCTCCAGAATCAAATAATGCTACAGCTGGTAATGAAGCTACTAGAATAGTACCTGCGATGACCTCGCCTGCTGTAGCCTCCTCCTCAACAGCTAAAGTGAATGCCTGGCCTCGTCCCTGAGCTTGGCCTCTCTGCTGCTGAGCCTGCTGAAATAGAGCTGCCTGTGGTGCCAGGGGTGGTCTCTGCTGGTTCCCCCCTGGGGTTGGTGGTCTGACTCCACCAACTCCTGTCTGCTGTGCTCCTACGGCTGGATAAGCTGGTCGTGGTGCAGGCAAAGCTAATCTCGGTGCTCCCTCTCTGCGCTCGGTACAGTCTCTGGTCTGATGCTGGTTGGAACCGCAAGCTAGGCAGAGTCCCAACTTACGTCTGAATTCTCTCTCAATGCGACCTATCTTGCCGCAGTGATGACAAGTAGGGAGAGATATGGCCCTGTGTGCTGTCCTCTCTGGCATACTCCTCTGGGTCTGTTTTGCTGAATCCCCATGTGCTGTCCTGGATGGTGCTGAGTTGATAGGCCTCTTCAGGTTCGACTCTCTTCTAGTGACGCGCTCCATGCGTCGTGCTGTTGCGAGAACGTCGGTATAAGATGTAAGTGCGACCGATCCAATCAATCTCTGGAGCTCGAACTTCAGCCCGTCAAAGAACTTCTCAGCTTTCTCTTCCTCGGTCGAAATCAAGGTTGGGGCAAAGCGACTAAGGCGAATGAACTCCGCGTTGTATTCTTCCACTGTCATGCTGCCTTGGATAAGGCGGTGGAACTTGTCTCTGAGCTCTGACCGCGCTACTGCGGGAATGTACATCTCTTTGAAGAGTCTGGAGAACTCTTCCCAGGTGACTCGGTCCTGCACAAGCCTCATCTCCTCTGCTAACCACCAGTGATGTGCATTCTCTGTTAACTGTATTCTGACTGCAGTCATCCACTTCTCTCTAGGAAGTTCAGCGGCTTCTAACTGATGCTGAATGTTTGTGAGCCATTCATGAACTTCTGTTGGTCCCTCTTTACCAGTAAATGTACGAGGCTTGAGCTGACGGAAGTCGGTGATAGATCCCGTCGTTGATCGCCTTGCTGGTGGATTTGCCTGCTCCAATGCGGATACCAGGCTGGTTCTCAGATTCTCGGCCTCCTGTCGTTGTGCTTCTTGCTGAATCTGTTGCTGTGCTTGCATCATAGCATACATCATCTGGAACATCTGTTGCCCGTCCATGGCTTGTCCTGGCGGGAAAGCTGGCATCTGGGGAGTGAACTGTGGTGGAGGTGGGATATCATCTCTCCGGAACCTTGGATTAGGCTGACCGGTTTGATCGCTCTGCGACGCTTGTCCTCCATTTCCTGGAGTCACTCCGTCTATATAAGTAACCACAGCGTCATGTGGCGTATCCAATGGAATCTCGTCTCCGTTCCTGGGATTCATTTCTCTGCAACCAAAAGATAAACTGTAAGAACGCTCAGAGGAATCAAAACAGGATGCAGTTCAAGTAACAATTTCGAGTTCGATATAGAGTTCAATAATGGTTTTAATAATGGATGAGATCCTACAATCTATTCTATCCTTAGGGCAGGCTGGTTCAGTTCCTAAGTTGAAACAGAACAATTTGTCGTTGACCTGCATGGGCCACCACAAAAACCCTGTCAAGCCCTAGTCCCAATATACAGTGGGACCGGACGCATGGCAATGGCCAGCAGTACGCACCGATGGACAAACCCAATTAATGGATCCATCAGGGCATACTTAAGCTGTAAAATCAAGTCTACGACAATCATGGCACAACTAATCTTATCCACACAAGATATAAAATATGATCCACAGAATAAATAAGGAATGTAAATCATCAGCTAGTCTCACAAAGTACTTCGGGAACAACCCGATAAATATCTAGTACAATGGTTCAACAGACCAGAAGTTAAATGACTGAAAAACTAAATAAATAAATACTGAGCATGAACATGGATGCTCAGGAGAAGTCTTCGGCTAACACCTCGTCCTCGGATGACGGTACAGCTCCTGGTACAGCTCCTGCGGCGGTCCCGTATACCTCGGGATAGATCTCGTCTGCAAATCCTGGGGACATAATCCATATCCAGGTCCTCAGGGGAAATAGCAAGGTACAGGAAATAATACAAGCCAGAATATAAACAGTGCAGCAAATAATAAGATAAATAGGGTAAGTATGTAACATCTGTATAAAATGCAAGAGAGAATATCAATAGTACTCAGGTTGAACATCTACAAGCTCTGTGTAGGGGAGCCTGTAGCAGTGGTGTCAAGAGGTGGTCTAGCTCAGCGGGAGACTGAGTAGCCGGCATAACATAGTCAACCTGTAGTATGTGGGTCTCTCCAGCAGTAGATGGAACAATAAGGGAATACTAAAATAACCAGCTAAGTGATATGCAAGATGAGAGCAGCACTAGAACTCAGGCTGAAGCATACTACCAGCTCTGTGTAGGGGAGCCGGTAGCAGTAGTAATAATGAGTAATGGGCCAAGCACGGGCTTCAGAGTCTTGGGCCTCACAATAGTAGGGGTGCATATATATAATCAACCTGTAGTCTGTGTGTCTCTCCCCATCCAATGTAACCACGCATATCATGACCATAACGTCTCATGTCCATGTCAGCGGGATCATAACTAATGCACAAGTCATAATGTATCTAGACTATAGTATCTCTATAAGTCCTGTATCCTATACAGAATCACCACGAATATCTCGGGAAGATCCTGTCTCATGAACAGTGTCCAGTGTCCTGGGTCAAGGTGTACTTGGTAAGACCAGTACAAGAAGATAAAGTGTCACGTATGTCCATATCTAGATGACAATACCCAACACCACGTACGATGTTGGCACCCGACTGATAATCGGACGCTAAGTATGTCACTCGGTCCTAGGTTAAGCATGCACAGCAATATAATGAAGTAAGAAAAATAGGTAACAACACTGCAGAGTTGGCAAGGTACACTTGCCTGATGTTTGAATATCAACAACTGTCCCTGTATCAGTGGATCCGGTAGGAGCTACTCCAAAAGCTGTAATAAACATCACCAACAGTCTCAGAAGGTGTCAAACTGCTAGAAATGCCTGTCCTTAAGTCCAATTTGGACACAGGAGCAAAAAGGTCATTTCCGGGCCAAAGCGGGGTCCACATGTGGGCCACTTTGCACCAAAAAGCGTGTCAGGGTCAAAGGTCTCCAAATTCATCAAACTCAGTGTCTACAAGTCAGAAACGATGATACGAACCCAACGGAACTTCCAGAATTGGATTCCGATGAGCCGATCACAAAATCACCCGTCAAGTGGAGCCTGTGGGGCCCACGATACGTAATTTTGTCAACGTTCTCAGAATCGAACCAAACTTGGGTCACAGGACCAGCGTATTGCTACGAGTCCGATGGCGCAAGTTTCGTCTCGATCTGACGTGTGTACACAAAGTTACAGCATATTCCAGAAAGGTCGGATACGGGGTGTCGTCGGCGGATGCGCGTTGATTCCGGGGTGCTCGCACCTCCGAATCTACTTCCACAAAATCCCACACGACCGTATCAACGACGCGCACGGTTCGGTAAAGACCGCGTGTGACCAAGTCGTCCCGTTTGGCGGGGCGCACTCAGTTTCGGGGTGAAACGGGGTATTATTTTTCCTATTTTTGGATCGCGGTGTACGATCACCACAGGACGCGATGCACCGAGCAAGTTGTACGGGCACCGAGAGGGTTACACAGTCTACGCATAGCAACTGACGGAATTGGAAACGGTATTACGATGAGGAAGAAACCGGTACCTGAACAGGGCCCCGTGAGTTCTGAATTCTGGGTGTTCGAAAGCCAAATTGACGTGAGCCGAGTCCTGGTCGTGTCCTCGCGGTGTGTCCGGTGTCTGCTGTCCCAGTTAAGAGGGTGGCCGCGAGTACCGTGGTTGTTAGGTCAGACACAGCGGGGGAATGGCCACTGTGAAGTCGGCCGAGAGTCGAAGTTAGATGACAGCGGGGTCAACTCCGGTCCTCTGCGACTCGGCGGTGCTCGGGGAAGGCCGCGGTCCGTCGTCGAGTAGTCTAGGGCTGAGATGGGCCGAGGTCGGCTCGCCAGGCGGTGCGGAGGGGGCTTGGCCGGGGCGACGCTCGAGTCGGCTAGGTCGGCTGGGTTTGGGCGGAGAACAGCGTCGGATTTGGGGAAGATGATGGCTGAGGATGCTGATCGACAGTGATCAGAGCGGCGGCTGATCACTGCGTCGGCGGCGAGATTGAGGGCTGCGGATGGCGGCGGCACGGATCCCTAGGCTAGCTTAAATAGCTGCTACAGTAAGCATGGCTAGGGTTTGCAATGAGTCGGGTCCTCAGCGGGTCGGTCGGTCCTGGATCCGACCCACTACAGTGGGATTGGTCCAATTTGGCTTGGTTTGGTTAGCCAATAGTCAATAAGGCGTTAAACGCTCCCCTGAAGCCCAAATAATTCGTCGAAAAATACCACATGTCCGGCTTTCCATTGTGCACCATAATATGTTATTTTAAAAATATTATAACACCAATTAGCCACACTTAAAATTTTTTAAATCACAATCATCTTTTCTTTAAATTCCAGAAAGTACTAAAAATTCGTAATAACTCATTATAAATTATTCCCAAAATATCAGGGTGTTTATATAGCAGGAGCATATTTTGTGGAGCAAGGACGGAAGAAGAGGAGTTGCCACATCCTCTGATAGCGGAGTTCCTGGATGTATTTCCAGAGGAGTTGCCAGGCTTGCCGCCAGACAGAGATGTTGAATTCTCTATAGACTTAGTGCCAGGAGCGGAGCCCATTTCACAACATGTCTATCGAGTCAACAACAGCGAGCTGACAGAACTGAAGAAGCAAGTTGAGGAGCTGCAGGACAAAGGCTTCATCAAATCCAGTTCATCACCATGGGGAGCTCCGGTATTGTTCGTACCGAAGAAAGACGGTACGGTGCACATGTGCATTGATTATAGAGCTTTGAACAACCTCACTATCAAGAACAAATACCCGCTGTCGAGGATAGATGATCTTTTCGATCAGTTGAGCGGGGCAAAGGTGTTTTTGAAGATAGATTTGAGGTCAGGCTATCATCAGGTGAAGGTGAAGAGAGAAGACACGCCGAAGATAGCCTTTTGGACCAGATACGGCCAGTTTGAGTTCATGGTAATGCCATTTGTTTAACCAATGCACCGGCAGTATTCATGAACCTGATGAACAAGGTGTTCCACCAGTACCTTGACAAGTTCATGGTGGTGTTCATCGACGATATTCTTGTGTATTCCAAGACCCCAGAGGAGCACAAAGAGCACCTGAGGTTGGTCTTAGAGACTCTCAGGAGGGAGGAGCTGTACGGGAAACTCTCAAAGTGTGAATTCTTCCTTGACAAGGTTGAATTTTTTGGGCATGTGGTGACGGGTGACGGAATCTCGGTTAACCCAAAGAAGATCGAGGCAATGGAGTCGTGGGCTACCCCCAGTTCGATAGCTGAGATCAGGAGTTTTCTCGGGCTAGCAGGATACTACAGGAGGTTTGTACAAGACTTCTCCAGGATTGCAGCACCGATGACCAGGCTGACCAGGCTGACCAGGAAGGATGTGGATTTTGTCTGGACGGAGGATTGCCAGGCCGCTTTTGATTAGCTGAAGAAGAGATTGACGACAGCTCCAGTTTTGACGTTGCCAGCGGGGACAGGTGAATTCACCATCTACAGTGATGCTTCAGGGAAGGGTCTGGGATGTATTCTTCAGCAGCACGGGAAGGTAATTGCCTATGCTTCCAGGTAGTTACGCCCTCATGAAAAGAACTACCCCACCCACGATTTGGAGTTGGCAGCGGTCATCTTCACTCTAAAGCTGTAAAAATATTAACTGTACAGAGAGCATATGGAGATCTTCACAGACCACAAGAGCTTGAAGTACGTGTTCTTACAGAAGGAGCTGAACATGAGGCAGAGGAGGTGGTTGGAGTTGATGAAGGACTTCGACATCTCATTGCAGTACCACCCAAGGAAGGCCAACGTAGTCGTCGATGCCTTAAGCAGGTATCCGATGGCTATATACTTGACGACAGATAGATATTTGTTGGCTGATCTGGAAAGCTTGGAAATTGAGGTGTTAGTTCCCGGAGTTGGAATTCAGATGTGGGGATTGCAGATTCAGTCCGAGCTGATGGACAGAATTAGAGCTGCGAAGTATGATGATGAGGCTCTGAGGAGTATCAGGACACAGGTTCGGACAGGATTGTCGGACGACTTTATTATCGCAGATGATGGTTCTTTACGGCACGACACGAGGATATATGTGCCGAGCGGGGAGCTGCGCGAGGAGGTTTTGCAGGAGGCACACCGCTCTCAGTACTCGATGCATCCCGGTGCCAACAAGATGTATCGAGACTTGAGGGAGCACGTATGGTGGTATGGAATGAAGCGCGAGGTAGCATGCTTCGTATCCCGGTGTCTAGTGTGCCAGCAGGTAAAGGCGGACCGGCAGAGGCCAGGTGGATTGCTTCAACCTTTACCTATCCCAAAGTGGAAGTGGGAGCACGTGACCATGGATTTTGTTTCAGGGCTTCCGTGTTCTCCAGGAGGAAAGGACACGATTTGGGTCATCGTGGATAGGTTGACCAAATTAGCCCACTTCTTACCTTTCAAGGTGGGCACGTCGACAGAGAGGCTAGCAGAGATGTACGTGCGATAGATTATCAGACTTCATGGAGTTCCTGTGAGCATCGTCTCGGATCGGGATAGTCGTTTTACTTCCCACTTCTGGAGGAGTCTGCAGGCTAGCTTGGGCACTCAGCTCAAGTTTAGTACCTAATACCACCCCTAGACAGACGGGAAGTCTGAAAGGACTATTCAGACTCTCGAGGATATGCTACACACTTGCGTTCTAGATCCCGGAGGTTCTTGGGAGGATCATCTACACATGGTAGAGTTTGCTTACAACAACAGCTACCAGGCCAGCATCGAGATGTCGCCATTCGAGGCTCTTTATGGACGAAGGTGTCGTACACCGTTATCTTAGGACGACGTTGGAGAGAGAGCCTTGCTAGGACCAGAAATGGTCGTGGATGCAGCGAAAAAGGTAAAACTCATCAGAGACAGACTACGAGTGGCACAGGACAGACAGCGACATTGGGCCGACAGCCACCGTAGACCCCTGAGTTTCAGGTATAGATTATTATTTTCTGGCTTGTGATTGTTTTGTTTAGACTGCGTGTTGAGATTGTTTTGTATTAGGTTGGCGATCTAGTATTCCTACGGATTTCTCCGACGCGTGGCACGATTCGTTTTGGTGGAGGCGGGAAGCTTAGTCCATGCTACATCGGACCCTTCGGTATTCTTGCGAGGGTAGGTGCAGTGGCGTATAGACTAGACTTGCCGTCTACACTAGATAGAGTGCATGACGTGTTCCACGTGTCATAGCTGAGGTGGTACGTGGCAGACCCTAGTCACGTACTAGATCACTCGGAGATCGAGGTTGGTCCGACTGTCAGCTACCCTGAGCAGCCCGTAGAAATCTTGGATCGCAGAGAGAAGGTATTGCAAAACCAGACTATTCCTTTGGTTCGTGTTGCATGGAGACATCACTCTCCAGGGGAGTCTACCTGGGAGAGAGAGGACAAAATGTGCGAGCAATACCCATATCTCTTCGAGACTTTAGGTATAATTCCTTATCTGCTTTCGTTCTTGTTCTAATTCAATCCAATTTCGAGGACGAAATTTTTTTTAGGAGGATAGACTTGTCACTACCACATTTCCAGTTTAGGGCATTAGTATAATTTCTCCTGTTTAATTTTAATTATGTAAATAATTAGTGTGTTGAGTTTAATAAATATTAAAGAGGTGTTCTTGATGATTAGGTTTTAGGTTAAACCCTAAAAATCCTAATAGGTTCAACCCTAGTGATCAAACCCTAGTTGGCATTCTAGGATTTAGTGAAACCCTAATTTTGCATGGTAGTTTTAGATTTAAAACCCTAGTTAATTAGTTCTACATGACTAAACATGGAGGGTTAGTTAAACCCTTGCATTTGAAACCCTAACCCTAGCCTATATATATTGAAGAAGAGCCTCCCTCAACCCATTCCTTCATGAAGAAAACCTAAACCTAGCCTCCCACTAAAGAAAAACCATTTTCCCTCCCACAAATTTCAGAATCAAACCCTAGGAATTTACTTTCCTCCTCCATCAAAGGGGAAGCAAGAAGCTTGGACCAAGAAGATTTGGAGAAGGAGAACCTCCATTGGGAAACCATCTCCCAATAGGTAAAATCTAATTTTTAACCCTTTTAATTCTGTTTTTTCTGTTGTGTTTGGCTATTAGGGATCCACCGAATAGTATAGATATCAATTTCTAGGGTTCTACATGAAGACCTAGGAGATCTAGGGTTTTGGTGTACATTCGGGTCCTTTTCCCTCAAATTTTTGGAACCCTAATCCTAGGGATTTCGTGTAGGCATGATTACACCTCCAACGTGTAAGTTTAGATCCAGTTTTAGGGTTTTGTTTTGAGTTTTTCAGAGGTTCTTAGTATAGGTTCGATTTCAACATACTAAGTGCTCGATAAAATGTTTATTAAGGATTTATCTATCTAATGTATTCGAATTTATGCATATTTTAATATAAAAATCTATATACATAAATATGTTTGTATTGTGTAAATAGGTTGTCCACAGTCGGGTTTGTCTGTGCTGTGTATTTGGGGAAAATTTCCTGTGCACAGCTAAGTTTTGGAGAATTCACTGAGCAGAGTTGATTCCTATGTGTGACTGTAGGTCTGTGAGTTGTGTGTCTATGTATCAGTGAGGATATGTGTGTAGAGTCGTGTGTATCAGTGTGTTTATATGTCAAGGAGCCTAGCTAAGTACCTGTGTGTGTGTGTGTGTGTGTGTGTGTATTCAGTAACTAGTGTTTGTGTATGCCTGAGTGAATGAGAACCCGTGAGTATCAGTGAACAATGTGTGAGTTTCAGTGTATTAGAGTGTCTGTATATCAGTGACCAATGTGTATGAGTGTCTACCAGTGTATGTGCCTGTGTGAGTTTCCTAAGTATGTTAGTATCTGTGTGTGCAACCCGTGAGTATCAATGAACTTGTGTCTCAGTTAGGAGTACCTATGAGCGAGTATTCTGTGTGTGTTATTTCTGTGTATCCCTGAGTATCAGTATGTGCCTATCTGTGTGTGTGAGGGAACTTAAGTGTCTGTGTGTATCAACATGTTAGTACCTGAGTGTGTGTGTGTGTAGCACTGTGTTGGACTACGAATATCTGTGTGTAGCAGTGGCATGTATCAGTGAGCTGTGAGTGTATCACTATGATTCAGTGTACCTGATACAGTGAGTGAATACCTGTGTGTGGCTGTAGGTCAGTGAGTTGTGTGCCTGTGTATGCCTCAATGAGAAACCAGTGTGTCACGACCCGCACCCGGTATAGGGGCACGAGAGCGTGGGTACGTCCAGCCTACGCCGCAGCATCGGCGGTAGAACGCTGTCTGGGTCACAGTAACACTAACTAACTAAACACCTGTCAATAATATACATCTCCATGATCTCACAATATAACTCAATCACCACAACTATAAGGCACGATAAAAGATAAAAGGAAATGACATAGTTAAACACCATGTCTCAAACATAAAGATAACTCACTGTCTAACTGTCCAACACAAGTCTCCAATTAAACTTAACATAAGTCTAAACATAAACTGCAATATCCTCCATAAGTCTCAAGCATAAATAAATACTATCTAAATAGCTGTAGGTAAAGTCTCATCTAGAAGCATAGTCTCTTCTAGGATCTCTGGTGCATAGTCTGCTTCTATACCTGGTCCGTAGTGCGTGGTACAGAAATCCTCAAGGTTCTCTGAAAAAAATATCCAGTCAGGATTGGAACGAAAATATACCTCTAACAGCAGTTCCACATATATTGACAAAAACTATAACACAGTGTAAAGAAATACAAGACAGATATGAATAACTGGAAATAAGATACTGAAATAAGAAATGCTAGAATAATACTGGAACATCATCACCGATATGCATCTGACAAGAAATAGAACTACAAGTGTACGTAAGTATGAAGAACTGGTATGTAAGTGTGTATAAGAACAACAACTAGAACATGTGGAAATACAAGATCAGTCTATCAAGATACATGTCAAGAATCATCTATCTAAGTGTGTGAAACATCAGTATATCATGTGATCGGCTTGGGTTATATGACTCATTACATGGATTAGCGATCATCCCCAACAGGTCAGGTTAACCGGAATGTAACAGTGATGAGGCATGTAAGGGTAAGGCTGCACCGACGTGAAATGTGGGTGAGCTAATGCTGCATGTAAGGGGTATGATCACATAACTACTAATACTTCCCCGTTTCTCCCTAGCTAGCACGATGGATTCCAATCACGACTCCTCGTGACAGGTCTCAATGATGCCAACTCGTATAAAGAACAGTGTCAGAGTCATGTACGCAATACAATAAGAATTATAGAGATAATCAACATAATGGAAACTGTCAGAGAATGTACTCGCCTGTGGTCCTTAGCTGGCAATACCAAAGTCCTGGTTCCAAGGTACCGTCTGAGTGATTCAACAGTCCTATAGATATATCATAAACACAATACTGCATCAGACATCACACTAATACACGATCAACAGAATTATCAAGGATCATACTAAGGGTCGCGTCTGTAATTGCTGTGCATAACAGACAGTCAATGGTACGGTCTTGCCAGTACGTCAGTGTACATATGGCAGTCTACTATCATGCTACATGGTCACCGGTAGATGTAGCTACGGGGTATCCGTGGTCACAATCAAGACATCTTGGATATGTGATACATGGGACTTAATATGAACTAATCTCTCATCATACTAATTAATTACATTTATAATAGATATGTATAAGTGTATTAACCTAATTGAGCATTATACGGTTCGTAGGCATATATATTAACCTACATTAATTATGATTATAATACACGTATTGATATACTAGGGAATACCTACACATTACTTATACGCAAGTATATAGATATTAGTTGAAAACATTATATATATACACCAATATACCAATACGTATGCAAGTACGTATATACATACGTCCCTAGTTACTTGTATATCATCGCAGGAAATGATGGGGACGTGGACAGGAGCTAACTTGCGCTCGGCACGACGACGATTACGAGGCAATGGTCACGAACAGGGAAGGCTGGTCGATGTGCAGGGTCGGTCGTCGACTCCGGTCGTCGAGCAGTCAGTCCACGCGGGACTCCCGGTCGACAGCGTCGGTCTCCGCGGGAACTCCTCGGTCGGCAGTGTCGGTCTCCGCGGGAACTCCTCGGTCGGCAGCGTCGGTCTCCGCGGGAACTCCGGTCGGCAGCGCTCGGGGCTCGGGCTCGGCATTCAGCGCTCGGCGTTCAGCGCTTGGGGCTTGGGCTCGGCGTTCAGCGCTCGGGGCTCGGTCGGAATGGCTCAGCGGTTAAGGCGGGAGCCCGCGGGTCGTGGGGTAAGACTTCCAGCGTTCGGCGTTCGGGTGTTTGCTCGGCGTGGAGATGGGTAAGGGAAGGGGTCGGCTGAGGTTTTAGGATTTTAGGTTAAAGGAAAAGGAAAAAGTAATACTATGTATATATATATATATAGGTAGTAGACTTGGGTTGACCTAGAATTAAGTTTGGTCAAGGCCCTATTACGATTGGGCTTGCCATGGATAATTTCGATGGTTAAGGTTTCAAATAAATTAAAATGAATTTCTATAATATATTGGTTCAAGGGTTTGAAGCTATGGTTTCAAAGGAGTTGCTGTTAAATTACATATTCCCAAGAATCAAGAAATATAATGAAAGGGAAAATGGGTTTAATGAATTTACGGAAATTTGCACGAAATAGGTTTATTGTTTGCTTAAATCTAAATTAGATGCAAGGAGGTATTCTACAATTCCATAGGAGTACAAGGACTGGATTTACGTAGGACATGAGCATTAATTAATGGTCCGGCGTATCCAGGACAGGGGTTCGAATCCAATGGAAGACAAGGCTAGCGTCCTAGTTATTGAATAATGATAAAGTGTACAATCAATTAAGGTCATTGTAAATTAAAGAAAATTGATTATCATACAATCATTTACTCATTAATTACGAAAAGACAAAATTACCCCTAATCCCAAAAAGTGGGGGTGACACAGTGTATCATAGTCTGTGTCTGAGGACTGTGAGAACTAAGTGAGTATGAGCAGTTCAGTGTGTGTCCCAGTGTGTAAACTGTGTGTGAGCCTAGATAAGTGTCTGTGAGTGAGCCTGTGTGTGTTACTATCAGTGTGAGCTATGTGTGAGTGTAGTTCACTATGTGTGTCAACCTGAGGAGTGTCTGTGTGTTAGATATCTGAGTATAGGACTGTGTATCAGTGCCTGTGAGTAGATGTGTAGGCCTGAGTGTCAGGTATCAGTGAGTTTCCTAACTGAGTGAACCTATGTATCAGTGTGTAGCTGTGTGTATTAAGTGCAGTGAACTGTGTCAGTGAGAGTCTATGTGAACTGTGTGTAGGTGTGAGAACCTGTGTGAGTGAGTGGGAAATTCCCAGGTCCTAATGTGTAGCTGTGTGTGTGTAAACTGTATGTGAACCAGTGTCTCAGTGAGGAGTGTGAGTGAACCTATGTGTGTCTATGTGAGTGAGTACTGTATAGTGAGAACTTGTGTGTGTGGGTTGTATCAATAGGATGTATCAGTAGGATTCCAGTATTAGATACTGTGGATGTATCAGAAGGATTAGTAGTGTGCATTTGTTTCAATAAAAATGTTAAGTATCAGTGATGTGTTAGGGGTGTCTCAGTGAGAAGTTTATCTGTGTATGTGTGTGTATAGCAGTGTGTATCAGTAGCTGTGAGCAGTGAGAACAGTGTGCAGCTGTATGTGTATGGCTGTGGTTGAGTGCAAGGGGTAGTTAGTATAACCTAGATATCAAGGCCAGAACTAAATAGCTAGGGTTAAGAGTTGTCTCTATCTAGTACCTACAGGGACCAGAATTTACACATCTAATGAGCTTTGAGATACCTAGTATCATGGGCCTAGTGACACCAAGGTATGATTTGTGCATAATAGTGAGGTAGTAGTAGTAGTAGGTGGGTGCTAGAAGTGTCAAGTTGTCAAAGTATTAACTATTTAACCTAGTACTGACCAGTAAACCACAGAATTGAACTAGAGGCCTCGCATTTAATTAGCTAAACATGTTTGTTCCTTTATGTCAGAATCTTGACATTATATTTTATCATTAGGTCACTGTGATTTCATCTTGGACATCGATCCTCACATTTTCCTCGGGACCACAGGCGAGTATATTCTCTGACAGTTTTCGCTTTTGTTGATTACTTCTATAAATCTAGTTGTATTATATACTTGATTCTGACACTGTGGATACATGGGTTAACACCCTAGATATCCGTCATGAGGAGTCATGATTGGAATCTATTGTGCTAGCTGGAGATGGGAAAATATTAATAGATTATGTGATCATATCCAACTCTACATGCATCATAGCTCACCCCACATCTCACGTCGGGTGCGGCCTGACCATTACATGCTTCATAGCTGTTATATATGATTAGCCTGACCATTACATGCATCATAGCTAACCAGATGGTTAGCCTCACCTACAAGAATCATAGCTAATCATATGTAACCAGCCGAATCTCCTCCCAAGCTGATAACATAGTAAACTGATATTTCAAACACTTAGTCAGATGTTTATTTTTCATTTCAGATTAACTTATTCTAGCATTCACTGTATATTGTTCATTGCTAGATGTTCTATTGCCTATTTCATATTCTCCAGTACTCTGCATTTCCAGTATTTATTTCATCTTGTATTCCTTACACTGTTTTTTAGTTTTTGTCAACATAAATGAAACTGTTGTTTAGTGTTTGTGCTTCGCTCCAATCCTAACTGGATAACAATTTCAGAGGACTTGGAGGATTTTTGCCCCACCCACTATGACTTGGGACTAGAGGGAGATTTCATACCAGAAATCCCAGAGGAGTTGCCCATCCTAGAGAAGATCCTACCTGCCTGCACTTAGACTATTCTATTTCATGTATTATTATATTAGACTGAGATTGAGTTGTATTATTATTTGTGACTTTTGAGGACATCTAGACTCAGGACTTGTGATGTACTTATTTGTGTTGATTTATGATAGAACTCTTTATTCTCATTTCTCATCGTGCCAATTACTTTCATATAGCTTGTGATTGAGTATATTTATAAAGCTGTGGATTCATATTATCATTGTCCTCCTTATGGAGTTGAGACTATTGATAGGATGTGTTATGTTTAAGACCTAGACATCGTTACCGCCGATGCTGCGGCATAGGCTGGACGTACCCACGGCTCATGCCCAAATTCCGGGTGCGGGTTATGACACAAGTCAGTTTTTTTATGCTAGACACTACCCTCTTGCAATATACGCCAAAGACTAACAGTCTGAGCTTTTACGCCAGACTGTCAAAATTTGAGTTCTTTACGCTGGAATTTACATCCAACGCGTAAAACTCAAAGTTTGTAGTATACGCCAAATTTTGACAGTCGGAGCTTTTACGGACTGCAAAAATATAGAGTTTTTACGCTGACACATTAGGAATGTGGGCGTAATGATAAAACATCTCTGTGCATCATCTTTCTCAAAGAGGCTCTCAGCACAGAAGATGACCTTACGCGTTCACGTACAGCGTGTGCGAAGAGTTTTTCTCTTCTCGAAGTCTTTACCTGTGATACCCGGGGCACAGCTCGTCAGAGGAGCACTTCGTTCAGATCGGGGCTCGCTAAGCCTAATATGGGTTGCTCGTGCTTGAGCAGAGGAGCGAGAAGAAGAGGCGACTTTCTTTCCCTTAACAGTGGAAGCCTGTTTTGGGGCCATGGCTAAACTCAGAGTTCTCAAAGAAGAGACAAAGACGAAAAGTTCTCAAAGAGACGAAGGGTTTTTGCAAAGACAGGTGAAAGGTTTCTCTCTCAAGACCTTGGGCTATTTATTGAGTTCAGATAACTCTTCGAATCCCTAACCAAATCCGATATTTAATAGTCGGTTATGATTTGGGACCACGTCAGCCTATCATTTGAAAAAAAAGACGGACAGTCAGTGGATCCAGATTTTACGCGCAGCAGCCACAAATCTATAATTTTACGCACAGAAGCTTTTACGCTCAGCGGCTACAAATGTATAGTTTTACGCTCAGGAGCTTTTACGCTCAGTAGCTACAAATCTACGACCTTACGCCAAGGAGCTTTTACGCTCAGAAGCTACAGACCTATGATGTTACACTCAGGAGCTTTTACGCTCAGAAGCTACAAATCTACGATCTTACGCTCAGAAGCTTTTACGCTCAGAAGCTAAAGATCTACGATTTTATGCTCAGAAGCTACAAATCTACGGTTTTACGCTCAGAGTCTATAGATCTATAATTCTACGCTTAGAAGATACAGATGCTACGGATCTATGACTTTCCGTATATCTTAAAATTATGCAGGACAGCGTACGCGTATATCCGGACAATTTGGGTCTTACACTCGAGAAGGCCAGTTGCAAGGGTTTACGCAGTGTCTGAAATGCACAGAGGTCAACATTTGAAGATGACTCTTCTTCTTGGGCTATTGGAAGTTCATTCAAAGTCTAGCCAGAATCCTTTACATCTAAGTTCAAGTATGGCCTGTTCGGCGGGCATTTCTTGCCCTATTTTGAGGGATTTTCGGGGATACCATTCTTGAAGATGATGTTCTGAACAGGAAGTCTTCGCATTAGAGAAGTGACAGTTCAGAATTTTTATGCGACTCCTCGTCCAAAAACAACATGACAGTTGAATCTTCAAGACAACTTAATGCTAAAGAGCTTTTTTACGCATCTTTCGTTACGCGTAAAAGTCGAGACGTGACCGGATAATTATTTATCAGAGTCAGCATAAAATTATTCAGACATGTCGAAGCTGCACACAGCAAATATGGCGAATCAGCAAGGTGTAAAAGAAGACAAATCTATTAATAATTATTACATATGATGGAAATCCAGTTTACAAAGGATTTTTCATTTTTATGATTACATATGATAGAAATTATTTTTTTACAAAGGGTTTCTCATTTTCATTTAAGATCACGCCGAGAATCTGTTGTGCCGGGTTCTCATATTGGTGTAGATCTTTTTCTTCTTCTACGGTAGTTCATCGGCTTCTGCGATCGATGAACAAAAAAATAATTAATGGCGGGAGGATACAGAATTGGGCATGTATCAATTATTCAAGCCCATCCTCCATGCGCCATGCCAGCCATGCCCTAGAATTGTGTTAGGGATTCAGACCCAACACAATACTGGAAGACAGGGCTAAACTGCCCACCTTCGTCCAGCTTCATAATGGAAGAAAATACAGCTAGCAAGCTGTGTGGTTTGATGAGACCCTTTCTCTCTCCCGGATGAATCGCCATATAAAATTGCTGATTATCCCGAGCAAAGGAAGCTATGATATCCTTTCATGATCCATCGTTGCAGAGGACATTTGCTCGAAGATGCCTTCTTTTACGGCTCCTTATATGCTGGAAGAACATGATCTTCTTCTTTCTCCGGTCAGCCCAATGAATCTCGGCAACCATCTCTTTTGGTGAAGGAAGTGTGGAAAAAATAGGTTCACTCGCTTGCCTTTATATAGGCAGAAGAGAACATACCAAATCCCAACAAATTCCTAAAAATTTGCCGAGAAATCAGCCTCGCAGAACGAGTCAAATTTGACCGTTTCATGCTTCATTCAAAGTATTTTAAATTATGAGGAATTTGAAAACTTTGAAGGGGGTCTTGTAGAAGCATGAAAAATATGCTGGGGAATTATTCGCGTAAAAAGCCCCAACATGCATGAAGCCCGCGTACAGCAGAGCTTCAATGTTATACATCGTAAAACAGAGCTCAAAAACAACCCGCGTAAAGCAGTGCTTCCAGACTACTGTGGCATAAAAAGGTTACTACATCGCCATTTCGATAGAAAATATGTCTGCTTTAATGCAGCGTGAAGTTGTACGAGGAACTCTTCGTATTCCTCGAATGAACCTGTCAAACAAAACAGTGAACCTGACTCCTGACAAAGAGTACTGCACGACGATCAAGAGGACGGCTATAATGATGATTCTGCAGAGAGACCCAGGCTGTCGTTTAGTGACATAATCCTTGATATAAGATGTTGTTTACGCATTCAAGGAATACGCTGCATATTCTACACAGGCAGAGATGAGCTTTTACGCTCAAGATGAGACGAAACCAGACGCCACGTGAAAAGCTGTTCTTCATACAGAACTCGAGGCACGTCTCTCCAGTTAATGCGCGAGATGGGGCCAGATCTCTGCATTTAATGCACGGGATTTGGTTCTACTTTTGATGATTGGGAGAGCTAAAATTAGAGCTAATATGCTCACGTCACCATCCCTGCATTTTACGCCAATCAGGCTATTTTCAACTATAGGAGCACGCCGTATGCTATCTCCTCGAAATACGCCAACTCATGCTATTTTCAAACTATAGGAGTATGCCGTATGCCATCTCCTCGAAATATGCCAACTCAAGCTATATTTTCAAAGGTACGTGACAAGGCTACTTGTCCCAGAATACGCTCAAGACCTCAGTCAAGGAAGGATAATTGGCTAGTTTACGCTGGATATCTACCTATGCAGCAGCAAGACAGCTACTTCGTTTTACGCCATCAAGACAGCTACTTGGCTTTTACGCCATTAAGACAGCTACTTGGCTTTTACGCCATCAAGGCAGCTACTTGGCTTTTACTCCAACAAGATAACTATTTGGCTGTTACGCCAACGAGACAGTTACTTGGCTTTTATGCCAACCATCTCTACGCGAGGGGCAGTTACCTACGTGGCTTACATGCCGTGATCTTCGAAGCAGTTATACGCGTTACCTCATAATGGGATACGCGTCACACGCAGATTCAGGAGATCATTCAGACGTGGTAGCAGTTATCATAACCGCCGCGTAAAGAGCGCTGCTCTCTCCACTGTTCGGCTTCTACGCCGACTGGATAGTTACTGTGACTAAGCTCTATAAATAGAGACCCCTAGTCACACAATGGTGCTCAGATAGAATTAGACGACGTCATTTATCATCTTATCATTTTAGAGTTTCAAGACATCTTTCTAGAAGATTTGCTAGGACTACTTTAGGACCGAGATATGGAATTATCAATTGAATTGATCCTAGGAGCAGCATCCATAGCGTCGCATATTTATATATTGGCGAAGAAGGAAATGGACGAGCTGAAGGCCCAGTTGAAGGAGTTAGAGGAGAAAGGCTTCATTCAACCGAGTGTATTATCCTGGGGAGCTCCAGTGTTGTTTGTACCCAAAAAGGATAGGTTAGTGTGCATGTGCATTGACTACAGAGCCCTGAATGTTGTGACTGTGAAGAATAAGTACTCTCTACCGTGTATTGATGACTTATTTGATCATCTTAGAGGAGCCAAGGTATTCTCGAAGATAGACTTGAGATCAGAATATCACTAGGTGAAGGTGCAAAAGCAGGACATTCCGAAGACCACATTCAGGACGAGATACAGACACTACGAGTTTATGGTCATGCCATTCAGATTGACCAATGCTCAAGCTGTCTTTATGGACTTGATGAATCGAGTCTTCTATCAGTATTTTGACTAATTCGTGTTTGTCTTCATAGATGACATCCTTATCTATTCAAAGAGCCACGAGAAACATGAGAAGCACTTGCGGATTGTCTTAGAGACATTGAGGAGAGAACGGTTGTATGCGAAGCTCAGGAAGTGTGAGTTCTTCTTGGATAATGTCTTATTTTTTAGGCATGTCGTCACTAAAGATGGTATTTCTGTAGATCCAAAGAAAATTATGGCAGTTGAGACATGGCCCGTTCCTACATCAGCATTGGAGGTGAGGAGTTTTCTTGGACTTGTCGGATATTATCGACAGTTCGTGAAAAACTTCTCGAGGATAGCAGAGCCTATAACTCGGTTGACGTGCAAGGATCGAGAGATCATATGGATGGACGAGTGTCAAACCGCTTTTGAGGAGTTGAAGAAGGGACTGACCACAGCACCAGTGTTGACCATTCCATCAGGATCAGGAGGCTACGTGATCTACAACGACGCATCAAAAAATAATTAGGATGCGTATTGATGAAGCATAGAAAGGTGATTAAGTATGCATCTAGATAGTTGAGAGTACATAAGAAGAATTATCCAACTCATGACTTGGAGCTTGCAACCATTATTTTTTCCTTGAAACTATGGAGACATTACTTATATGGAAAATGAGTGGAGATCTATACTGACCACAAAAGCCTCTAGTATGTCTTCACGCAGAAGGAGCTAAATATGAGGCAACGCCGGTGGCTTAAATTGATGAAGGACTTCTAGATAGAGCGACATTATCACCCGGGCAAGGCTAACGTAGTAGTAGATGCGCTAAACCGCAAGCCTATTGTATTATTCTTGATGACGCAAAAGGAGTTCTGGAGGACTTGCAGGAGCTTGGTATCGAGGTTGTATTAATCGGATAAGACAGGATAGTATCCAACTTGTGAGTGCAGTCATCGCTAGTAGAGAGGATCAGGACAGCTTTGTGTCACGCCCCGGTTCCATGGATAAGGAACCGAGACATGTGACAATGGCCAGCAGCGTACTTCGGCGGGCATTCCAATCTAATGGGCCCATCGGAGTACACTTAAGCTGTAAGATACAATAAATAACCCAACACATAACACAAGTATACTCAATCTAAATCTCATCCACAGGCAGCAATATAAGAGCACAATAGAAGTAAATACAATGACTAATGTGTAGGAAGGAAATATCCAAATAAGTATAAAGTACAAATACTAGAGTAGTCACACGGGAACAAACCCGCTAGTACAAATATACTGGAATGAAAGTAAGCAATAAGATAACTTGGGATGGCAGCAGATAACTAGATAATTATACCGTCCCAAGGAAAGAGTCACTACCAGTGATCAGGCGAAGTCCTCAGGAATGACCTCGTCCTCGGCAGTGAGTACAGCTGTTGGATAGATGCCCAGTCCGTACTCCTCCGGGTAATCCTCGTAGCCTACACCTGAAAGGAAACCAGGTCCTCAGAGGGACGTAACAAGGTACAAAAATCTAATATGCCAGGTAAACAGATAGTACAAGTGCAACAACAGGGTAATCTAGCATAACCAAACAAGTGTGACATAGTTTAAAGACAATGTTCGATGCGTGGGCCGTCCAAAATAAAACCATATCTCCGGACACGGAAACACACGGCACGTACCGCAGCTCCGGGCAAGGAGTCACACGGGTGAAACAACTACACTAGATACAGGTATTACTACAAAATACTACATAAATATAAGCGCGTGCAGAGTAGCCCAAACGTCTAGTAACTGTCTTCCACTTCCCAAGCGGTCAACGATTGTGCGTTGAACCTGAACCTCTAACTACAGTCTCGACACACAGAATTAACTCAACAGACGCAACCCTAAGGTCGTCCCAGTCTCTGGTCAAGATGTCAGTATCAGGATACAAGAATCTGGCATGATCATAGTGTATAAGTGTATCCTCGGTTGTCGATGTACTCAGGTACGTGCATCGAGGTGCTATGAAGCATCTAGCAATTATTCTAAGACGTTGCGTCGAAAGTCAACACCCGGTTGTGATCCGGACGTGGAGTATCGAACGTCAACATAAATACGCGTACGAAGTACATAAAGAACAACAAATATCTGTAAACTGAAATACAGGGTGGCAAGGTACACTTTCCTGCGTGCGGTTGCTGATGACGGGGATCTGGTACCGCGTCCAAGTCCTCAGGTCCCGCAGTACCTAGAGAAGAGATACAAACCAGAATTAATAATCTATTCTATGACTCACAAGGGCAAGATACTAGAGGGCTGACTACAACTGACTAACGGTACGATAGTCCATAAACTAGTCATCTGTACACTCTCCTCGACCAATCCTCATTCTTACCATATTCTTCACATGGTTCCGTAGATCAGGTATGCTCACTCCCTGATCGTATTTACTCATTAAATATTTGGTCTTCCTCAACCCTCGGATTATTTCATCCGCAAATACTGCTCAACCCTACAGATCACCACGCACATCCATAAATATGTTTAACCCTTAAGCTCAATGTTCTCTCACTCAAATCTATAATGATATACCGATGACGATTTAAACCTCCAAGTTCACCATTAACCTTAACCTCAAGTCATATTATTATCATTCGATTTAATCAGCAATGTTCAAGTACTAAACCACACTATCTAATGTAAATCCTAACAATCACAACAAGAACTTATTTCTCCTGCTCTTACCCTATTCTCATCCAAAACATTATGTACCATCATGACTCTAGTTATGCTCACACTTCAAATAATACACTAACCCTAACTACCATAGCAAATATATATATCTCTATCTAAAATATATAATAATTCAATACAAAGAGAGGGGGAGGGAAAGAGTCGATACCATGACGATGTTGCCGGAGAAGGTGGCTGGAGTAGGGCTGTGCTGGACTGACAAGCGGTCAGGGAGGGTCGAAAAACACAGCCGGACGGGACTGAAACTCTCGGCCGGGGTACTGCAGTCCGGTCAGGCGTCGCCGGACAGGGAGCTGTTCTGTCTGGACCGGAGGGAACTGCTGGGTCGGCGAAACGCTGGCCGGTCGGGAATATACAGTGGTCGTCGGACTGCACTGCACAGTACAATGCCAGTCGACTGCTGTACCGCGGGGGGGGGGGGGTCGGCTGACCGGACGAGATGCGGGTCAGGCCGCGGGGAGAGCAGTCGGTCGGCTCACAGAAGTCGACCGGCGGGGCTGCTTGTCAAGCCGTGCGGGGATAACAGTCGGTCGGTTCACAACAGTCGGAGTAGGGCGGCTTGGTCTGGCCGGATCAGGGTTGGTCGGTCGGGTGTTCTTCAGGATAAAGAAGAAGGGAGGGAGAAGAAGGAAGGAAGAAGAAATGAATGAGAAGAAATTTGCATGGTGAATAAATGAAGGAGTGTGGAGAGAGTGCGAGGGAGAGATTTCCTTGGGATTAGGGCCGGTGGTGTGTTATGAGGGTGGGGTGAGGTGATGTTTTATAGGGGATTGGGAATTGGATGGAGGGTAGTGATGTTGCCATTCAAAATAGAGGGTGGAGATTTGTCATGAAGAAATTGATTTCTTCATGAAGGGTGGTGAGTGGATGAGTGAAAATAGGACCCCATTTTGTGACCTCTCCATTATTCATGACCAATAGGGTGATGACACATAAATTTATTAATTGCAACTTAGCCCCTTAAATTTGGGAAATTGTACGAACACATAAAATGACGCTAAAATTTTGGAAAAAATTGTGTTTAGTAATTTTCATGGTGGGAGGGTGTTGTGCGTTAGGCACGGGTTTAATTAAAATGGCATTGGGATTAATTAAGGATTAAAAATAGGATTGACAAAGTTGGTATCCCCGATTTAAATAGAAATAAAGTGTCCCGCGAATTTAAATTAAATGGGGGCACTTGGGGTCAAAATTCGAAAATGACACAAAAGCCAAAAATAGTGGGGGCTTGGAGTCAGTCTTGGACCCTTTAGTTGGTCCGGCTCAACGGGTCAAGTTGGTATCTTAAAATTTTGGATAACGACACAGGTGTCCGACACGGAATTAAATATGGGTTACGATTTTTGGAAAGTTGCACAATTAATTTAGAGCACAATTAAAAACTGATTTTAAGTGACAGAAAAGTCCAGTGCCTAATTTGGCGAGTCAAGTCAAAAGTATAATAGCCCGATAAAATTTATGGCCTGATATTGGGCTCCGATTAATTTAGGAATGATAGGGCGCGCCAAGGGTTTTAATTAGGTGAATTAAATACCAGATAAAATTTATCTCCACTCTAAACCTCGACATCTGCTACCAAAACCAATTTTTTCCAAATCCACCCTAACTATCTATAGAATAAATCGAGGGGGTTTACATTCTTCCCAACTTAAAAACATTTTGTCCCCAAAATAAAAGTAAAGAACGATAATATCTAACAGAATTTTAAAACAACTAGTAATCAAATAACGTACTTAAATTCGTACCTTGCTCCTCAAATAAGTACGAAAATTACTGCCGAATAGAATCCTCGCGCTCCCAAGTAGACTCGCCTGGTGAATAGTGCTTCCATGCCACTCTGACCAGTCGAATTGTTTGCCCTCTCAAAGTTTTCTCGCTGCGATCGAGGATCTCAACTGGCTGCTCTACGTAAGACAGACTGGGCCCGACTGTAATCTCCAAATGATCAAGTATGTGGCTAGGGTCTGAGACATATCTCCTAAGCTGTGATACGTGAAATACGTCATGTACTCCCTCTAATGATGGAGGTAATACAAGACGGTAAGCCACTTCGCCAACTCGTTCCAATATGTCAAAAGGTCCGATGTAGCTTGGACTCAGCTTGCCTCTGCCTCCGAATCTGATGGTACCGCAGGTGGGAGATATCCTCAAAAATACGTGGTCACCCTCCTTGAACACCAATGGTCTGCGGTGCGCATCTGCCTAGTGTTTCTGTCTGTCCTGAGCTGCGCGCAGGTGGCTCTGAATCTGCTTGACTTTCTCCACTGTCTGTGTCACCAACTCTGGACCAAGTATCTGACGCTCTCCCACGTCACTCCAACAAACTGGCGACCTATATTTCCTGTCGTACAGTGCCTCATAAGGTGCCATCTGTATGCTGGCCTGGTAACTGTTATTGTAGGAGAATTCCACCAAGTGTAGGTGGTCCTCCCAAGATCCTCCAAAATCAATCATGCACGCTCTTAACATATCCTCTAATATCTGTATCGTGCGCTCTGACTAACCATCAGTCTGTGGATGACATGCAGTGCTGAACTTGAGGCGAGTTCCTAGGCTCTCCTGTATACTCCGCCAAAAATGTGACATGAATCTGGAATCATGATCCGATATAATGCTGACAGGCACTCCATGTAATCGTACTATCTGCCTCATATACATGTCGGCTAGTATCTTTGTGGATTGCCTAACTCTAAAGGGCAAGAAATATGCAGACTTGGTGAGTCTGTCGACGACAATCCAAACTGCATCCTTCCCGCTAGGGCTCCACGGAAATCCTATGACGAAGTCCATGGTAATGTGTTCCCACTTCCACTCGGGAATGGGAAGTGGCTGCAATAATCCTGCAGTCCTCTGATGTTCATCCTTGACTTGCTGACAAACTAAACACTTCACCACAAATCTTGTAATTTCTCTCTTTATCCTATGCCACCAGAAATGCTGCCTCAAGTCTCGGTACAACTTCGTACCCCTGGGATAAATAGAATAAATCGAGCTATGAGCCTCGGTCATCAACTCTTGGCGTAGCTCGCCACTCGGAACATATAGGCAATCTTCGCACCTCAACGTTCCGTCTTCATGAATCCTGAGCCCCGTCTGCATGCCGGTCTCTGTTCTCTCTCTCAGACGTCGAAATCTCGCATCTGTACGCAATGTTGCATTGATCCTCTCAATCAAAGTAGACTGAACCTCAAGACTGGCCATCTGTCTATCCATGCCTGGCAATACGATCTCTATCCCAAGCTTCTGGAGATCCTCTAGCAACTGTCGCTGCGTCGTCAAAAAGTATGCCATGGGCTTCCTTCTTAAGGCATCTGCTGTGACATTCGTCTTGCCAGGGTGGTACTGCAACTCAATGTCATAATCTGTCATCAACTCTAGCCAGTGTCTCTGCCTCATGTTGAGCTCCTTCTGCGTGTAGACGTACTTCAGGATTTTATGATCTGTGTAAATCTAAACACGCTCATCATAAAGGTAATGTCTCTATAGCTTTAGTGCAAATATCACTGCAGCTAGCTCCAAGTCGTGCGTCGGATAGTTCTTCTCATGAACTCTCAGCTGTCTCGATGCGTAGGCTATCACTTTGCCGTGTTGCATCAGTACACATCCTAATCCGCTCCCTGACGCATCACTGTACACTACAAATCCTCCTGATCCTGAAGGTAGTATCAAAATCGGTGCTGATGTCAAACGCTTCTTCAGCTCATCAAAAGCCGTCTGACACTCGTCGGTCCAGATAAACTCTTCGCCTTTACGCGTCAGTCGTGTCATAAGCGCAACTATCCTCAAAAAGTTTTCCACGAACCTCCGATAATATCCGGCAAGTCCGAGGAAGCTCCTAACCTCCGTAACTGATGTAGGGGTAGGCCAGGTCTCTACTGCAGCTATCTTCTCCGGGTCAACTGATAGTCCATCTCCGGTGATTATGTGTCCGAGAAATGGTACTCTATCCAAGCAGAACTCACATTTGCTGAGTCTGGCATACAACCTCTCATGTCTCAGTGTCTCCAACACGATCCTGAGATGCCTCTCATGCTCCTCCTGGCTTTTGGAATATATCAAAATATCGTCTATAAATACCACCATGAACTTATCCAAGTACTGGTGGAAAACATTGTTCATCAAACACATAAATACTGCTGGCACGTTGGTTAAACCAAACAGCATGACTAAAAACTCATAGTGGCCATACTTCGTCCGTAAGGCCGTCTTCTGGATGTCCTCTTTTTGTACCTTGATCTGATGATAACCGGATCTAAGATCGATCTTTGAGAATACACATGCACCGCTAAGTTGATCAAAAAAATCATCGATGCACGGCAGTGGATACTTGTTCTTTATCGTTACAGCATTTAGCGCCCTGTAATCGATACACAAGCGTACTGTCCCGTCCTTCTTCGGTATAAATAGAATGGGTGCTCCCCATAGAGATACACTAGCCCGTATGAAACCCTTATCTAAGAGATCATCTACTTGGACCTTCAGCTCAACCAACTCCTTCGGTGCTAGTCTGTAAACGGGGGAAGTAACTGGCTCGGCTCCTGGAGTCAACTCTATAGTGAACTCAATCTCTCTGTCAGGTAGTAGTCCTGGGAGATCCTCTGGAAATACATCCTCAAACTCTGCTATAAAGTGAGGGTACATCGGTTCACCCTCTGCAATGTGTGTCGCTAGGGTAGGTTGGACATTATGCTCTCGGGCTCCCCGAAGAAACTCAAACTCTGGGTGATCTGGGGGTCTAAAGATGACACAACCACGATGGCAAACTAGCGTTGCGTGGTATTGGCTCAACCAATCCATGCCTAGGACAATGTCATAGTCCGGCATGGAGAAAACCCAAAATCGGGCACGCATCTCTCACCCGCAGACAACTACTGAACATGATCTATAAGTGTCGCTAACAGGTACTATTCCACCTCCCGTAAGGATCCTCTTGACCTTCGGAAGGGGTGCGGTGGCTATTCTATGGGTAGCCACAAAACTAGCAGCTATAAAAGAGTGTGTGGCACCAGAATCAAATAGGACTAATGCTGGTAATGAAGCTACTAAGATTGTACCTGTGATCACTTCTCCCGCTGTCTCAGCCTCCTCTATGGTGATAGCATAGGCCTGTCCCTGTCTCGGTGCCGGTGCCCTCGGCTGCTGCTGTTGAACCTGCTGGTATCGATCTCCCTGTGGAGCCAAGGGTGGCCTCCTCTGGTTTCCCCCTGGTGCTGGTGGTCGCTGTGCTCCAGCTCCTGCTTAAGGCGGCCTCGGTCCAGGAGGCTGCTGATAAGGTCCCGGCGCTGGCAGGCTGGCCGGTGAACCATCTGTGCTGGAGCCCTCTGATTTGGGCAATCTCGGACTGCATGCTGGTCTGATCCGCATCTCAAGCAAGCGCCCAGTCTCCGTCGACAGTCCCTCAATATATGTCCCTTCTTGCCGCAGAAATGGCAAGTGGGAATGACTGCTCCCTACTGTGGTGCTGCCCTTTGGTGTTACTGTTGTACCAGCGGACACTTCGTAGGTCCTCCCTGCGGGGCTCGGACTGCTAATGACTATGCATAGGAGCGCTTCTGGCTGGCCTCCATCTTGTTGATGCGGTCTTGGCGTCGCGCTGCAAGCAGTACCCCGGAGTAAGAGGTGGGGTCTGTCGACCCGATAAGCCTCTGGGTCTCATAACTCAGGCCATCATAAAACTTCTCGGCCTTCGCTTCCTCAGTGGGGATCAGGTATGGTGCAAATCTGCTCAGGCGGAGGAACTCAGAATTGTATTCCTCTACAGTCATACTCCCCTGCCTGAGATTCTAGAATCTGTCCTGAAGCTCTACTCGGGCGGTAGAGGGTATGTACATCTCCTGGAAGAGTCTAGAGAACTCTCCCCAGGTGGCACGATCCGGTCCCAAATGCTTCTCCTCGGAAAGCCACCAGTGATGAGCGTTGCCGGTGAGCTGTATCCTGACAGCCGTCATCCATCGGTGTCGAGGGAGGTCAGTAGCCTCCAGCTGGTTCTGAATGCTGGTGAGCCAAGCGTGGACCTCTGTTGGCTCCTCCGTGCCCGCAAAAGGTTGCGGCATCAAACAACGGAAGTCTATGACAGACCCTCACGTCGGCTCGTATGCTGGTGGTGACGCCTGCCCCAAGGCCGTCACGATGCTCTCTCTCAGGGTTTCAGCCTGGTGCTGCTGGGCCTGCTGCTGGGCCTGCATCATCGCATACATCATATGGAATATCTCGGTTCCATCCATCGGTTGCCCTGTGGGGAATGGCATAAAGGGCATCTGGGGCGGGAATGGTGGAGGAGGTGGTAGCTGCTGCTTCTCATGACTCGGGATCCTCCGATCCTCAGGTCCTGCCTGATGTGGGGTCTGGTGTCCGTCTGAAGGCACCTCGGGATGTCCTGATGACTGCCCCATGGGAGCTGGAGTCAGTAGAAGGACCTGCTCCAGATCCGGTTCGACGGATGATCCCTCGTCTCGGGGAACGTCGCCAGGCTGCGCGACACGTCCACTGTGGAGATTCATAAATCGAAAAAGAAGTCATGACTATGATCAGCGTTTGAGGAAAATAAACAAGATGTAATTTGGTAAACGATATCGAGATAGAGGTGTCATGTGAAGGTTTCAAACTTTGCAGATGAGATTTCTAATCTATTCCTAATTTGCAGGCTCGCTTGGCACAGTCAGGTGACCAAGACGATTTAAATTGGACCTGCATGGGCCACCATAAAAACCTTGTCACGCCCCGGTTTCATGGATAAGGAACCGAGACACGTGACAATGGCCAGCAGCATACTTCGGTGGGCATTCCAATCTAATGGGCCCGTCGGAGTACACTTAATCTGTAAGATACAATGAATAACCCAACACATAACACAAGTATACTCAATCTAAATCTCATCCACATGCAGCGATATAAGAGCATAATAGAAGTAAATACAACGACTAATGTGCAGGAAGAAAATATCCAAATAAGTATCAAGTACAAATACTAGAGTAGTCACACGGGAACAACCCGCTAGTACAAATATACTGGAATGAAAGTAAGCAATAAGATAACTTGGGATGGCAGCAGGTAACTAGGTAATGATACCGTCCCAAAGAAAGAGTCACTACCAGTGATCAGACAAAGTCCTCAGGAATGACCTCGTCCTCGGCAGTGAGTACAGCTGCTGGATAGATGCTCGGTCCGTACTCCTCCGGGTAATCCTCGTAGCCTACAATTGGAAGGGAACCAGGTCCTCAGAGGGACGTAACAAGGTACAGAAATACAATAAGCCAGGTAAACAGATAGTACAAGTGCAACAACAGGGTAATCTAGCGTAACCAGACAAGTGTGACACAGTTTAAAGACAATATTCGACGCGTGGGCCGTCCAAAATAAAACCGTAGCTCCGGACACGAAAACACACGGCACGTACCGTAGCTCCGAGCAAGGAGTCACACAGGTGAAACAACTACACTAGATACAATATTACTACAAAATACTACATAAATATAAGTGCATGCAGAGTAGCCCAAACGTCTAGTAACTGTCTTCCCCTTCTCAAGCGGTCAACGATTGTGCGTTGAACCTGAACCTCTAACTACAGTCTCGACACACAGAATTAACTCAACAGACACGACCCTAAGGTCATCCCAGTCTCTGGTCAAGATGTCAGTATCAGGATACAGGAATCTGGCACGATCACAGTGTATAAGTGTGTCCTGGGTTGTCGATGTACTCAGGTACGTGCATCAAGGTGCTATGAAGCATCTAGCAATTATTCTAAGATGTTGCGTCAAAAGTCAACACCCAGTTGTGATCCAGACGCGGAGTATCGAATGTCAACATAAATACGCGTACGAAGTACATAAAGAACAACAAATATCTATAAACTGAAATACAGGGTGGCAAGATACACTTGCCAGCGTGCGGCTGTTGATGACGGGGATCTGATACCGCGTCCAAGTCCTCAGGTCCCGCAGTACCTAGAGAAGAGATACAAACCAAAATTAATAATCTATTCTACGACTCACAAGGGCAAGATACTAGAGGGCTGACTACAACTGACTAACGGTACGATAGTCCATCAACTAGTCATCTGTACACTCTCCTCGACCAATCATCATTCTTACCATATTCTTCACGTGGTTCCGTAGTTCAGGTATGCTCACTCCCTGACCGTATTTACTCATTAGATATTAGGTCTTCCTCAACCCTCGGATCATTTTATCCGCAAATACTGCTCTACCCTACAGATCACCACGCACATCCATAAATGTGTTTAACCCTTAAGCTCAATGTTCTCTCACTCAAATCTATATTGATATACCGATGACGATTTAAACCTCCAAGTTCACCATTAACCTTAACCTCAAGTCATATTATTATCATTCGATTTAATCAGCAATGTTCAAGTACTAAACCACACTATCCAATATAAATCCTAACAATCACAACAAGAACTTATTTCTCCTGCTCTTACCCCATTCTCATCCAAAACATCATGTACCATCATGACTCTAGTTATGCTCACACTTCAAATAATACACTAACCCTAACTACCATAGCAAATATATATATCTCTATCTAAAATATATAATAATTCAATACAAAGAGAGGGGGAGGGAAAGAGTCGATACCACGACGATGTTGCCGGAGAAGGTGGCTGGAGTAGGGCTGTGCTGGACTGACAAGCGGTCAGGGAGGGTCAAAAAACACAGCCGGACGGGACTGAAACTCTCAGCCGGGGTACTGCAGTCCGGTCAGGCGTCGTCGGACAGGGAGCTATTCTGTCTGGACCGAAGGGAACCGCTGGGTCGGCGGAACGCTGGCCGGCCGGGAATATGCAGTGGTCGTCAGACTACACTGCACAGCACAGCGTCGGAGTGCTGCTGCACCGCGGGGGGGTCGGCTGATCTGACGGGATGCGGGTCAGGCCACGCGGGGAGAGGAGGACAGCCAGTCAGCTGCTGCACCGCGGGGGGTGGGGGGTCTGCTGACCGGACGGGATGCGGGTCAGGCCGCGAGGGGAGAGCAGTCGGTCGGCTCACAGAAGTTGGACGGCGGGGCTGTTGGTCAGGCCGCGCGGGAAGAACAGTCGGTCGATTCACAGCAGTCGGAGTAGGGCGGCGTGGCCTGGCCGGACCGGGGTTGGTCGGTCGGGTGTTCTTCAGGATGAAAAAGAAGGGAGGGAGAAGAAGGAAGGAAGAAAAAAATGAATGAGAAGAAATTTGCATGGTGAATAAATGAAGGAGTGAGGAGAGAGAGAGAGAGATTTCCTTGGGATTAGGGCCGGTGGTGTGTTATGAGGGTGGGGTGAGGTGATGTTTTATAGGGGATTAGAATTGGATGGAGGGTGGTGATGTTGCCATTCAAAATAGAGGGTGGAGATTTGCCATGAAGAAATTGATTTCTTCATGAAGGGTGGTGAGTGGATGGGTGAAAATAGGACCCCATTTTGTGACCTCTCCATTGTTCATGGCCAATAGGGTGATGACACATAAATTTATTAATTGCAACTTAGCCCCTTAAATTCGAGAAATTACACGAACACATAAAATAATGCTAAAATTTTGGAGAAAATTGTGTTTAATAATTTTTATGGTGGGAGGGTGTTGTGCGTTAGGCACGAGTTTAACTAAAATGGCATTGGGATTAATTAAGGATTAAAAATAGGATTGACAAAGTTGATATCCCCGATTTAAATAGAAATAAAGTGTCTCGCGAATTTAAATTAAATGGGGGCACTTTGGGTCAAAATTTGAAAATGACATAAAGGCCAAAAATGGTGGGGGCTTGGAGTCAGTCTTGGACCCTTTAGTTGGTCCGGCTCAACGGGTCAAGTTGGTATCTCAAAATTTTGGGTAACGACACAGGTGTCCGACACGAAATTAAATATGGGTTACGATTTTCGAAAAGTTGCGCAATTAATTTAGAGCACAATTAAAAAATGATTTTAAGTGACGGAAAAGTCCAATGCCTAATTTGGCGAGTCAAGTCAAAAGTACAATAGCCCGATGAAATTTATGGCCTGATATTGGGCTCCAATTAATTTAGGAATGATAGGGCGCGCCAAGGGTTTTAATTAAATGAATTAAATACCAGATAAAATTTATCTCCACTCTAAACCTCGACATCTGCTACCAAAACTAAATTTTTCCAAATCCACCCTAACTATCTATAGAATAAATCGAGGGGGCTTATACTTTGCCTATAGATGCTAGATTTAGGAGGTTAATAGAGAAGACTAGGGCAAGAGCTGATGGTAGAGGCTCATAGTTCGATATATTCCATTCATCCGGGAGGCACCAAGATGTACCGCGACTTGCGATAGCACTTTTAGTGGCATGGGATGAAGAAAAAGATAGCTCAGTTTGTGGCCAAATGTTTGGTGTGTCAACAAGTCAAGGCTGAACACCAGAGGATAGCAGGGTTATTGCAACCACTTTCAATTCTTGAGTGGAAGTGGAAGTGGAAGCACATCACTATGGACTTCGTCACGGGCTTTCCGAAGAGTCCAAGTGGGAGAGATACAGTTTTTGGGTGATTGTGTATCGACATACCAAGCCTGCTCATTTCTTGCCTTTTCGAGTTGGCCAATCTATAGAAGCTTTGGCTGACTTATACATGAGACAGATCATGAGATTACACCAGTTAGCATTGTGTCAGACAGAGACTCGCGGTTCATATCTCACTTTTGGAGGAGCATGCATGAGAGTTTTGGGATACGTCTGATGTTCAGTACGTTCTATCATCCGTAGAGAGACGGGCAGTCATAATGTACTATTCAGATGCTGGAAGATATATTGGGATCATGCATGCTGGACTTTGGAGGATCATGGGAGGACCACCTACATCTTTTAAAGTTTTTTTACAATATTAGCTATCAAGCGAGCATCCAAATGGCACCATTTAAAGCTTTGTATGGAAGGGGTGTAGGTCTTATGTATGTTGGAGCGACGTAGGAGAATGTCAGATCTTGGGACCAGAGTTGGTTATCAGCACTATGGAGAAAGTGAAGAGGATACAAGGGCACTTACGAGCAGCGCAAGACAGAAACAGTGGAAAGATCTTCATCGTCGTCCTTTGGAGTTCAGGGAAGGGAATTATGTCTTCTTGAGGATATCACCAACTCGAGGCACAATTCGTTTCGGGGGACGCAGCAAGTTGAGTCCAAGGTACATTGGACCATTTGACGTGTTAGAGCAAGTTAGAGAAGTTGTGTATCGACTGGCACTATCACCTTCTCTTGAGGGAGTGCATGATGTATTCCATGTGTCGCAACTAAGACGATATATGATAGATAGCATTCACGTTCTCGATCACTCCGAGATTACCATTAGGTCGAGCTTGTCATACCAAGAGCAACCCGTGGAGATTCTTGATCGTCGAGAGAAGGTGTTGAGAAATTAGTCTATTCTTTTGGTTCACGTGGCAAGGAGACATCACTCTCTAGGAGAATCCACTTGGTAGCGCGAGGATGACATGCACAAACAATTTTCGTAATTATTCGAAAAGCAAGGTATGATTCTACTTTGTTCTTTTCTACCATATTGCATTATCTCGTTTTCTTACCGTGCCTTAGTTTTAATTTCGAGGAAAAAATTCTTGTAAGTTTGGTAGAATATAAACTCCATAATTTTAAATTAAAAAAAAATAAGTATATATATATTTTTTATTTAATTGTTGAATTTTTAGATTATTTTCTTAGTTAGTTAGGAAAATAATTTCTTTCATTGATTTACCGATATGAATATTTATTTAAAATTATTTCACAAAACTATTTTTTTATTTTAAAATTATTTTTCTAAGAATTTATTATATCCAAAATATTTATTTTTGTATTGTTATACCTTCCCATCTATATATATATATATATATATATATATATATATATATATATATATATATATATATATATATATATATATATATATATATATATTTAAAATAAAATAAAAAAAGGAAACAAGTAGCAACACCCCAACCACAACAACATAAAATAACAATAGCACATACAACAACCACACACAAAATTATCCCAAAGTATCACCCGTGGGCATAATCCGACCTGACCCAAGTACCGCTCTTACCCCCCTCTCGACCTATATATAACAATAGCCCATACTCCCCCTCTCTGATTATGCCCTCTCTGCTCTCTGTCTATGTGTCATCTTTTCGTCTGTGACCAGGGGTCTCTATTTATAGAGATCCATGACATAACTGTCGAGGTTGGCATAAAAGGCCAAACTGTGAAGAGAGTTGCATCTTTTGCGCAGCGATTATGACAACTACTACCCACGTTCCCACGGTCTTCTGAATCTGCGTATGACGCGTGTCCCTTACAAGGTAATGCGTATAACTGCTTCTCGAAGATCATGGCATGCAAGCCACGTAGGTAACTGCCCCTGCGTAAAGATGGTTGGCGTAAAAGCCAAATAACTGTCTCATTGGCGTAAAAGCTAAGCTGTGAAGATGAAGACTTCTTTACGTTGCGGTTATGATGACGGTTACCCCACGTTCCAATTATCTTCTGAATATGCGTATGACACGTGTCCCTTCATGAGATAACGCGTATAACTGCTTCTCGAAGATCATGGCATGCAAGCCACGTAGGTAATTGCCCCTGCGTAAAGATGGTTGGCGTAAAAGCCAAATAATTATCTTGTTGGCGTAAAAGCCAAGCTGTGAAGAAGAATTCTTTTACATTGCGGTTATGATGACTGTTACCCCACGTTCCAATTGTCTTCTGAATATGCGTATGACACATGTCCCTTCATGAGATAACGCGTATAACTGCTTCTCGAAGATCATGGTATGCAAGCCACGTAGGTAACTGCCCCTGCGTAAAGATGGTTGGCATAAAAGCCAAATAATTGTCTTATTGGCGTAAAAGCCAAACTCTGCGTAAAACTTGAGGATGTATGGATAATAGATAACCAACGTAAAATAGCCAATTATCTGTCACGACTGAGGTCTTGAGCGTATTCCTGGGCTAAATAGCCTTATCACGTACCTTTGTAAATATAGCCGAGTTGGCGTATTTCGAAGAGATAGCATACGGCATACTCCTTATAGTTAAAAATAGCCTGGTTGGCGTAAAAATGCGAGAATGGTGATATGAGCGTATTAGTCCCAGTCTTAGCTTTCCCAGTCATGACAAATGTTAAAAATAGGACAAAATCTCGTACATTAAATACAGAGATATGCCTCAATCTCGTGCATTAAATACCGAGATTTGCCTCGAGCTCTGTAAAAGAAACAGCTTTCGACGTGGCGTCTGATTTCTTACCTTGAGCATAAAAAACTTATTTCTGCCCATGTAGAATAGGCAGCATACACCAAACGACAGTCTGGGTCTCTGTGCAAAATCATCATCACAGCTATCCTCTCGACCATCGTGCAGTACTTTTATCAAGAGTCAGGTTCACCGTTTTGTCTGACAGATTCATCCGAGGAATTCGAAGAGTCCCTCGTACAACTTTATACTGCATTAAAAGCAAGCATATTTTAAACTTTACGCGGGAGGGTAAAGCAACCTTTTATGCATAACAGTCTTGAAGCGCTGCTTTACGCGGGCAGCTCTGAAGCTCTACTTTACGCCAAAACAGCTTTGAAGCTCTCTTTTTAACGCGAACTTCATATATATTGGGGGTTTTTACTGTATAATACGCGTACAATTTCTCAGCGTATTTTATGCTTCTACAAGACTCCCTTCAAAGTTTTCAAATTTCTCGTAATTTGAAATACTTTGAACGAAGCATGAAATGGTCAAATTTGACTCGTTCTTCGAGGCCGATTTTTCGGCGATATCTAAGAAGTTGTTCGGATTTGTATGTTCTCTTCTGTCTATATAAGGGCAAGCAAGTGAACTTGTTTTTTCCACACTTTCTTCACCTCAAAGATGGCTGTTGAGATTCATTGGGCTGAACCGAGAAAGAAGAAGATTATGTTCTTCCAGCATATAAGGATCCGTAAGAAGAGACGTCTTCGAGCAAATATTCTCTGCAATGATGGACCATGGAGGGATATCATATCTTCCCTAGCTCGAGTCAATCAGCAATTTTATATGGCAATTCGCCAAAGAGAGAGAAAGGGTGGCATTAGACCACACAGCTTTCTAGCTGTATTTTCCTCTATTATGAAGCTGGATCCTGGGGTACAGCTTGGCCGTGTCTTCCAGTATTGTGTTGGGTTTGAATCCCTAACACAAATCTGAGCATGGTCGTCGATGGCGTATGGAGGGGGGCTTAAATAATTTATACAGGCCCAGTTCTGTATCCTCCTGCCATTAACCATTTTCTTGGCACCCGGCATATAGGATCCGAAGAAGTGCCGTAGAAGAAGAAAAAGATCTCCATCAGATGAGAACTTGGCGCAAAAGATTCCCATCGTGATCTTGGAATGAAAAATCTTTTGTAAAAATAGATTTCCATCATATGTAATCATGATCTCCAATATTAATAAAAAATCTTTTGTAAAATGGATTTCCATCATATGTAATCATGATTAATAAACTTGTCTTCTTTTACGCACTATTATTTTGCCAAGTCCCTGTGAGGAAGTCTTATAATACGCAGCTTCAATACGCTTGAGTAGTTTTTACGCAGACTCTGATAGATACGCCTCCAGTCACGTTCTGACTTTTACGCATAAAGGAATATGCGTAAAAACTCTTTAGCATTAGATCATCTTGAAAATCCAATCATCATGCTATTTTTGACGAGGAGTCGCATAGAACTTTGAACCGTCATTTCTTCTCCGAAGAACATCTGTTCAGAACATCATCTTTGAAGAATGACTTCTCGAAAGATTCTCGAGACAGGGCAAGAAATGTCTGCCCCGAACAGGCCATCCCTGAACTAGATATAAAAGGTTCCGGCTAGACTTCGAATAAATTATCAATAGCCAAAAAGTCATCTCCAATGAAGACGGATATTTTTATGGAACTCCTTGGCCCTTCATCTGATGAAGTACTCTTGAACAAAAAGGAAGAGAAAACGCTGATAAGAGGAGCATTTCCTGCGTAAACTCTTATGAGTGGCTTTTTCAAGCGTAAAAATCCAAATTATCAAGATATACGCGTATTCTGCTGACTGATCTGTCCTGTGTAACTTTAAGATGCGCATAAAATCATAGATCTATAGCGTCTGAGCATAAAATCATAGATCCGAAGCTTCTAAGCATAAAATCATAGATCTGTATCGTCTGAGCGTAAAATTATAGGTTTGTAGCTTCTCAGCATAAGATCGTAGATCTTTAGCCTCTGAGCGTAAAATCGTAGATCTGTAGCCTCTGAGCGTAAAATCGTAGATCTGTAGCTTCTCAGCGTAAAATCGTAGATCTGTAGCTTCTCAGCGTAAAATCGTAGATCTGTAGCCTCTAAGCGTAAAATCGTAGATCTGTAACTTCTGAGCATAAAATCGTAGATCTATAGCTTCTGAGCGTAAAATCTGAGCACGAAATCAGGGATCCGTTACGCAGTATGACTATCTGTCTTCTTTTTTAAATTATCTGCTGACGTGGTCCCAAATCATAATCGACTATTAAAAATCGGATTTGGTTAAGGATTCGGAGAGTCACTTGAACTCTATAAATAGGCCTAGGTCATGAGAGAGAAAAACCCTTCATCTTTCTCTGAAAAACCCTTTGTCTCTTTCTGAGAACTCTTTATCTCTTTCTAAAAACTCTCAGATTCGCCATGGCAACAAAACAGACCTCCGTCGCTAAGGGAAAGAAAGCCGCTTCATCATCTCGCCCCACTGCTCAAGTACGAGCGAGTCCGACTAGGCCAAGCGAGCCTCGTTCTGAACGAAGTGATCCGCCGTCTAGCTGTGCACCGGGCATCACAGGTAAAGACTTCGAGAGGAATAAAACCCTTCGTACACGTTGTACGTGTATGCGCAAATACGCCCACATTCTTAATGTGTCAGCGTAAAACTCTATATTTTTGTAGTCTGGCGTAAAAACTCAGACTGTCAAATTTTGGCGTATACTGCAAACCTTGCGTTTTACGCGCTGGATGTAAATTCTAGCGTAAAACTCGAATTTTGGTAGCCTGGCATAAAAACTCAAACTGTTAGGTTTTGGCGTATACGGCAAGAATGTAGCACTTTACGTTTTACATGCTGAAAGTAGATCCCAGTGTAAAACTAACTTATTCTCTTGCTCTTTGCAGTGGACCTACAGATCCCCCCTCTGGCTGAAGTGATGGGATCTGCTGCTGGAATGCTGAATTCCAACTACTTGGAGGACTTGTCCCATGTGACTTTCCCCATCTCTGGAAACGAGTATCCTTAAGAAAGGGAAACTCTGATCTCGGCCCAAGGAGAAAGAATGTTGCTGAGCATGATCAGTGGGGAACCCCTGACGTACATAGACGGTACCGAGTATAAGAAACCAGCTTTATTATTTGGGGATGTTATTGATAAGCAATCCCAGACCAAGCCCAAGAAGGAAGATTGGGTATTTTCTGCTGAGGGCACGGTAATGTTCCTGCCAAAGATATCCAGAGATTATCCTATCTCTGTATTCTTCCATGCCACACATCCCAGAAGGATGTCATGGACACTGACTCCTGATCTTCATGGCTAGCCAGGGAAAATCTTTTATAAGAAAGGATTGAACCAAGGATCCTTTGTAAGCAGTCCCTCGGGCCCTGTCATGCCCTTCAGAGGCTTACTACCGGGCAGCGTCCCTAGTGAAGATACTTCACTGATCCAGCCACTTCAAATAACAACTTTCTGCAATGACTTTATGGGGCAGGGAGGAGTATATCCCAAGGTTAACCCTCGTACCAGTGGGTGGCTTAGCCCCCACAATCTTCGATGGGCCAGTTTGAATGCATGGGCCCTGAAGCACTTTCAGACGGAGCTGGAAAGTATTAACTTACTTGAGGCTGTGAGTGCTACTAGTATTGGGCTGCCTATCAACCCCAATTTGTTCTTGGCTTTGATGGAGCGGTATAACTCGTTCAACGGGACTTTTGCCACTCCGATAGGTGAGTTGGGCCTGGCACTTCATGAGATGGCAGACATCTCAAAGCTGCCAATGGAAGATACTCCCTATGAAGAGTACGTTCCCACAAATAGGGAGCTGAAGGATACCAACCCTCGGGTAGTGGCGGTGTGTCAAGAGATGATGAGCCACTATCTTACATGCACCACCTTCTACAGTTAGCCCTATGATTTAGCCTATATTAACAAATGGGTATCCTACCTCTTCTTCCATCAGGCTAGAAATGCCAAGCAGGGCAAGGTTGTAGATAGCAAAGATAAACCTTTGAACCCTCTGAGCATTCTTGATGCCAACACAATCGATGATCTTATTGAAGATGTAGGAGCTCCAGATTGTGTTCTCAATGAAGAGATAGGGGGTTATCCTGCAGGGACCAAAGCCTACAGTTATATGAGGCATTGCCGGAAGCCTCTGTCAAAAGAAGCTCAACTGGCTGGCTTCCTTTCTATTTGGCTATGCCGATGGGTGGTGCCTGGCATCGCGTCCTCGGATCGCATTCATCGCAACATCTTATAGCCCGCAGTGCGTTTGGTGTTTGGGGCAAGATTGGGCCTACTTTTTGCCATGGTATACAGGATACAAGCTAGCCTGAGGGCTATTACTGATGGGCTATTGGCCGATATTGCATAGCGTGAAGGATATCCCAGAGTGGAATTACCATTCTTATATCGATGGGATGGTTAATCCTTCACAACACCAGAGTGATGTCTCCCAGATCCGCCAGTGGTTCGGGCAATAATTTCTTGTTGAATTACAAAAATTCTTCTTGGAATGTGACTAGCGACATAGATTGTCGACTAGCACTAAATTTTGCCCATAGTTGGAAATTCTTCTGCACTGTCCCCCCCGTACATATCAATCAACAGGGGACTAAACTTCAGAATGCAGGTCAGGGGAAGACTATTCTTTCTCCTGAAGCCTTTTATTTGTTGGTCTGCATTAGACCTTCCCACCTGCTATACAGAAGTGAGGACCACTGCTACTTGGAGCCTTATCTGCCTAGCCGTTTCGCCAGGCAATTTGGGTATAATCAGTTGCACGTGGAAAATCCTATCACCAGCTTCAAGTTCAAAGGTGGACTTATTGATGGAGCTAGAGGGTGGCGGTATTTTATCATGGGTTGTACTGGAGCAACCTTTGCTGTTCCCGCGACCTCTCTCTCCATAGAGTTGCACATTCTTCATTCATACGCACAGTTTTATGTGTCCATCAATATCTTCCATCGTGATTTTGATGTACATGGAAGTCTTAGAATGCCTTTCCATAAGTCCACAGTAAGAAAGGAGATACCATCTGTTTCCTCTGATGAAGGTGATGAAACCACCGGTGCAGATGATTATTTGTTGATTTTCTGAGAGGCGTAATAGCTCCGCTAGCAGGGCCTCTTATTATTTCCAATAAACGAAAGGATTCTACTCAGAAAGAGCCTTCTTCCCCGGAAGAAGAAGCAGACTACCAGAGGTCCTAAAAAGACTTCCATCAAGGGGGCCTCTTCCAGGAGTGAGCCTATTGTTTCCCCTGTTGGGGATGATTCTTTGATTAGGGGTCCTTCGCCTTTTAAAGAAGGAGCCTCCACAGTCCCAGCTGAAAGTGCTGGAGATTCTTTGGCCGTGACTGCTGCCGCTACCATCGTTACTGGTAATGCTTCTATGTCATCTTCGAGGCCGCGCTCGATAATAATCAATATACCTTTACCCAGACAAATAATGGGGCTGGCCCCTCCTTCATCTGTAAGTATTTCAAGCGAGATTCCACCCGATGAACCTCGAGTAGATTTGGGTGATGACTGGGATAACGAACCTCAAGCGTTAGTTGGTGTACCCTCGTCTCCAGGTATGACAGCTTGTTTAGCATCATTAAGAAATGATTTAGCTATACAGGCTGCAGACGCAACATACATACATTCGGCCATGGGTAAATATTGTCTTTACGCTTTTTTCAGGAAATTTAACATCAAATTGATATTAATTTTCTCTTATTTTAGTTTCAGGCGAAGACATTTCTGGGGAGGGCGGAGCTGAAACAATATTTGATTTTGTTGCGGATCCAGCTGATGAAACGGCGGTGACCACCGTCGAAGAAGCATACTTTGAAGCCGTTGATCTTGCAACATTTTTAGACGTAATCCCGCCAGCAGCAGTTCAAATCATATCAGAGGTGGATGAACCCACCATCTCGACTGTGCCTCCTTCGTCGAGCATGCCAGCAACTTCGACCGTTGTTGGTGTCTCTTCTTTTGTCGTGCCATCTGTTGAAGCGACGATTGTGGCAACATCCTCTGCCGACATTCCAGAAAGGAGATTTACCGATATTGCGGCCACTCCCAGCATCCATTCGAGCTTTCCATGCTAGTTGAACAATATACTAGCATATTCTACCTCACTTTGAAAGAATTGATATCCATGGTGCTGGAGAAGAATCTAGGTTTTAATGCTCTGAAGATGTCCTCCAATCTCACTATAGCTCAGATTAGAAATTTCACTGACACTGAAAGAGTTGAAGCGCTAGAGCAAATGGTTAATGGTTTAGAACAACCCATTAACGAATATTTGCAACTATCCTGAGGCAGCATCAATGACTTGGTTCAGGCTGAGTATGACTCACTAACTGTGGACTTTGGTAAGAAGACAGAAACTTTAAACAAGTCCATCCAGGAACATCAACAAGAGATGGAGAAAGAGCAAGCAGTATTGGTAGAGAGTATTCCTCAGCTAGCCCGATGCCGTGCCGAATGTGAGGGATATGAAGTGAGGGTTCGAGAATTGGAAGCTGAGCTTGCTCAAGCAAGGGAGAGGCTTATCAAAGCATCGCTAGATCGTGATGTATTGGAGGGCCAAGTGAAGACAGCTCAACAGAATTTGACACATGTGGGTGTCATCCACGCAAGTTTTATTGATTCTCTATCCGAACTATCTCTCTTGAGCAATGATGAAGTAAGGCTGGAATGGGCTCGCATCAACATCTTAAACTCCAAGAATGAGAGGACGACTGCTTTGGCGCAACAGATTCGCAATTTAACTGCTCCTCCCCAATGATGTACTTTTTTTGCTCCTTATTTTCTCAGAGATAATAAAGATACATTTTTTAATTTTGTGGACCCATCACTTTAGAATATAAATGATAGGTTAAGATGAAAGTGATATCAGAGGTAATATGGACATGATATACTTTTGGTAAGATTTAGCTGAACATATCTATTTAGAGGTAATATGAATATGATAGAATATGATCCAACTAAATTTGTGTACAAAATACTATCAGAGGTAATATGGACGTGATAGGTTTTGACGTTTCAAATTAGTTAGACATATCTATTCAGAGGTCATAAGGACATAATAAAATATGATCCAACTAATCTTTGTATGTAGTGTCATCAGAATGAAATCTTTACCTTACCCCTTTAAGCAAAGGAGATCAAGCATAATACTTCTTCAGGAATTTGTCGTTGATAGGAGCCATTATCAAATCTCTATTAGGCTTGGCTAATCTGTAAGCGCCATTTGAAAATATGGTTTTAATCACATAAGGGCCCTCCTATTTGGGATGGAATTTCCCCTTACTCTTATGTGTAATGATCATTGGCCTCCTCACAGCTAATACTATCTCACCAACTTTGAACACTCATTCCTTCACTTTTTGATTAAAAGCTCTGGAGATGCATGCTTGGTAGAACTCGATGCGCTGTTGAGCATGAAGGCATTTCTCGTCTAACCATTCTAGCTCTTAAAGTCTTAAACGATCATTATTTTCCCCAGTCAGCTCATTAGCTACTGTTATGTTGAGCGATGGAATTTGAATTTCAATAGGGAGAACTGCTTCACACCCATAAACTAATAAAAATGGGGTACAACCCATTGGTGTTCGTACCGTTGTGCGGTATGCCCACAGACATTCTCCCAACTTCTCGTTCCAATCTCTTTTATTCGAAGAGACGAACTTCTTCAAGAGTTTGATGATGGTTTTGTTGAAGGATTCCGCCAAACCATTAGCAGCAGGATTATATGTCGTTGAGGCCATATTTTGTATCCGATTCTTATCGCAAAATCGGTGAAACGCTTGACTGATGAATTGAGGCCCATTATCATGAATTATCCTTCGGGGTATCCCAAAGCGATAAATGACATGATGCTTGATAAAGCTGATCACATTGGATGTCTTTACCTCAGCAAGAGGGATCGCCTCCGCCCTTTGGAGAAATAGTCCGTGATAGCCAATATAAACCGATGTCCTCTAGAAGATGAAGGATGAATAGGACCAATGATATCCATACCCCATGCTTCAAAGGGGCATGATGCAATAGTAGGATGTAAATATTCAGAAGGTTGATGTATGAAATCTGCATGAACTTGACAGGCTTTGCATTCTTGCATATTTCACGGCGTCTGTAATCATAGTAGGCCAGTAGTAGCCCATCCTCCTCATACGATCCTGTAACTTAGGACCGGATTGATGTGCTCTACATACTCCATCATGAGCTTCTCGGATAACCCACATTGCATCATCATCAGAGAGACATCGTAACAGTAGTCCGTCATACGTTCGGCGATATAGACTTTGTGAAGAAGCATCAAAGTAGAAATGTAGCAATCGTCTTTTGATAGATGCTGCTTCTTTAGGATCCTCTGGTAAGATTCCATATGATACGAAGTCTATAAAGGGACTTCTCCAATATCTCTTAGGAGGAACCATGTTTGTAACATAGCTGAGTTCTATGTGAAAATTATTTTTCACACAAAATAAATCTCTGTTAAGAAGGATTACCGAATTATGCCTTCCTATAGGAATAGCTAGATCTACATCTAGACTGGCCAGAGCATCAGCTTCCAAATTTTGAGATCGAGGAACATGTTCTAAGAAGAATCCTTTAAAGGACATTGCTATCTCGATCGTTGTTTTGTGATAGGGAATGAGGTCTGGATTGCGGACTTCATATATTTCTCTGACCTGATTGACGATCAACTGAGAATCACCAAAAGCTTCCAAGTATTCAACATCCAATTCTTTAGCAACTTGAAGCCCAATCAATAGAGCATTATACTCTGTCACATTATTAGAGCATGGTTCACTAAGAGAATATGCTCAATAGATAACGAGTTTATCAGGAGTCACCAGAACAATCCCTACTTCTGAAATAATGTTTCCCTTGGGACCAGTTCTGGAAGCACCATCAAAGAATAGCTGCCATGTATCACCTTCCGTTGCTGAATTATATTCTGCAACTTCGTCGGGAATGTCCTCATATAATTTGGAGGTTTCTGGAATTGGATGGGCTGCTAAGAAATCAGCCAAGGCTTGACCTTTCATGGACTTCTGAGGGACGTACACCATATCATATGGTGTCAATAGCATTGCCCAAGTCGTGAGTCAGGAATTAAGGATACTTGGCTTATTCATCAATACCCAAAGTGGATTGACTCTAGAGATGATATAAATAGTTTGGCCCGTCACGTAATGTCGCATCTTCTGAATGGCAAACATTAGGTCCAAGTTTTCTTTTTCCACTAGATTATACCTGTGTTCTGCTCCGACCATCATCCTGCTTAGATAGTAGATAGATTGTTCATGACCCTCATTGTTCTTCTTTGCGAGGAGAGCTCGTAAGGAATGATCCATTGCTCGAACATACAGCAAAAATGGTCTTCCTATGACGGGAGGCACCAGAGCTGGAGGATTAGTAAGATAGCGTTTGATGTCATTAAACGCTTGTTGGCAGGCTTCGTCCCATACGAATGACACACCTTTCTTCATTAGACGAGAAAAAGGTTGACATCTTCCAGAGAGGTTGGATATGAATCTCCTGATATAAGATAGACGACCTTGAAATCCCCTAAATTCTCTGAGATTATGGGGCGGTCGTATTTCTAGGATAGCTTTTACTTTATCAGGGTCAACTTGAATGCCTTTAGCAGTAATGACAAATCCCAGAAATTTGCCACTGGATACATCAAGAAAGGACTTTGTAGGATTCATTTTGAGTTGATGTTGGCGCATCAAATCAAATATTGTCTTCAAGTCTTGGATGTGATTATCCTTGAGGCAGATTTTGACAGCAATATCATCTACGTAGCATTCCACCGTTTTGCGTAAGTGCTCATGGAATATGTTACTCATAGCTCGTTGATATGTAGCCCTGGCATTCTTTAATCCAAATGGCATGACTGTATAGCAATATACACCCAATGGTGTACGAAAGGCAGTATGCTTCTCATCTTCAGGATTCATCTTAATTTGATTGTATCCTAAAAATCCGTCCATGAAAGACATGCGCTCAAAACCGCACGTATTATCGATCATGACGTCTGTAATGGGAAGAGGGAATTCATCTTTAGGATAGGCCGCGTTTAGATCTCGGAAGTCGATGTAAACACGCACTTTTCCGTTTTTCTTCATAACTGGGACAACATTAGCGACCTAATCCGGATGTTGTTCTTCCCGGATGAACCCACAGGCTATTAATTTCTTAACTTCAGCTTCATTGGCATCTATCATATCTGGGCGGAACCGGCGTTGTTGTTGCTTCACTGGCTTTGAGTTAGTCAATATATTGAGTTTATGAGTAGCCACTTTTGCATCAAGACCTGGCATATCCTCATAATTCTAAGCAAAGACATCGATATATTCTTTTATCAGCTGGATTATTTCTTCTTTTTCTTCTTCAGAAAGATTGTTACTGATAAATATCGGCTTTAGTGAAAATTCATCCCCAACATTGACTTGGATAACCTTGTCTTCAGTGGGTGGTTCTTTTTATTCGAACCGGAGTTTCCATTGTGTATCCATTTGTTGTGCCCAAGATTCATTTTCAAATGGTTCAGATTCTTGTTCCTCTATTTTAAGGGAATCTATCAACACCATATTTACTGGTAATGCCAGTTTGAATTCATCATCTGAATCAGAGGATGAGAATTCATCTTGATAAGAGGAAATGGTCTCATCACTTGGCTCAGAGTTGTTTAAAGTTGCAAGAGATATGGTATACCCTAACCCGAAACGAGTTCGATGACAGTAGGGATCACCATACAGCGGCATTCGTCTGCCTTTTCCATAGTTGAGGCCTGACTCCAACTTCAAATCATAACACATGTTTTGCATAACCTTCAAAGCCTGTGGGCTATATCTACAGATTTGTATTTTCCTAATATCAGACTCAGGAGAATCCCCTTGTGCAATTGGCCTATTCCGTATTCGATCGAAGACTATTGGATGCTGATTGTTGCAAGTAGGTGGAACAATAAAGATTGAATCTTCATGTGGCCCATATGTCATGATGATATTAGATGTTGACGCTACTTCCCACACATACGGATGATAGGAGTCTATAGCTTCCAATAATTTTTGTGCTACAGGCTCTATATCGTCATGGGGGGAGGATTCCTGATTAGAAAATTGGGCGTCAGTATACTGGAAAAGAGAATCTTTATTATCATCCGCAAACGCATTCATATTTACATCAGATAGCTGCTTGTTGCGCCCAAGGTCAATAACCAAAGGTGGAGGTTTCTTGTTCAGATCGATCACTAGAGGATCATTTCCACCTCCGGACTTAGTTTTGCCCAAGAGAATAGTCACAGGTTCCGAGACTTTTGGACGGGTAACCCGCCTTTTCACTTGGATCGACAAAGGTTGCTCAACAGATGGTTCTCCTGGCTCCTGGTGGGATTCTTCCTCCATTTTGCCTGACACCTCTTTCATGTATTCTTGAGTGTACTATATGGCATCAGAATAGTAGAATTCCACTCCTTTGAACGGATTAAGATCGGCGAACTCTGTTTTTACTGTTCCTTGAGCATCTACATATTTGAAACATTGATGCAGAGTTGAAGGAACAATATTATGATCATGGATCCATGGTCTACCCAACAGAATGTTGTAAGACACCTCTGAATCAATGACGTAGCATGTAGCCAATGATCTAAGGTCACCAATCTGGATCCTCAGACGAATCTTCCCCAACGGCCTGCTTTTTCTGGCATTGAATCCCACAATTGTAGTGGTAGTATAAGCCAGTTCACTGGTAGGAATTCTCAACGGTCTTAGCATACTATAAGGGATAATGCTGATCGACGATCCCGGATCTATGTGAATCCGGTCTACCTCAATGGAGCCGACGTATCATATGTAATAAAGAGGCATGTCGTATTTGTTATGTTTTAACAACATGTCCTCTTGAGGGAAAGTGATGTTAGGGACCACTTCCATCACACTATGGCATTGAGGACATGCCATAGGCTCTTTATCAGGGGACTTGAGCTGAGTCAAGCATGCATCTGCTTGCATTAATGCCTCACTCAAGGCTTGACGAGTATATTTGGATAGCCGAAGTAGCTAAAAGATGGACAATCTGGTTGGAGTATTAGCTAACTGAGCCAAGATGTCGAAGTTATATGGTTTCTCTAAACCTTGGTTTTGAATATTCTTCAAAGGTTTATCGAAACGAACTTCCTTTTGTTTACCTTTGTCCACAGGAGTTGGTTTGGAAGGACCTGCCTCTGGTATAACAGGTTCAGGTTTTGGAGGTTTGGCAGCTGAAGTGTCTGTAGTTGCTTCCTCCTGGTTCCCTCCATATTCTTTGAGGTAGGCTTTCCCTGACCGAGTTCCGGTTGCTAAAGCCTCTTTTTTCGATGCCGGGTATATTCCAACCATATGGCATGGTTTATATCTTGGATTCTTCTTAGACTTAGCTTTAGCAGCTTTAGTCTTTTCCTCCAGTTCAGATACTAGATCAGGATGAACCCACATGATCTCTCCACGCTTGGTAGTTAGGGGTACTAAATTTTGATTTTGACCCCTGGAAGGAGGGAGATTAATAATATCCATCATTGCCCACGGAATAGGTACCACACTATCCAGTACTTCTTGAGAGGAAAAATTATCGAATTGGAGTGAGATTATATTTGCACTGACCGTCTTCTCGTTATTATGCAAAGTGATAACTTTGGCGTCGATCAACTCCTGGATTTTCCTTTTCAGTACATAGCACGCCTTCGTGGGGTAATGTATGTATCTGTGGAAAATGCAGTACTTAGGGTTATTTGTACTGCCGACTTCATTTGGACGCTTTATCTCTGGTAGAGTAATCTTGCCACTTTTGACTAGACAATCAAAAATGCTTGGAATATCGTCGTCGTTAAAAGAATATTCTTCTTTCGGTCTGGAAGTCCCAGGATTCGTCTGCATAGTTACCAGAGTATTTTGCCTGGACGTGTTGATTGCCAGGGCCTCCTTTCCTTTTGCACTATGAGTATGGTCATTATTGGAGGATGACCGCTTCCCTCTATCAGAGGTAAAGATCATGATTCCGTTGTCATAAGCTTTCCGACTGTTATCTTCAGCGGCTACCGCTGATATGATAAATGAGGGCCAATCATGGAACTGATATGGTCCAGTGAATACTGAGATTAGTGGGAGAAGGTTCTTTTTGCAAATGTCCACCAAGGCAGAATCGGGAACTCCAGGAGGCATCTGTAGAGTAGCCTGACGAAAGCGTTCAATGAATGTATGAACGTTTTCTTTTTCCTTCTGCTTTACTTCAATGAGCGATGACATAGACTTGTCCATTCCTTCCTCGTAGAATCGAGCGAAGAATAGAGTCTTGAAATCTTCAAAGGAAGTAATGCAGTTGTCAGATAGACTGCGATACCATTGGTAAGCTACTCCGGACAGACAGCCTTTAAACACACGAGTGAGAAGGGCGTCATTTCCCTGCAGTAATACCGTCATCATGCTGAATTAGTTCATATACTGGCTTGGTGACGTCATTCCCTCAAACAAAACCATAGCATGTGGTTTATATTTTGGGGGGAAAGGGATCTCATCCCAGACAGCTGGGTATGGTTGGTTAATTCCCAATTTCTTGAGCTGATCTTTCTGCTTTAAGGCATAAAATTGGACTTTCAATTCCCGAACTGCCTATATCGGGTCTTCAGTTGGGAAAGGGCCAGCGGAAAGGTGAGAGATTAGATGTACTCCAACAGGAGGTAATACATTCTCTGGGTTAAGAGTTTGAGGAGCAGCTGATTCTTGGTTTTGAACAGGCTCCTGGCTTATATTGGATGGTGGTATGTCTACCCCCACACGTAGTTGAGTCGGAGGAACAGGTGTTTGAGCTATCGCAGCTGCATGTTGAGTCACCATCATTTGGCGCATACTCTCTATCATGGTATGCATCTCTTTAAGCGATGCTTCCAATACAGCGATGCGTTATTTAGTACTTCCTGATGGGGAAGCTTCTTCATGTTCATCTCCAACAGCATAAACTCCCATTTCTCGGGATGCCACTGAGGGATTAGTATAGATCTTTGTAGAGGTTGAGTCTATACTTTCAGTATCAAATTCAGAAAACTGGCGACCCCATGTGTCGGAATATGAAGAATATGAAGCTGATTGTCGTAACCTCGAGCAAGTGTTTCGAAAAACACCTTCTTCAAAAGTCTTGATCAGCTTGTCAACTCTCCTTTGGCTTGGAGTTCTAGAGGGATGACGCCTTGAACTCGACCTTCCTCTAGGAATATGCGAAGCCATGTTTACTGACAAATGCTGGTTCTTCTTCCTGTAAGGACAAAGAGTAATTCAACTGGTCGAAAACTGACCGTTTTGCTTTAGAACAACAATAGTTGATTACAACCTTATGACTATTACAACCGTGCTCCCTAGGGGGCGTAATAGACATTTTAGGAGATCTCCCGTCTTTGGGTTTCTGGATCAAGAAATCACACAAATCAGGGGGATTAACAGAAGAAGAAGAAGGCTTATTCTGCCTTTTTACATCAGTAGGAGCGTGGAGATTAGGAACCAGAACCATTTCTCTGCCATAGGAATATAGCAGTTCTCCCATATGAGTAGCATACGATCCATCATCTGTCTGAGGAGCGTATTTTCCTGTGAAATGGGTCTTCTTTACGCGGGCAGACTTATCCTGGCATAATTTGGAGTTTTCCACAGGTTCACGTAAAACAGGGAAAGTCCTCAATCGGCCTTCAGCGTCCCGCGTAATCTGAAGAGTGGGAACTCTCTTCTTTTGCGGGCGTAATAGCTTAGAGGTTGAAGATTTTGCCACTTGTTTTCCCTTGATGTGATCAAAGCGACCATCTGCCTCATCATAGATGGGAGATATATTTATACGCGCAGGGCGTATTTGAAATTTTCGTATTGGCACTGAGGCCTTGCCAAAAAGTTTGTCTGCCACGTCATAGACGAGAGACGAAGTTTTACGCACAGGGCGCGTTTGGGACTTCTGGATTGGCACTGAGGCATTACCAGAAGTGTTATCTGCCACATCACAGACGGGAGATAAAGTTTTACGCGCAGAGCACATTTTAGACTTTTGGGTTGACACTGAGACATTGTCAGAAGTCTTATCTGTCACGTCACAGACGGGAGACATATTTTTACGCACAGGGCGTGTAGGCTGTGTCATCACAACCTTGTTGATCAGTGAGAGAGAGCTCGTAGGAAAGGTAGAGGACGTCTTAGGCATCCACACTTTATGCAGCTTCCTGTTGTTCTGGACAGAGGAGGAATGAGAGCCACCCCCTGCACGAAGCATGTCTTCATAAGCAGATTGGTCGAACTGGATGACCAAAGTCTTCTTCGTTGATCCGACGGATACATCTTCGTGTTGAGCAATTGCTTTCTCGTCAGAGGAGAAAGTCGTCCCCAGCAGAGTCACCATCTTTGTTTGGATAAACAAAATGAAGAAGAAGCGGGTTTATACGAAACCTTTCTTTTTTTTTCTTACAAACAAGAAAAAGAGTACAAGTAATCTTATACGAGGATGTTAAGTACAGAAAAAAATCTGGGGAAGTATTGCTATAGGAGTCTGATCTGCGGTCGATCACTTTGTCCCTTGGACTACACGATGATGAAGAAGTGCTGTAGAAGAAGAAGAAGAAGCTTCAAAGGTTGCAAGTGGGATTGAGTTCTCATTGCCGAAGTTGTCAACCAACACTCTCTGTATGCTCTCCCTCTCTGATTATGCCCTCTCTGGTCTCTGTCTGTGTGTCATCTTTTCATCTGTGACCAGGGGTCTCTATTTATAGAGATCCATGACATAACTGTCTAGGTTGGCATAAAAGGCCAAACTGTTAAGAGAGTTGCATCTTTTACGCAGCGGTTATGACAACTGCTACCCACGGTCTTCTGAATCTGCGTATGACGCGTGTCCCATTACAAGGTAATGCGTATAACTGCTTCTCGAAGATCATGGCATGCAAGCCACGTAGGTAACTGCCCCTGTGTAAAGATGGTTGGCGTAAAAGCCAAATAACTGTCTTGTTGGCGTAAAAGCCAAGCTGTGAAGAAGAAGACTTCTTTTACGTTGCGGTTATAATGACTGTTACCCCACGTTCCAATTGTCTTCTGAATATGCGTATGACATGTGTCCCTTCATGAGATAACACGTATAACTGCTTCTCGAAGATCATGGCATGCAAGCCACGTAGGTAACTGCCCCTGCGTAAAGATGGTTGGCGTAAAAGCCAAATAATTATCTTGTTGGCGTAAAAGCCAAGCTGTGAAGAAGAAGACTTCTTTTATGTTGCGGTTATGATGAATGTTACCCCACGTTCCAATTATCTTATGAATATGCGTATGACACGTATCCCTTCATGAGATAACGCATATAACTGCTTCTTGAAGATCATGGCATGCAGGCCACGTAGGTAACTGCCCCTGCGTAAAGATGGTTGGCGTAAAAGCTAAATAATTTTCTTGTTGGCGTAAAAGCCAAACTCTGCGTAAAACTTGAGGATGTATGGATAATAGATAACCAGCATAAAATAGCCAATTATCCGTCACGACTAAGGTCTTGAGCGTATTCCGGGGCTAAATAGCCTTATCACGTACCTTTGCAAATATAGTCGAGTTGGCGTATTTCGAGAAAATAGCATACGGCGTACTCCTTATAGTTGAAAATAGCCTGGTTGGCGTAAAAATGCGAGGATGGTGATATGAGCGTATTAGTCCCAGTCTTAGCTTTCTCAGTCATGACAAATGTAAAAAATAGAATGAAATCTCGTGCATTAAATACAGAGATATGCCTCAATCTCGTGCATTAAATGCCGAGATTTGCCTCGAGCTCTGTAAGAGAAACAGCTTTTGATATGGCGTCTGATTTTGTCTTATCTTGAGCGTAAAAAACTCATTTTTGCCCATGTAGAATAGGCAGCATACACCAAATGACAGTTTGGGTCTCTGTGCAAAATCATTATCACAGCCATCCTCTTGATCATCGTGCAAAACTTTTGTCAGGAGTCAGGTTCACTGTTCTGTCTGACAGATTCATCCGAGGAATTCGAAGAGTCCCTCGTACAACTTTACGCTTCATTAAAAGTAAGCATATTTTAAACTTTACGCGGGAGGGTAAAGCAACCTTTTACACATAACAGTCTTGAAGCGCTGCTTTACGCGGGCAGCTCTGAAGCTCTATTTTATGCCAAAATAGCTTTGAAGCTCTTTTTTTACGCGGACTTCATGTATATTGGGGGTTTTTACTATATAATATGCGTACAATTTTCTAGCGTATTTCATGCTTCTACACCTACTTAACCTAGTTTATGAATATGTAATTTGCAGTATTTGGTTTCGTAGAAATCTGGTAGAAAAATTGAGTCCAAAAGTCAAAAAAAAAACTATATTTTCTGACATGACAGAAACAGTCCAAGTACCCATGTTCACGCTCCATTTTCTCCCAAACCATGTAGTATTTTTGAAGTCTATTTGAATGAATTCCAAAAAAACATATACAAGAATTATGTTCTTTTAGGTATTACTTAGTTGCTTTATTTGCTAAATTAAACCTGTTCAAATTTGACCAAAAACCATCTTTCCCAAACTCAAAAACTTGCGATACCAAGTGTGTCCCAAGAAACTGAACCTCTCGTTGTATACCAGTTGCACCAAAAGGCACGTATGGTATTTTCTGACGTGTGGGCTTTTGCGAAAGTTGATTTCGACGTGTGTGCACGTCGGAATCAACCTGTATCCGTAAAAAGTCTTATATATCAGTATTTTGTAGAATACACAATTAGTTTTTGTATGCTCGTCAGATCGCAACGAAACTTGCGCCATTGGACTCGCAGCATCTGACTTATCCTGTGACCCTGAGTTTTGTTCGATTCTAAGTCATTCAACGAATTACCATTTCGTGGGCCCTACGATTCAACTTGACGAGCGATTTTGTGATCGGCTCACCAGAATTCAAAACTGGACATACCGTTGAGTTCGTATCATGGACTAAGATTTATTTGACCTATAATTTGTCCTATTTAGAGACCTTTATCTCTGGCACATTTTTTGTGTAAAGTTGCCTACATGTGGATCCCGCTTTGACTCAAAATTATCGTTTTTGCCCCTATATCCAAATTGGACGAAAGGGTAGTATTTTCTGACTATATTATTGATTTTGGAGACATAAGTAATGAATATTTCAGCATCCGTAGATGTTCATTCAGAGCCCCTACTTTCCGGTTCTTTGTGTTTGTCGTCTAGACGTCTACATTACTCTGATTGCTTGGCAGTCAAGTATACCTTGCCATGGTACTATTTAGTTACATTTCTTTTCTGTATATTTTTTTTATTTATTTTTATTTATTTTGCTATATATAAAATTGTGCGTCCAAGAAAGACTTAGGTGCAAACGACAGTTGCGTCATCTTTTGTCCTTTATTATATTATGCATGTTGACCTAGTTTTATAAGACCACCCCTTGATTGAGGTATCTTTATATTTTATTTGGCTGTGACACATTTGTTACACAAGTTATGAGTCTCATGTAGGACACGAACTTGCGTATTAGGCTGGCCACCTTTATGTATAGGTCGTACGACGGATAAGGATTAACTGCTAATAGAAATACTATGTTTTAGCGGACTTATCAGTTACTAGAGGTATTTGTGTGATGGATGTGACACATTAGTATCATTGGGTAAAAAGAACAATGAGTAAGAATATGTGACTCATTTACACTTTCTTTTTTGTAACCTGCATGCTCCATCGGAGTTGCGTAGTCAGATGACCTTTATATATTATTTGCAGGCAGCCTCTGACGATCGAAAGACGTTATGCTTTGTAGGCCACTAATTTTTAGGAGAAATTATGCCAATCCCATTATCTTAGCCAGATAGTCCATACGCGAAAAAGTTGTTCTTAAATTGCATATCACATAGACTGGTTAGGCGACCATGTTGGATGTTTTACACTCAATATATTATTGGCATACTTTTATGTATCTTGTTATGTCCCTCTGAGGACCTGGTCCCTTTCTAGGTATAGACGATCAGGATTATCCATAAGAGTACGGACCGGGACCTGACGCATCATTCTCTGTCGAGGGGTCTTACCCTTCAAGTACCCATGATTACTTCATAGTTGATGGATCTTCTAGCTGATGTTCTTTTATTTGATATTTTATTTTATATTGGAGTTCTGACCTCCTCTATCATTTTTGTTGATATAGTCATTTGGTAGTGGATTTGTCTCCACCTGACTATTATTCTTTTATTACTTCGTACTTGAGACTTATAATTATTATTTTGGTACTTCCTTACTTGTGCCTATGGATGAGATATAGCTGCATGTGACTAGTGTTCACAATATATGTACCACTTATAAATTATTTATTCATATTACAGCATATGTGTGTGTTATAATTTTTTTAACAAATTGGAGTGTCATATACAAACGGCTAGCATGCTACGTATTCATAGTTGTAAACCCCCTAATTTTCAAGAATTTTTAAATTTGGATTTTTCATAATTTTTCTGGAATTTTCTGGGATTTTTTCCTGTAATTAAATTAAGGTGTTTTAATTATTAAATGATTTTTAAATAATGTTAAATAATATTAAAATATTATGAAAATAATATTTTATGGTGTAAAATGAAAAATTGGACATAGGGTAATTTTTCGGGAATTTAATGGACCCCGAAAGTATTTTTAAAGCCCTAAAAACTATTTTATAATTAAACCAATTTTAAACCCTAATTAAACCGGGTTTATATTAAATAAACCAACCCAAACCGAACCGAACCGAACCCAACTTAACCTAGCGAGTCGGATCCGGGTCTAACCCGTGACCCAAAATCCATTTCTACCCGACCCGCATTCAAACCTTAACGGATTGGGCCGGATCCATCAGACCCGACCCGCTAAGGACCCGACCCGGCCTGACATCTCTTCCCCTTCCCCCAGCCGCTCACCCGACGCCCCTTCAGCTCACCGCCGGCTGACCCGCCGCCGCCCGTCCCTCCCTTTTCCTCTTCCGCGTAACCCCCGACACCTCGCTCCGTCTCCCTTAACCGGCCGCCATCAGCCTATATAACCCTCTGCCTAGCCGCCCGGACTCGCCTCCCTCTCCGCCCAACTTTCTTCTCCATCACCGGCGTCGCCCTCCAGAACCCTAGCTCCGGCCACCTCTTTCCTTTGCTGGCAGCCGCCAGAGACCGCAGCACCGGCCGACCTCGCAGAGCACCTCGACCACCTCCTCCTCCCTCGACCAGACCTCGCCGCCACCAGTCTCCGGCCGTCCTGCTCCGCCTCAGCCCAGCCCCGGCCCGCACAGCCTCCAGTGAGCTCCGGCCGATCCGCCTCCCTCCGGCGACGCCCCAGCAGCATCCGGCGTAACTCCGGCCTACTCCGGTGGTTGAAGCCTAGAACCCTAACCCTAGCTCGGCCGGACAGAGTGTCTCGTGTCGACACGCGAGGACACGAGAAACCTAGTTTACGGAGCCCTGTTCAGGTATTCTTTTCTCTCTCCTCGTAGCTCTATTTTCAATTCCGTCTGTTGCATCGCGTAGCCTGCGTGACCCCCTCGGTGCCCGTTCAAACCGCTCGGTGCATCGCGTCCTGTGGTGATCGCGAACCGCGATCCAAAAACAGGAAAACCAACGCCCTGTTTTACCCCGGAACTGAGTACGTCCCGCGAAACGGGACGACTTGGTCACACGCGGTCTTTACCGAAACTTGCGCGTCGTTGATACGGACGTACAGAATTTTGCAGAAGTTGATTTGAATGTGCGTGCACACCGGAATCAACGCGTATCCGCCGACAACGTCCTATATTCGTCCATTCTAGATCTCGTTGTAACTTAGTATACACACGTCGGATCGAAACGAAACTTGCGCCATCGGACTCGTAGCAAAACGCTGGTCCTGTGACCCAAGTTTGGTTCGATTCTGAGAATGTTGACAAAATCGAGTATCGTGGGCCCCACAGGCTCCACTTGACGGGCGATTTTGAGATCGGCTCATCGGAATCCAATTATGGAAGTTCCGTTGGGTTCGTATCATTGTTCCTGACTTGTTGACACTAAGTTTGACGAATTTTGAGACCTTTGACTCTGACACATTTTTCGGTGCAAAGCGGCCCACATATGGACCCCGCTTTGACTTGGAAATGTCAGCCTTGTATCCAAATTGGACTAAAGGACAGGCGTTTCTATCTGATTGATATTTTCTAAATCTGATGGTGATGTCTATTTCAGCAAGCGGAGGAGTCCCTACAAATTCCGCTGAAGTCAGAGCTACAATTGGAGTCAGAACCCCAGGCAAGTGTACCTTGCCAACTTGCAGTCTTTATTACATACTACTTTGACTTAATTATATACTTGTTGTACATGCTTAAACCTAGGACCGTGTGACTTACTTAGTGTCCGATTAATAGTCGGGTGCCAACACCGTACGCGGAGTTGTGTAACGTCACCTAGAGATGGTTATCGTGACCCATTGCATTCTCGTACTTGCTTTATCTAGTACATTTTACCCAGGATACCTGATACTATTCATTTGACAGAATCTTCCTGAGATATTCGTGGTAATTCTGTATAGGATGCAGGATTGACATAGACATTATATTCATAGATATTATATAACTGTTTGCATTAGCTATGATCTCACGTGACATGGACATGAGACGTGTGTTTACATTGGGTGGGGAGAGACACACAGGCTACAAGCTGATTTATATATATTATTTATGGTGAGGCTTAGACTCTATATCAAAGCTAGGCACTCTACTAGTGTTATATTTACTGCGAGGCTCAGACTCTATATCAGAGCTAGGCACTCTACTAGTGATATTACTGCTACCGGCTCCCCGACACAGAGCTTGTAGTGGTCTCAGCCTAAGTTTTAGTGATGCTCTCAAATTGCATTTCACATAGATGGTTATATAGCTTACCCTATTGTTTCATTTACTATTTTACTGCATTTATTTTGGCTTGTATTATCTGTACCTTACTATGTCCCCTGAGGACCTGGATCCGGATTATGTCCCCAAGTTTAGCAGAGGAGATCCACTCTGAGGTTTACAGGACAGGTGCAGGAGCAGAAGCAGGTTCAGGAGCAGGCACTGGAGCAGAACCAAGAACCAAGGACTAGGTGATTGCCATGGATTTTTTTTGAGTATATGTTCCTTCCATACTCAGTCAGTGATGTTATTTACTTTCTTGTTTAATGAATAATTGTATCAGACTTGATTATCGGGTTGTTCCCCGATTTAATTACTTGTGACTTGATGTTGATGTTTTATTTCCTTTTGTTGACTTGTTATATTCCTTCTGTGGATAAGATTAGTAAACCCTGATCGTTGTAATACAACTTAAGTATGCCCCGATGGATCCATTAAATTGGGTTTGTCCATCGGTGTGTGCTGCTGGCCATTGCCACGTGTCTAGTCCCTCGTTATTTTGGGACTGGGGCATGACATAGTTTTTGTGGTGGCCCATGCAGGTCAACGACTAAATTGTTCAGTTTCAACTTAGGGACCGAACAGGCCTGCAATAAGAATAGGATAAGTTTTTAGGATCTCATCCACTTGTTTGAAATGTTCTTGATATCTATATCGGATTCGAGTCAATTTCTTGAATTGCATCCTGCCTTGATTCCTGTGCGCCTCTTATTGTTTATTTTAGATGCAGAGTTATGGACCCACAAGAAAACAACGAGACTCCTGCAAGATCACCACGAGATGCTGTGGTAACCAACGAAGATGAAGTAACACTAGTGGATGGAGGTCAATCAGCACACCAAAGCAGTCAAGCGAATCAGCATGTCTCAGGAATCCAGTAAGATAACATTCCACCATCGACGCAATTTACTCCACAAATGCCCGTATTTCCACAAGGGCAGGCCATGGACAGACAGGAGATGTTTCAAATGATCTATTCAATAATGCAAGTTCAACAAGAGGCTTTGAGTTGCAGCCTAGTAACCGCACTAGAGAAGGCAGATTTACCAGCCCGACGGCCAACGACGGGCTCTATCACTGTCACTACCACATTTTAGGAAAAAGGGTATTTTAGTAATTTCCTATTTAAATAAATATTGTGCATGGTAAATAATTTTTGTTGTATTATTTAATTGTTGTTAGATGTTATTTAATTATTTTGGACTTATTTTAGTGGACCCAACTAGTTTAGTTTGGATCCATGGACCAACATGAATTAAATAGTTAGACTTGGCCCATTTAGAAAGCCTATGGTTAAGGAGATGGATTAAATTAATTAAGTGATTAGACTAGAAGCTTCCTTCCTTAATTATTTCTTCATGAGAGGCCCCAAGGGGTACATTGGACATTTTACAATTGCTTGGGAGAGGGGCAAGGCCGGCCTATTAAAAGAGGGGGGAAATTTCTCTCTCCTCTCATTCTCATTCCAAATCTAGATCTAGAAATTTTCACTCCCAAATTCTTTTCATTCCCATTCCAATTGTCCACCAAATTCATCCCAAATTCTTCCCAATTCACCATTAGAAAGTTGAGAAGCAAGGATCTAGAAGGAGGAAGCAAGGATCTACAAAGAGGAGCAAGGATCTACAATTTGGAAGCAAGTTCATCTCAATTGGAGGTTTCATTGGGAATCCATCTCCCAATAGGTATAATTCAGTTTTTCCCATTAAAATAGCTTGTAAATCTGAGATTTAATCATGTAAAATTAACCTATATATATGTACTACCCATAGGAATTTGTTTTGTGTTCATAGGAGACCCATGGAGAAAGTTATGGTACTGTTTGTGTCAATTTTGTTGGAATTCTGAATTTATATTTTGTTGTGTGTGTCAATTGATCCTATAGATCAATTGGGCATGTGCTTATGTATTTGGGGCTTGTGTCGTGTCCATATTTGGGTACATGTGGTTCGTATCCCAACTATTTGGTGATACGTGTCATTTTGGGGGTTTTCCCTCCGACACGGGGTTTTGAACATGTCGTATTTTGACACGGACACATAGATCTACTTTTGACACTTTGATTTATTCATAAATATTATTTGTGACATGTTTGTGTCTTTCGGGGTGCAATTGGTTGTGTGTTGGACTCGTGTCACATGCGTATCCTAGATCTAGTGGGATACGGTGTGATACTCTCCAATTTGGTGTGTTTATGTGTAGATCTAATTATTTATGCTTTAAATTTTTCATTTATAATTAGTAAATATATATAGATATTATATATTATTTTAGTGTATTTATTATGGTATTTATTGTAGCATAGATCTATAGATATTTCTATGTGTTCTAATGTGGTGTATAAATATATGTATGTAGCTTTCTTGCATGCAAATATATATGTACTTATGTTAATAACCTAAATTATACATAAATGTTTTATAAAATATATTTATGTGTTTAAATGTATAATTATATTATTTATAATTATTATATATTTAATTGTTAATTTAATGAATGTATTTTTATGTGTGCTTCTAGCCATGTAAAATACGTACATTAATATGTGCATTGTATTTTGTAACTAATAGTATTTAATTGTATTATTAGTATACTTTGTGTGGGTACCAATTGGGATCTAATTTTGATTCCTAAATTGTTGTATTTTATTTCTATATTATTTATATAGATTTCTTGTGAGGTTGACCTTGGTTTGACCATGTTTGACTTTAGTTGACTTTAGAGTTGACCATAGTTGACTTTTGACTTAGAATTTATTTATTGACCTAGAAGTTGACTAGTTTGACTTGTTCTCTTTCCGGGACCTTGTATTAATGTGGTATTCTATATCTAGGTCTTCGAGGTACCGAGTCAGACATCTGTGAGACTGTTCTTTGGACTTCAGGCGAGTAAATTCTCTGATAGTTTCTCATTTATGATATCCTCTATGTTCGTTGTATCTAGTGTAGATATACATATTTCTCTTGACACTATGGTTACACGGATTGGTATATTCGGATCTCGTCATGAGATGTTATTCCTTGGTATATGGTGTATATGGTGCAAGTATTGTTTCATTGGTTATCTTGTACATGTACAGACACCGATTTTCGGGAGGAGTCGCTCTCTTCTTGGGGAATCTAGTGCCATAGCATACCGTGGTTAGATCTATTATACCAGTTGGGGGTGGGGAGTATTAGTAATGATATGTAATCAAATCCCTATTGAATAAAGTATTGGTAAGCGAATAGTGTTGATCATGCACCGCACGTATGATTAGCCAGGCCGCATTGTATCTTGCCCAAGCCGATCACATGTTAAGCTAGTACTCACACACTTAGTCATTAGTATTATTGTTTCATTGGCATATTGTTCATTATTGTATTTCTTTCCAGTATTTTCTTATTGTCTATATATCTCTTGTATCTATTTTGTGCATCTTGTTTATCCACAGCTATTTACTGTTACATAGTTTTTATCATGGATTAGAACTGCTGTTAGAGATGTACTCTGCTCCTTTCCTGACTGGATATATTTTTTCAGATGACACTGAGGAGTACCCTACCTATTATGGACCCCAGGATGTTGTGGGTTTAGATTCGGAGACCCTGGCTCAAGAGGGACTTATCCCAACTGAGACAGTTGACCCTGGAGTGTAGCTTTGTAGTATGATAGTATTCTTTTGTACTGGATTTGTCTCCAGCTTATTTTTGTTACTCTTCAGACTCATTGATGTATTATTTTAAACTCATGAGTTGTATGATGACTATTCTATTCTTATCTGATTCGTGCTCATTCTATCTTAGTTCTGTGATTGAGTATTCTATTATTATTGGTGGTTCATTACTTTAGATAGACTATCTAGACAGCGTTCTACCGCCGATTCTGCGGTGTAGGCTGGGCGTTGTTTCCGACTAGTATCCTTACAACGGGTACGGGTCGTGACACGTTTTTGGTGGTGGCCCATGCAGGTCTAGCTTCACAAGTATGTGATGTCGTGGTAGTGCAACAACTTAGTTGTACTACTGCGAGCCTATAATAAGATATAGGATATAGGTTGAGATACTCAATCACATCTAGGAAAATTCTTTTGATTCAACTATTCTCCTTTGACATTGATACTTGAACCCTTAAACTGTCCTTTCCTTGATGTCTTACATCATGTGCCATATTGATCCTCATTTTGTCTTTTTATGAGACATACTCGGAGATACTTGCGGAGGCACGCAAGGTTGAGCGGGATCTGGGTTTGAAGACCAAGAGAGACCGTAATTCTTTTCTGGGGGCCAACGGCAGTACAGTATCTGCCAAACGTCCTCATTTCCAGTCCAGACCTTTCCAGCAGCCACAGCAGAACCAGACTCCAGCTAGAGCGCCTTTTCACCAGGCATCTCAGCAGCAGAGACAGTTACAGCAAGCTCCATGCAACTTTTGCAAGAAGCCCGGCCACATCTGGGAAGTTTGCAGGAGGAGACTAGGAGTTTGTTTGTATTGTGGTACTGAAGGGCATCAATCGAGGGAGTGTCCTCGTCGTGCAGTTCAAGGAGCAGCTCCAGCTCCGAGGACACAGACGGGACCACCTGTAGCACAACCGAGGGGACCACTTCCGACACAGCAGCAGCGTTTTGTCCAGCATCAACAGCAGGAAGGTGCTCGACAGGGACGAGCGTTTGCTATGAACGTCGAAGAGGAGGAACCCACCGGAGATGTCATTGCAGGTTCTATTCTTCTTGATTCCATTCCAGCTTTAGCTTTGTTTGATAGTGGTGCTTCCCATAGTTTTGTATCTGTTTCTTTTGCTCTGAAGCATGGTTTGGTAGCTGAGTCTTTGTTTAGGACTTGCAAGATCATGACCGGGGGAGGCATTATCCTGGTTAATAATATTTGCAAGGATCGAAGAGTTACTCTGGGAGGCCGGGAGTTGAGTGCGTGTCTACTTATAATGCCACTTCCGAGCTACGACATTGTACTTGGGATGGATTGGTTGAGTAGGCACCATGCTAGCATAGAATGTAGAGGAGGTAGAGTTTTGTTTGGTCCGCCAGGAGAGCCAGAGTTCGAGTTTGCTAGAGGAGCTGCGGAGCAGGGGGAAGGCATTATTTGTGGAGCTATGGTGGAAGACAAGGAGTTGCCGCATCCGTTGATAGTAGAATTCTTGGATGTGTTTCCTGAGGAATTGCCAGGATTGCCACCAGATCGAGATGTTGAATTTTTATAGACTTGGTGCCAGGTGCAGAACCAATTTCGCAGCATGTCTATAGAGTAAACAACAGCGAGCTGGTCGAGTTGAAGAAGCAGGTGGACGAATTATAGGATAAGGGGTTTATCAGATCGAGTTCTTCACCATAGGGAGTCCCGGTATTGTTTGTACCGAAGAAGGATGGATCGGTGCGCATGTGCATTGATTACAGGGCTTTGAATAATCTCACTATCAAGAATAAGTATTCTTTGCCACGGATTGATGATCTGTTTGATCAGTTGAGTGGTGCGAAGGTATTTTCTAAGATAGATTTGAGATCAGGCTACCATCAGGTGAAGGTGAAGCCGGAGAAGATACCGAAGACTGCTTTTAGAACTCGGTATGGTCAGTACGAGTTTATGTTGATGCCATTTGGTTTGACTAATGCACCGGCGGTATTTATGAACTTGATGAACAAGGTGTTCCACCAGTACCTTGACAAGTTCGTGGTGGTGTTCATCGACGATATACTCATATACTCGAGGACACCGGAGGAGCATGAGGAGCATTTGAGGATTGTGTTGGATATGCTGAGGAAGGAGAAGTTGTATGGGAAGTTGTCCAAATATGAGTTTTTCTTGGACAAGGAAGAATTCTTGGGGCATGTTGTGACTGGTGATGGTATTTTAGTGGATCCGAAGAAGATTTCAGCAGTGGAATCTTGGAAGACTCCAAGTTCGGTAGCAGAGATCAGGAGTTTCTTGGGATTGGCAGGCTACTACAGGAAGTTTGTGCAAGATTTTTCGAGGATTGCCGAGCCGATGACCAGACTCACAAGGAAGGATGTGGAGTTTGTTTGGACGGAGGATTGCCAAGTTGCTTTTGAAGAGTTGAAGAAGAGGTTGACGTCTGCTCCTATTTTGACGTTGCCATCAGGGTCCGGAGGTTTCACTATTTATAGTGATGCATCGGGAAAGGGTTTGGGTTGTGTTCTTCAGCAGCATGGGAAAGTGATTGCCTATGCATCCAGGCAATTGCGTCCTCATGAAAAGAACTATCCTACCCATGATTTGGAGTTGGCAGCCGTCATCTTCGCTCTGAAGTTGTGGAAACATTATTTGTACGAAGAGCGTGTGGAGATCTTCACAGACCACAAAAGCTTGAAGTACGTTTTCACGCAGAAGGAGTTGAACATGAGGCAGCGTCGGTGGTTGGAACTGATGAAGGATTTTGATATCTCTTTGCAATATCATCCTGGGAAAGCCAATATAGTTGCCGATGCTTTGAGCAGGTATCTGGTAGCTATGTTCTTAACGCAGGATCGATATTTGTTGGAGGACTTGGAGAGCTTGGGCATTGAGGTGATTGTTCCTGGGTGTGCTATGCAAATATGGGGATTGCAGATACACTCAGATTTGATGGACAGAATTAAGGCAGCACAGTATGATGATGTATCTTTGAGGAGTATCAGAGCTCAGGTGAGAGCAGGATTGGAGGATGATTTCACTATTTCAGAGGATGGATCTTTGAGGCATGGAGTTAGATTGTGTGTGCCTAGTGGAGAGTTGCGTGAGGAGGTGTTGCATGAAGCGCATCGCTCTCAGTATTCCATACATCCAGGTGCTAACAAGATGTATCGGGATATGCGAGAGAGTGTGTGGTGGTATGGCATGAAGAGGGAAGTGGCACAGTTTGTATCCAGATGCTTAGTGTGCCAGCAGGTGAAAGCCGAGAGGCAGAGGCCAGGAGGGTTACTTCAGCCATTACCCATTCCAGAGTGGAAGTGGGAACACATTACTATAGATTTTGTGTCTGGACTTCCACGATCTCCAGGAGGGAAAGACGCGATTTGGGTCATTGTTGATAGGTTGACCAAGTCGGCCCACTTTTTGCCTTTCAAGGTGGGTTTGTCTACGGAGAAGCTGGCAGAGATGTATGTGAGGCAGATCGTTAGGATACATGGAGTTTCCGTCAGTATAGTCTCAGATCGGGATAGTCGTTTCACTTCTCATTTCTGGAGGAGTTTGTAGGAGAGTTTGGGCACTTAGCTCAAGTTCAGTACTGCATATCATCCCCAGACAGATGGGCAGTCAGAGAGGACTATCCAGACTCTCGAGGATATGTTGCGCACTTGTGTACTAGATTTCGGGGGTTCTTGGGAGGACCATCTCTATTTGGTAGAGTTTGCTTACAACAACAGTTATCAGGCCAGTATAGAGATGTCACCTTTTGAAGCTCTATATGGTCGGAGGTGTCGTACTCCTTTGTCTTGGGACGATGTTGGAGAGAGAGTTTTGCTTGGGTCAGAGATGGTTGTGGATGCAGCAGAGAAGGTTCAGTTGATCAGAGACAGACTTCGAGTGGTGCAGGACAGACAGCGGCATTGGGCCGATAGCCATCGAAGACCTTTGGAGTTTGAGGTATAGTTTAGATTTTGTTTGTGCTTATTCTTGTTTGTTATAGATTAAGTTCTTAAGATGGTGTTTTGTTCTAGGTGGGTGGTTTGGTGTTTCTGAGAATTTCTCCGACACGAGGCACGATTCGCTTTGGTGGAGGCGGAAAGCTTAGTCCGCGATTCATCGGACCTTTCACTATTCTAGAGAGGGTCGGTGCAGTTGCTTATAGACTAGACTTGCCACCTGCATTGGAGGGAATGCACAACGTATTTCATGTGTCGCAGTTGAGACGATACGTGGCAGATCCTAGTCATGTATTGGATCACTCAGAGATAGAGGTGGGCCCTACTCTTAGCTGTCCAGAGCAGCCAGTTGAGATTCTGGATCGGAGAGAGAAGGTGCTGAGGAACCAGACTATTCCTTTGGTGCGCGTCGCATGGAGGCATCACTCTCCAGGGGAGTCTACCTGGGAGAGAGAGGATGACATGCGAGAGCGTTATCCATATTTGTTTGTACCTTGAGGTATGTTAATTCTCTAGTTATGTTCTGTTCATTGTTATGTTTTGTTCATTAGTTAGTTGTGATTCTTTAGTTCTGTTATATGATTTTCTGGGGGTAGTTTTCGTCTTTAAATTTCGAGGACGAAATTATTTTAAGGAGGGTAGACTTGTCACTACCACATTTTAGGAAAAAGGGTATTTTAGTAATTTCCTATTTAAATAAATATTGTGCATGGTAAATAATTTTTGTTGTATTATTTAATTATTGTTAGATATTATTTAATTATTTTGGACTTATTTTAGTGGACCCAACTAGTTTAGTTTGGATCCATGGACCAACATGAATTAAATAGTTAGACTTGGCCCATTTAGAAAGCCCATGGTTAAGGAGATGGATTAAATTAATTAAGTGATTAGACTAGAAGCTTCCTTCCTTAATTATTTCTTCATGAGAGGCCCCAAGGGGTACATTGGACATTTTACAATTGCTTGGGAGAGGGGCAAGGCCGGCCTATTAAAAGAGGGGGGAAATTTCTCTCTCCTCTCATTCTCATTCCAAATCTAGATCTAGAAATTTCCACTCCCAAATTCTTTTCATTCCCATTCCAATTGTCCACCAAATTCATCCCAAATTCTTCCCAATTCACCATTAGAAAGTTGAGAAGCAAGGATCTAGAAGGAGGAAGCAAGGATCTACAAAGAGGAGCAAGGATCTACAATTTGGAAGCAAATTCATCTCAATTGGAGGTTTCATTGGGAATCCATCTCCCAATAGGTATAATTCAGTTTTTCCCATTAAAATAGCTTGTAAATCTGAGATTTAATCATATAAAATTAACCTTTATGTATGTACTACCCATAGGAATTTGTTTTGTGTTCATAGGAGACCCATGGAGAAAGTTATGGTGCTTTTTGTGTCAATTTTGTTGGAATTCTGAATTTATATTTTGTTGTGTGTGTCAATTGATCCTATAGATCAATTGGGCATGTGCTTATGTATTTGGGGCTTGTGTCGTGTCCATATTTGGGTACATGTGGTTCGTATCCCAACTATTTGGTGATACGTGTTATTTTGGGGGTTTTTCCTCCGACACGGGGTTTTAAACATGTCGTATTTTGACACGGACACATAGATCTACTTTTGACACTTTGATTTATTCATAAATATTATTTGTGACATGTTTGTGTCTTTCGGGGTGCAATTGGTTGTGTGTTGGACTCGTGTCACATGCGTATCCTAGATCTAGTGGGATATGGTGTGATACTCTCCAATTTGGTGTGTTTATGTGTAGATCTAATTATTTATGCTTTAAATTTTTCATTTATAATTAGTAAATATATATAGATATTATATATTATTTTAGTGTATTTATTATGGTATTTATTGTAGCATAGATCTATAGATATTTCTATGTGTTCTAATGTGGTGTATAAATATATGTATGTAGCTTTCTTGCATGCAAATATATATGTACTTATGTTAATAACATAAATTATACATAAATGTTTTATAAAATATATTTATGTGTTTAAATGTGTAATTATATTATTTATAATTATTATATATTTAATTGTTAATTTAATGAATGTATTTTTATGTGTGCTTCTAGCCATGTAAAATACGTACATTAATATGTGCATTGTATTTTGTAACTAATAGTATTTAATTGTATTATTAGTATACTTTGTGTGGGTACCAATTGGGATCTAATTTTGATTCCTAAATTGTTGTATTTTATTTCTATATTATTTATATAGATTTCTTGTGAGGTTGACCTTGGTTTGACCATGTTTGACTTTAGTTGACTTTAGAGTTGACCATAGTTGACTTTTGACTTAGAATTTATTTATTGACCTAGAAGTTGACTAGTTTGACTTGTTCTCTTTCCGGGACCTTGTATTAATGTGGTATTCTATATCTAGGTCTTCGAGGTACCGAGTCAGACATCTGTGAGACTGTTCTTTGGACTTCAGGCGAGTACATTCTCTGATAGTTTCTCATTTATGATATCCTCTATGTTCGTTGTATCTAGTGTAGATATACATGTTTCTCTTGACACTATGGTTACACGGATTGGTATATCCGGATCTCGTCATGAGATGTTATTCCTTGGTATATGGTGTATATGGTGCAAGTATTGTTTCATTGGTTATCTTGTACATGTACAGACACCGATTTTTGGGAGGAGTCGCTCTCTTCTTGGGGAATCTAGTGCCATAGCATACCGTGGTTAGATCTATTATACCAGTTGGGGGTGGGGAGTATTTGTATAGATATGTGATCAAATCCATATTGAATAAAGTATTGGTAAGCGAATAGTGTTGATCATGCACCGCACGTATGATTAGCCATGCCGCATTGTATCTTGCCCAAGCCGATCACATGTTAAGCTAGTACTCACACACTTAGTCATTAGTATTATTGTTTCATTGGCATATTGTTCATTATTGTATTTCTTTCCAGTATTTCCTTATTGTCTATATATCTCTTGTATCTATTTTGTGCATCTTGTTTATCCACAGCTATTTACTGTTACATAGTTTTTATCATGGATTAGAACTGCTGTTAGAGATGTACTCTGCTCCTTTCCTGACTGGATATATTTTTTCAGATGACACTGAGGAGTACCCTACCTATTATGGACCCCAGGATGTTGTGGGTTTAGATTCGGAGACCCTGGCTCAAGAGGGACTTATCCCAACTGAGACAGTTGACCCTGGAGTGTAGCTTTGTAGTATGATAGTATTCTTTTGTACTGGATTTATCTCCAGCTTATTTTTGTTACTCTTCAGACTCATTAATATATTATTTTAAACTCATGAGTTGTATGATGACTATTCTATTCTTATCTGATTCGTGCTCATTCTATCTTAGTTCTGTGATTGAGTATTCTATTATTATTGGTGGTTCATTACTTTAGATAGACTATCTAGACAGCGTTCTACCGCCGATTCTGCGGCGTAGGCTGGGCGTTATTTCCGACTATTATCCTTACAGCGGGTACGGGTCGTGACAATCACCGATTTTTGCCAGCTGAAGCCCCGTACCTTCTCAGGCAAAGAGGAGCCCACAGAAGTTCAGGAGTGGCTCACCAACACACAACATCAATTAGAAGCTGCTTAGCTTCCACGGGAATGTTGGATGACTGCCGTCAGAATGCAATTGACGGGCAATGCGCATCACTGGTGGCTATCTGAGGAGACACGGCTCGGACCAGACCGAGTCACTTGGGAAGAGTTCTTTAGACTCTTTCAGGAGATATATATTCCTGCCATCACTCGATCAAAACTACGGGACAAGTTCAATCGCCTCACTCAGGACAGTATGATAGTGGAAGAGTACAACGCGGAGTTTATTCATCTGAGTCGCTTCGCCCCTACTTTGATCCCGACAGAAGAAGAGAAGGCCGAGAAGTTCTTCAACGGACTAAACTCCGAGCTACAGAGACTGATCGGATCCGTTGCACCTACTTCTTACTCGGACATCCTTGCAGCAGCCCGACGCATGGAGTGCGTCATCAGGAGAGATACCAACCTGAAGCGACCTTCCACATCCGCACCAACCAGAGCAGCACAAGGGGAGTCTGTAAAGCGTCAACAAATAAATCCACCACCGAGAGCAGCACAAAGAGCCTCATTCCTTCCTACTTGTTACTACTGTGGCAAGATAGGCCATATTGAAAGAGAATGCAGACGCAAGCTGGGAATGTGCTTAATTTGCGGATCCAGACAATACTTAGCCAGAAATTATACAACACATCAAGGAGAAACACTGATGATTCATCAAGAAGCTTTACCAGTACCAAGGCCAGTCTATCCAGCATTGGGAGTACCACAGACGGGAGTTCAAAAAGTCAGACCACCAGTCCCAGGAGGGTATTAGCCGAGGCCACCCTTGGCACCACAAGCAGCACTTTTCCAGCGGGCCCAACAGCAGCAGAGGAATCGACCGCAAGGACGTGAACAAGCTCTGGCGATGACCTTGGAAGGCGCACAGAATTATGGAGTAGCTAATGCACGTAAGTTTTTATAGTTTTCTGTTTCTAGATTTGCTTTAGTTCGTGCCTGATGGTTCGTGACCTTAGACTTGACCTGATAGTTTTAACTTGCTAATAATAGATAACCTAGTAATTTTGAACTTGCTAATAACCTAGTATGTTTTATAAATGTTAACCTGATATATTTTTATAAAGGATAACCTGGTTTTCAAAATTGTAATTTTCTAGATTTCCTACATTTGGGAAATTACATAACTTCCATTACTTAGGGAAATGATTTTCCTATGTGTTTAAACCCTCAATCTTGACTTTTCTTAATCGTGATGTGCTTCAAATAAATTTTGCAACCGTGTCATCTCTGTTGACCAGTTATTCTTTGATTGCGAGGACGCAATCCTCTTAATGGGGGTAGATTGTAAACCCCCTGATTTTCAAGAATTTTTAAATTTGGATTTTTCATAATTTTTCTGGAATTTTTTGGGATTTTTTCCTATAATTAAACTAAGGTGTTTTAATTATTAAATAATTTTTAAATGATGTTAAATAATATTAAAATATTATGAAAATAATATTTTATGGTGTAAAATGAAAAATTGGACATAGGGTAATTTTCCGAGAATTTATTGGACCCCGGAAGTATTTTTAAAGCCCCAAAAACTATTTCATAATTAAACCAATTTTAAACCCTAATTAAACCGGATTTATTTTAAATAAACCAACCCAAACCGAACCCAACCCAACCCAACTTAACCTAGCGGGTCGGATCCGGGTCTAACCCGTGACCCGAAACCCATTTCTACCCGACCCGCATTCAAACCTTAACGGATCGGGCCGGATCCGTCAGACCCGACCCGCTTAGGACCCGACCCGGCCCGACATCTCTTCCCCTTCCCCCAGTCGCTCACCCGACGCCCCTTCAGCTCGCCGCTGGCTAACCTGCCGCCGCCCGTCCCTCCCTCTTCCTCTTCCGTGCAACCCCCGACCCCTTGCTCCGCCTCCCTTAACCGGCCGCCATCCGCTTATACAACCCTCTGCCTAGCAACCCGAACTCGCCTCCCTCTCCGTCCATCTTCCTTCTCTATCACCGGCGCCGCCCTCCAGAACACTAGCTCCGGCCGCCTCTCCTCGCTGCTGGCAGCCGCCAGAGATTGCAGCACCGGCCGACCTCGCAGAGCCCCTCGACCACCTCCTCCTCCCTCGACCAGACCTTGCCGCCACCAGTCTCTGGTCGTCCCGCTCTGCCTCAGCCCAGCCCCGGCCCGCACAGCCTCCAGTGAGCTCCGGCCGAGCCGCCTCCCTCCAGCGATGCCCCAGCAGCCTCCGGCGTAGCTCCGGCCTACTCCGGTGGTCGAAGCCCAGAACCCTAACCCTAGCTCGGCCGGACACAGTGTCTCGTGTCGACACGCGAGGACACGAGAAACCTAGTTTACGGAGCCCTGTTCAGGTATTTTTTTTCTCTCCTCGTAGCTTTATTTTTAATTATGTCTGTTGCATCGCGTAGCCTGCGTGACCTCCTCGGTGCCCGTGCAAACCGCTCGGTGCATCGCGTCCTGTGGTGATCGCGAACCCGATCCAAAAACAGAAAAACCAACGCCCTGTTTCACCCCGGAACTGAGTACGCCCCGCCAAACGGGACGACTTGGTCGCACGCGGTCTTTACTGAAACGTGCGAGTCGTTGATACAGACGTGCGGGATTTTGCAGAAGTTGATTTGGATGTGTGTGCACACCGAAATCAACGCGTATCCGCCGACAACGTCCCCTATCCGTCCGTTCTGGATCTTGCTGTAACTTAATATACACACGTCGAATCGAAACGAAACTTGCGTCATCAGACTCGTAGCAATACGCTGGTCCTGTGACCAAAGTTTGGTTCGATTCTGAGAACGTTGACAAAAACGCGTATCGTGGGCCCCACAGGCTCCACTTGACGGGCGATTTTGAGATCGGCTCATCGGAATCCAATTCTGGAAGTTCTGTTGGGTTTGTATCATCGTTCCTGACTTGTTGACACTAAGTTTGACGAATTTGGAGACCTTTGACCCTAACACATTTTTCGGTGCAAAGCGACCCACATATGGACCCCGATTTGACTTGGAAATGTCATTTTTGCCCTGTGTCCAAATTGGACTCAAGGACAGGCGTTTCTAGCTGATTGATATTTTCTAAATCTGATGGTGATGTCATTTCAGCAAACGGAGGAGTCCCTACAAATCCCGCTGAAGTCAGAGCTACAATTGGAGTCAGAACCCCAGGCAAGTATACCTTGCCAACTTGCAGTCTTTATTACATACTACTTTGACTTAATTATATACTTGTTGTACATGCTTAAACCTAGGACCATGTGACTTACTTAGCGTCCGATTAATAGTCGGGTGCCAACACCGTACGCGGAGTTCTGTAACGTCACCTAGAGATGGTTATCGTGACCCATTGCATTCTCGTACTTGCTTTATCTAGTACATTTTACCCAGGATACCTGACACTATTCATTTGACAGAATCTTCCTGAGATATTCGTGGTAATTCTGTATAAGATGCAGGATTGACATAGACATTATATTCATAGATATTATATGACTGTTTGCATTAGCTATGATCTCACGTGACATGGACATGAGACGTGTGATTACATTGGGTGGGGAGAGACACACAGGCTACAGGCTGATTTATATATATTATTTATGGTGAGGCTTAGACTCTATATCAGAGCTAGGCACTCTACTAGTGTTATATTTACTGCGAGGCCTCAGACTCTATATCAGAGCTAGGCACTCTACTAGTGATATTACTGCTACCGACTCTCCGACACAGAGCTTGTAGTGGTCTCAGCCTAAGTTTTAGTGATGCTCTCAAATTGCATTTCACATAGATGGTTATATAGCTTACCCTATTATTTCATTTACTATTTTACTACATTTATTTTGGCTTGTATTATCTGTACCTTGCTATGTCCCCTGAGAACCTGGATCCGGATTATGTCCCCAGGTTTAGCAGAGGAGATCCACTCTGAGGTTTACAGGACAGGTGCATTAGCAGGAGCAGGTTCAGGAGCAGGCACTGGAGCAGAACCAGGAACCAAGGACTAGGTGATTACCATGGATTTTTCTGAGTATATGTTCCTTCCATACTCAGTCAGTGATGTTATTTACTTTCTTGTTTAATGAACAATTATATCAGACTTGATTATCGGGTTGTTCCCCGATTTAATTACTTGTGACTTGATGTTAATGTTTTATTTCCTTTTGTTGACTTGTTATATTCCTTCTGTGGATAAGATTAGTAAACCCTGATCGTTGTAATACAGCTTAAGTATGCCCCGATGGATCCATTAAATTGGGTTTGTCCATCGGTGTGTGCTGCTGACCATTGCCACATATCTTGTCCCTCGTTATTTTGGGACTGGGGCGTGACAATAGTCCTACGTATTTTGGGACTGGGGCGTGACAACTAATCCTATTATTTTCTTTGTCTGATTCTTATGAGAATCTTATTCAAACATTACTATACGGGAATGATTCAATTTTGATAGAAGAATCTACGAGTGTTTTATTGTCTAATGAGGTGCAGAGGTTGACTTCTAATGGCAAAAATGGTCGACACCAAGCCCAAAGTTTGATGTTAAGAGGAAAGACAAACGATAGAGCATCTTCTAGTAGATGGTCAAGATCCAAGTCCAAGATACCTATTGAGAAGGTGAAGTGCTTCAATTGTAATAAGAAAGGACATTATGCAAATAAGTGTTCTCGTCCAAAGAAGAAGAACAAGAAAAAGGAGAATAAGACAGAAAGAGATGGTGATGAAGCAAATTGTTCTTCAGAAGCCAAAAGTAACAGAGTCTATCTTTCGATGGCACATGACAACATGAGTGACAGTTTAGATTCTCGATTCTGGATGCTCCTACCATAAATGTCCAAAAAGAGAGTAGTTTTCTTCCTACAAGACGATGGATGGTGGTTCTGTGTTGATGGGCAACAAAAACATATGTCAAGCTGTTGGAATTGGGTCTATCAAGGTGAAGATGCATGATGGAATTGTACGGACTTTGGCCGATGTCAGACATATTTTTGACCTCAAAAAAATCTTATTTCCCTTGGTATGCTTGACTCAAATAGTAACAAGTTTGTTGTCAATAGTGAAGTCTTGACGGTTGTTTGTGGTTCTTTGGTGGTGATGAAAGGTCATCGACATGGTAACCTTTGTATCTTATTGGGAAGCACTGGGACTTTAGCAGTCAGTACATCAGATTCGTCTGATAGCACACGTTTATGGCATATGCGGCTTGGGCATATGAGTGAATCGTCTGAGAATGCATCATATGAGGTGGAGGTTTATGAAGATGTTCATCAAGTCTCATAAAAACAACAACCAGAAGAAGAGAAACACCAGCAACAAGATCCTTTGGCTACTACTAGGCCAAGGCGACCGGTCAAGCCAGTGCACATGCATGGATTTGATGAACCGGTCAAGCACTATGGAAAGTTGAATGTGGTGGCATATGCACTGCCAATGGAGGATGACGAACCTATCACCTTTAGACAGGAGGTCAAAGATACTAGCAGCGAGAGTTACATTATAGCTATACATGAAGAGATTGAGTCTCTCCACAAGAACTATACATGGGATTTAATTTTATTGTCCAAGGTCAAAAATGCTATAGGTTGGAAGTAGGTGTACAGGAAGAAGGATGCTTCTCCACAGTCAGGTTGATAAGTGTTGCTTGAGAGCCCTTAGGGGCAGGATTGACGAGTGGTTAATTTGGTGAAGCTGTGCGGATAAAAAGTTTGTCGGGTCAGTTTTATGGAAAAACCTTGTTGAGGAGGATATATAAAGGAAAATATATTTAACCATATCTTTGAAGAAGATTGACTTTGATCTTTGATCATATCTTTGAAGAAGAACAAATCTTTGACAAGGTAGAAATATAAAGAAAGATATATTTGACCATATATTTTGAAGAAGATTGACTTTGACCTTTGATCAAATCTTTGACAAGAATAATATTGGATTCCTAAGCGTATATAATATTGGATTTATATTCCTACATAATGTTAGATTTTTATGTATATATATATATATATATATATATATATATATATATATATATATATATATATATATATATATATATGTCATGCTATATAAATGGGCCAAATGTTGCTCCTTGAGATATCTCAAGAGTGCTCATGTAAGTTGTTGAATAAGTTCAACACAAGAATATCTCAAGCATGCTCAATATAAGTTGTTGAATAAGTTCAACACAAGAGCATCTCAAATTGTAAAATTTTTGAATAAGTTCAACACAAGTTTTTTAGAGAGAATTTTTGTAGAGGGTTCTTGAGAGCAAGAAGACAAGTATTGAGAGAGCAATTGTAATTTATTTTCTTCTTCATAGTGGAACTGAATCACCCTCATTCGTGGAAGTAAGCATATTGGTCAAACTACGTAAATCCTTGTCTTTGGGCTTGTGAACTTTCTCTGAGGCATTCTCTGATTTTCTGTGATTTATTTTTGCTGTGCCCCTAACAAGAACTTCCTTCTGTCTAGAAGAGCAACGAGTGCACAATCTCGTAGAGTGGCACTAGATTCTTCCTTGAATCTCCTTAGGAGCACATCTAAATATCTCCTTAGGTTTTTTTAAAGAAGGTAAAGAAATCCTAACTTAGCCCCTAAGCTACTATCATCTAGACCCTTGATTTCAATCAAATCTCGTCTAAATATGCTTAAAATAGTTTGAATTGCCCAAAACTGGAATACTGTAAGTATGCTTAATGCGCACAAATTTTTGCGCAAAAAGTTACTCAAAATTTTGAACAAAATTCGATATATCGTCCATAAATCGGTGCTACTATTTGGCTCCAGTTTGAGCCCCAGTCATACGACAGTTGATTCGCCATCTTCATTGCAACTTCTGCTACCACTCACTCAATGTCATGCACAAGTTTCAATACGTAGGACCAAAACATGGCCTAGCCAACTAATATGACACGGTGGAATATATACCTATTAATCCTATTGAAGCTTACTCCATTGTATGAAAGTGAATTCTAGTCCACAACTACTAAGTATCAAACATGTAAAACTAATCTTTTCCACAAGACATTTATAAGAACGTAGTCACTAGAGAAAAGTAAATAAGATTTAAATATAATATGCTGGAAACAGAAAGACAGTTAATAAAATAAATCCAACATATATACATATCTGAAACTAATATATATATATATATATATATATATATATATATATATATATATATATATATATATATATGTGTGTGTGTGTGTGTGTGTGTGTGTGTGTGTGTGTGTGTGTGTGTTTGAAACTAGAGTCTGACTGGAACTATATCATTAATATAAATACTGAATGATATACATAGTACATGAAGATAATTTGATTCAAATATAGGCTAACTAGGTAATTATACACGAATCCCAATAATAAGTCATACCGTCACTAATGGGTACTCCTTCGGGTAGACCTCTGAGTTCTCGGTTGGAACAGCTCCTGAAGTGGCTTCCATTACGTGATCCTCGTGGTAGATCTTCTCACCTAAACTTGGAAGAAAAACATGTCCTTAGAGGGACGTAGCATGAATAAATTAAAAAAAAGTAAATATAAGACACTCCATGGAATCATGGTGTACAGTTAAGACAAATCAACTAAGTAAAATATAAATTGAGGACAACATCCCCAAGCATGGACTCTTAGACTTGGGGGAATATCGTAACTCATCGTGAGGCTCGTGGTCAGAAAATAACAACTTCCATAGCTCATCATGAGACTTACGACCAATAAGCAGACTCATAAATAGTAGCACAAGTGTCTAATAAGTGTCCTCCACATCTAATAAGACTTAATAGGTCGCATCCAAGACACGGACAATAGAGAACCTACTACTGAACATGAGTCCACAAAAAATCTATGAGTAATCACAAGTAATGAATAAATACACTGAAAGGAGAATCTTGCTCAATAATCTCTATAAGGGTCAACGTCCCAAAAGCTCCGACGATGAGTAAAATATGAGGGCATGTGTCCAAACATCAATGCAGAAGTAATTTGTGTCCTAGGGGTCAAATTAGTATCAAGATATACAACGAGGTAACATAGTACCCAATAAGCATATAATAATGAAATATCTATCTAAGATAACATCGATCCTAATAATCCCAATCAGTCAACCGCACCCGAGTCTGACCCACTACCAAAATTTGTGCTATTAGCGACGTTTTTTAGTGACGCAAGTTATTGAAGTTGCTAATTTTTGTAATATTAGCTACTCTAATAAAAAGTGACGTTCAGCGACAATAATTTCTATTGTAAATATATACGTCGGTACAGGTCACTGAACATAGCTAAATTTTCAATCAATAGCGACGTTTTGGCAACATGCATCGACGATATTTTCTATTATAAAAATATATGCCGGCAAAGGTCGCTAAACGTCACTATTTTTTTAATTTATAGCGACATTTTACGATATTTCTTTCGTCACTATATTTTTATTTATCTGCGACGTTTAGCGACATTTACTTCTTCAAAAAGTTTTTATTTATCTGCGATATTTAGCGACGTCTATTTCAGACGTCGCTAAATTATTTAATATAGGGTTGGCCGGTTCATCCCCCCCCCCATTCTTACCCAAATTTTCAAACCCCCCCACTGGCTCCCCCTCCCCCGAGCGCCCCCCTCCGGCACGGCTTCTTCCCTAGTGCGGCTGCTCCCATCGTGCGGCTCCTCCCCTCCGACGACCTCGGACTTCTCCTCCTTCTCTCCATAACTCCGGATACCTCTAGGTAAACCCTAACCCTATCTCTTTCTCTCTCTCTCTCTCTCTCTCTCTCTCTCAGACACGGACATGACACAACTCACACACTAACACGACACTGACACTGAAACGACACATACATATATAGGGTAGCCCGGGCCCGTGGACTCGCGGTCCATAACGTCAAGCTTGATGAACCGATCTAGGCCGGGGAGGGGGTGCTCGGGTCCGGCCGGCGGCTGGCTAGGACATACACGATCCACGGTGCGCCGGACGCGCTCGACCTCTTTAGAGCCTCCACGAGGCTTCGGCCGACCATACCGGCGGCGCCGACGACCAAAGCTACTGATCCATGCTCTATGTTTTATTAATTATGGTAATATAGCCAAAAGAATTTTCTGGTAGTTTATACTAAGATAGGATGATATATACACCCCCCCAAATTTATGGACATGGGTTCTTACTGTGGTTTGGGTCAAGTAGGTCTAAGTATAAGCTAAATATAAAAATATTATTGTGTAGAACAATCTTGTACCATGTGTAATGAATTTATTTCTTTAATAGTGATAATAACAGTACTATTAGGAACTATTTTGTCATAAGGACTTTGTAGATCGCGATAATGCATGTTCTGATAGTTGTTTTGGAGTCGATGGTATCTAATAAATTTTTATGTCCATTTTCTTTTTATTTTTGTATAATCAGATTAGACTTGATTGTGTTCAAGTGACGGATTCCAAATTTTATATAATAAAGAACTTCTATCGAACTTTATATATATAAAGCTCGATATAAAATTATATATATATATATATATATATATATAATTCTATGTATTTATATGCAACTATCCATAGTTTTGAATGACAATTCTTAGTTAGCGGAGCAATTAATTTAGCTGACTAATTTTAATTAATTCAAATCTTGACCAATTAATTTAACTTAATTAATAAATGATAGGTATGACCATCCATTTGAACGATATATACTTGAACAATGTGTATCTATCTTATATAAGTATCTAAAAATGGATATGAATTACTACTTACGGTATTGTTCGTAGATGTACAATCGTCATCCTGATGACATATGTGGTGTGCGGGATTAATTCATAGAGGGTGTATAGAAGTTCCTAGAACTTTTGCCAAGGCGTTCCCTCAATACATGGAGGGCACCAAAATTAAGTATTCGTGTGGGAGATATCGCAACTTGAAATATCATTCAGAAGTGGATGTGACATATCATTTGTACTCGAAGGATTTTATGCCGAATTACTATCAGTGGACCTCACACGAAGAACTTGTGACTTTAGCATCAGAGCCGAAACTTTATATAGAGCCGTATATGGATGTCCACGACCATGCTGATTACGACGACGGGTGGGTGAACATAGTTTTCGACGCTGCGAGACATAGTTTTGATCCGGACAATCATGATGCAGCTGAGGAAGCATCGAATGCCAATATTGCAAAGTTCATGGAGTTACTAGAGAATGCAATGACTCCATTATATCCTGGTTGTGAGGATCATTCACTGTTGGAGGTGGTTACAAGACTGTTGAGCATCAAGTCCAATTTTAACATGTCACAAGAATGCTACAACCGACTGATGGAGTTGATTATAGAGATCTTGTCGGCGGTTTCTAATTTACCTAAAGACTTTTATCGGTCTAAGAGGATGGTGAGATCGCTCTGGATGGGATACGAGAAAATTGATGCATGTCGCAACAGGTGCATGTTGTACTACAAAGTCGACAAGGATGAAGACATGTGTAGATTTTATGGTGCTGATCGCTACAAGACAACTGGTACAGGAAGGCATATCGATGCAAGGAAACTGACTGGTTCGATGTACTACTTGCCTTTGATGTCCCGGTTGTAGAGGTTGTTTATGGTGAAGGAGACTGTCGAAAATATGAGTTGCCACAGGCGAGAACAGATTGAAGGAGTGTTGGATCACCCATCTGATGGAGAAGCATGGAAGCACTGTGTCATGTCCCAGTCCCAAAATATCGAGGGACTAGACACGTGACAATGGCCAGCAGCACACACCAATGGGCAAACCTAATTTAATAGACCCATTAGAGTGAACTTAAGCTGTAAAACAACAGTAAAGGTCTACGATACTAATCTCATCCACAGATAAATACAATCAATATCAGAATAGCCAAGATGAAATAATAATCAACAAGTCTCAATAAAAGTCTCGGGGAATAACCCGATAATGAGTCTGATACAGCAGTTCAATAGACAGGAAATAAACGAGTCTAACAACAGCAAAGACTGAGTATAGATAAAGCAGATACTCAAAAGAAATCCTCGGGTATCACCTCTTCCTTTGGTAATAGTACTGCTCCTGCGTCTGATCCTGTCCCGTATACCTCAGGGTAGATCCCATCTGCTATACCTGGGGACATAATCCGGATTCTAGGTCCTTAGGGGACATAACATGGTACAAGAATAACTCAAGCCAAATAAATATAGTATATAAAATGTATCAATAGGGCAAACTATGTAACCAGCTACGTGATATGCAAATGAGAGCATTAATCATACTCAGGCTGAAACTAATATAGGCTCTGTGTCAGGGGAACCCATAGCAGCATTTATCTCGAAGGGCCAGAACTTGTGCCAAAGCTTTGTTCAGAGTCTAAGGCACCTCCAGAAAACTACATATATATATAATATAATCAGCCTTTGATATGGTAATACTCTCTCCACCCAATATAATCTCACGTCTCATATCCATAACACGCAAGATCATGATCTCTAACTAATGCAGCGAGTCATAATGATAGCTAATCATATATAAGATCTAAGCCACAAATCCTGTAACCTATACAGAATTACCATGAATATATCAAGAAAGATTCTGTCTCATGAATAGTGTCAGGTGTCCTATGGTATGACGTACTTGATAATGCAAACACGAAAATATATAGGATCGCAATATCAATTTTCTAAGTGATGTTACACAACTCCGCGTACGGCGTTGACACCCGAATCTTATTCGGACGCTAAGCAACATCACACGGTCCTAGGTTGAATAGATACATCACATAAATAAATCAAAGGAATAATATAAAGCAAGTACTGCAAGTTTGGCAAGGTACACTTGCCTGGGGTTTGAATTCTAACAGTTGCTCCTGTCACAGCAAGATCTTTAGGTACTCCTCCGGATGCTGAAATAAACATTACCATCATGCTCAAAAGATATGAAATAGCTAGGATTGCCTACCCATAAATCTAATTTGGATACAGGATAAAATTGACAGTTTCTGGTCAAAACGGGGTCACAGGTGGCCCACTCCGTACCGAAAAATATGCTAGAGACAAAGTTCTCCAAATTTATCAAACTTAGTGTCTACAAGTCCAGAACGACGATACGAACCCAACGGAATGTCCTAAACTGGATTCCGATGAGCCGATCATAAAATCGCCCGTCAAGTGGAGCAGTAGGGCCTACGATACAGGGTTTTGTCAACGTTCTCAGAAATGAACCAAACTTGGGTCACAGGACCAGCATAATGCTATGAATCCGATGGCACAAGTTTCGTTGCGAAATGACAAGCACACACGAAGTTACAACAAGTTTCAGAATAGACCCGATACGGGGTAATTTCGACGGATACGCGTTGATTCCGGTGTGCACGCACATCCAAATCAACTTTTACGAAATCTCACACGTCCATGTTGACGATACGCGCCTTTCGGTGCAATTCACATACGACAAAGTCGCTTTGTTTAGCGGAACGCACCCAATTCAGAAAAATTTAGGTCTTTTAAAGATCAAGCTTTTGGTCAATTTCACCCTCGAATAAAACACAAATTACAGCAAAATAAATTAAACTAAAACAAGGTTTAAAACTTGGTTATATTGTCTAATTTACTGTTCAAGTGGATTTCAGAATTATTAAACAGTTTGCACGTAAAACGGTCGTGAACTGGTGAGTTCGGGATAGTTTCTGAAGTCCAAAACTGGGCTATTTTTTCTGTTTTTGTGTTACGGTTTGCGATCGACACAGGACACGATATCCCAATCAAATTATACGGGTTTCGAGAGGGATACACAGCGAACGCATCGCAATAGACCATTCGTAAAATGATACGAGAAGGAGAGAGAAGGACTCACCGGAACAGGAGGTCAAAAATGTCTTTACTGCGCACACGGGGTGGCGGTGCTCCTCGACGGTGGGTGGCTACGGTGGCGGGTCATCGGCGTGCTGCTCGTCGGTGTTGGGGGAGCTCGGGGTGATAGCGGAAGGGCGTCGAGGTGCCGAAGTCATTTGGAAATGGTTGGCATCGTCGCCGACATCTTCTTCGGGGAAGAAGAGGTGGCGAGGATGGAAGTGGTCGGCCGGAGTAGCTGGGTCGCTCGGGGTGCCGGAGATTGGGTCAGCGGAGGAGACGGCGGAGGATGGTGGTGATGGTGGTCATCGATGTGGCGGTGAGGATCGGCTTGGGGGAGTTTATATAGGGGTTTGTGTCTGGCGGTTGCGGGGAGGGGAACTGGAGAGTCGGAGGCGACGGTTACAGGAGAGGAAGCGATCGGCCGCGGGTGAACGGCCGGAGAAGAAGGGTCGCGGCGCGGCAGAAGGAAACGGCCGGAGAGATCGGGGGTTCCTAGATTACTGTAGAATAGTTAATGGGTTGGGTTCGGGTACGGGCAGCGGGTTCAGATCCGAATCCGACCCACTAGGGTTGGGTTGGTTCAATTGGGTTCGGTTCGGTTCGGTTTATTTGAAAATAATGTTTTTAGGTGTTTAAAAATAGTTTTTGGATCCAATAAATTCCAGAAAAAATTACACTATAACTATTTATTTATTTTACACTCAAAAATATTATTTTCATAATATTTTAATATTTAATTTAATATTTCAAAATATTTAATCTAGAAGAACATTTATTTTAAATAGTTAAAAATCACAAAAAAATTCCATAAATTTATATTTTAATTTTTGAAAAATCTGGGTATTTACACAGTGCAATCAAGAGTATCCCAATTTTGCTTCGGACCCACGTAATGTAATATTGGGGCTCTCCTTCGACGGTTTCACCCCATTCAGATTTTTGGGCTCCCAGTATTTATGTTGGTCTGTGATCGTTACTCCATATAACCTACCACCTTGAATGTGCATGAAGAGTCCTTATATGTTCTTAATCAGCATCATCCTTGGTCCGAATAATCCAATGAGGAAGATCGATGTGTACTTGCAGTCGTTGATAGATTAGTTGAATCTGTTATAGGAAGTAGGTACCAACAATTATGATGTTTCCAAAAAGCAAAATTTTCAGATGAGGGCGGCACTTATGTGGACCATCAACGACTTTTCAGCTTATGGTATGTTATCTGGATGGAGCACTCATGGTTGTCTCTCATATCCATATTGTATGGACCGCACTAAGGCTTTTCGCTTGAAACACGAAGGAAAATCGTACTTCTTCGATTGTCATCGACAATTTCTTCTTCGTATCATCCATTCTGGAGGAATAGAAATAATTTTCATGCCAGTGTTATAGAGAAGGCAATTCCACCTCCAAGGTGGCCCAAAGACATAATATGGGAAGAGGTTAAAGATTTATCAAGTGCTATCGAATAGCCTACTAAGGGGTACAAGTGTGATGGATTTGGTCGCACTCATAACTGGACGAAGAGGAGCATATTCTGGGAACTGCCATATTGGAGCACTAATCTTATTAGGCATAACCTTAATGTCATGCATATCGAGAAGAACTGCCTTGACAATAATTAATACAGTAATGGACGTAAAGGGGAAGACGAAAGACAATCCTAAGGCCAGGTTGGACCTGGAAGAAATATGCAGATGTCCTACATTGTATTTAATAGAGGAAGGGAATGGAAAGTATAAGCTGTCATGCCCTAGTTCTAAAATACGTAGGACTAGGAACACGTAAGCATGCCAGCCGTGTGTATATGGCAACTCCAATATATGGTTACCATAATACACACGTAAGATGTAATATGAATAAAACTCACATATGGTATATATACTATCACAAGTCACGGAAATACTAATCTCATCCATACAACAAATCATATAAAGGAAATAACCAAACTAGAATAAAAAGTCTGAAAAATCCAACAATAATAGTCGGGTGGAGACAAATCCACTACCAATGACTATATCAACAAAATGAGAGAGAAGAGTAAATCACCAATAAAAATAAGGTAATGACATAGAGTGTCAGCTAAGGTATCCATCGCTAGAAATAATCAGTGATGCTCAATGGGTAAGGTCTCCTCGACAGAAAGTAAAGCGTCAGGTCCGGGTCCGTACTCCTACGGATACTCATGGTCATCTATACCTGGCAAGGGACCAGGTCCTCAGAGGGACATAACAAGATACATAGAAGCAAGCTAATTGAATACAGTAAACATGCATAATGTTTGAAAATAAATAAGTATGCTGTATAAGACAATCTATATGAATGCAAATGAGGACAAGTTTTTGACGTATGGGAAGGGGTAGGCTACTCGATCTAAGCCTCACAACTCACACACCTATCAGGGGACATCAGAAATCTTCATACCTTGGGGGTAGCGACCAACGCGACTCTACAGAAATCGTCATACCTCGGGGGTAGCGACCAGCGCGACACACGCCCATAGTGCGAACTATATACTACGATTTACCAGAGTGGTTATAGCCCATACGCCTAATGATTATCCTCTCATGATACTAGGTGCCCAGTGTGTGTCAACATATCTAATATATAGTAATGACTGAATGAAACTACACATGCAATAAATATACATAAATATAAATATAAATAGCATGCAAAGTACTGTAACAATTTGGCAAGGTATACTTGCCTGGCAAGAAGCTATGTAGTCCCAATATCCTGCTCCAGAAGTTGCGTAGAATCTATCCAATATCCTCAGGTCAGCGTGCACAGGCACGGGAATCAGGGTGACTGTTATAGGTTTGTCTTCGACAAGGGTGACGGTGTTGGTTAGGGTTAAGGTGATAAATAGGTCAATGATGATGATTACCATGGTGATGATAATAGAATGATGATAGAAAATATGATAATGGTGGTGACGTGGATGATGACTGGGACGATGGTGATAATGTGGATGATGACTGGGACGATGGTGATGATGTGGATGATAATAATGAAGGGGTGATGATGTGGTGATTGGTGATAATGATGGGGTGAGGGTGATGATAATGATGATAGGGCTGGTGATGACTAGGATGATGATATGGACGATAGTGATGATGAGGACGATGATGTGGATGATGGTGATGACGAGGATAATGATGTGGACGATGGTGATGATGAGGATGATGATTGGGATAATGGTGATGACGACGATCGATGATATGGATGATGATGATGGTGATGACTGCTGATGATGATGGTGACGACTACTGACCGGAGTTCGGCGGCTCCGGCAAAGGGGAAGGTGATGAGGTGGTGGTGATAAAGGGGTGGTGATGGTGCAGTCAACTCTGGCGAGGAGGAGAAGGACAGGGAGCAGGGAGAAGGAGCTCGGAAGGAAGAAGGAGAGGTGGTGGTGGTGCTGGTGGTGTGGTTGCTGCCGGCGTGAGCAGGCGAGGGGAGATGGCCTGCAGGCGACTCGGGTGACGAGGAGAACAGGAAGGAGGAAGAGGAAGTCGTGCGGAGGAGTTTCACCGGAGACGGGGTACTCGGGTGGACGGAATGGTGGTGTGGGTGCTGGAGGTCGGGAAAAAGAGAGACGAGGACAACGGTGGTGGTCGTGATGACGGTGGCATTGCTGGTGGCGAGGTGGTCAAGGATGGAAGAGGGTGCCTGACTGGAAATGGTGATGGGGTCGGTGGTGTCGCAAAGGGGTCAGGTCGGCTGCTCCGGAGATCGGGGCTGCGAGCAGCTCCGGCGTAGAGGAAGTGCAGACGGAGGAGGTCGAGGAAGAAGATGAAGCGGAGGTCGAGGAAGAGGACTGGGAGGAGTTCATGGTGGTGCCACGGCGGTGCGGGCGGAGGACAGGGTTGCTTGCGAGGGTGAGCATGGTCATCGGGGTCCGGTCTGCTCCGGCGAGAGAAGAGGAGGTTGAAGGTGAACAGGAAGGGGAGGGTGCATGTCGGCTGGGAGGTTTGGTTAGGTTGAAAGAAAAAGAAAAAAAAGGAAAGAAATTATTTATATGTGTAGAAATTTGGGTTTTGGTTTGACCTAAAAGTTTGGGGATTGGTCAACCGTCCTTGGAGTGGGCCTTTGCCTCATATGAGGATGTTGGGGCTATAAATTACATTGTTTAAATCCAAGGATGGGTTTAAAATAAAGGGGGCAATGTTACGCGTTGCACATCCCGAAAATTATGAAAAATTTCCTATAAAGGGAAAAGTTGGATTTCTTCAGGTATTGTCCAATAGTGTGGACACCTTAATGCATTTTTGCATAAAAGTGCCCAATAATTGGGAAATTGTACAAAGATAGAAATTTAATTAATTTAATTAAAATTAATGAGCAAGGTGTTCTTGAATTAATTAGAAGTACATAGGGATAAAATTAGGTAGGATACAAGTGTCATGGACGTAGAGGGCTCAGAGTAGAATATTATCATTAATTTGGGTTGCACAAAATGATCAAGATTGTGTCTCTAATTTCGATTGGAACGCACAAGGGTACAAAGTTGCAATTTATTTAGAATTAATTATAAACGTTTGTGACAAATATTGTGCGACTAAAATGTAGCACAAGAAAGCAGAATTATAAATTACACCTAGGTTAGAATAGAAGGCGGTCATGTCTAGGGCAAGAGTGTGAAATTTGTAGAAAGGTAAAGGCTAGTGTAGTGCTCCAATTATCGAAGCAACGGTAAGGTGCACTATGTGACATAAACATTACAAAATTAAATAAATACCGTGTTCTATTTTTATTTGGGTTCAAACTAACCCTAATTTCTCTTTCTAAGTCAAGTAGGCCTAATTTTGAGTGAGGGGGTTTACAATCTACCCAACTTAAAATAATTTTATCCTCGAAATTAAAACAAGGTATGGTTTCTCTCTATCTAATCTCACTTGGTCACGGTTTAAAAGAATTCACCTCAAGTTGACAATACGGTTTCTACCCAACTTAGAATTTACCCATCTATCATCTAAGGCTATATATCTAAGAAATATATGCCTCAAATTATTTAATCATGTTATTTAATCCTCAAAGTTTTAACACCAACATATCATCTATGATATGCCCTTAATCAATTATAAAAGTGAGTCACCAAGTCATATGATTAGCCTATGGGGTATATCTAGTACTTATCAGTGCATCAACTTATACCCGGCACGAGCGTTCGTCTTTCCAGAATAAGGAAAGACGAAAGCAATAATAAAAAGTTCAAGGGGGAGGTCATAGGATAGAAGTATGGGGATTGAGGTGTTTAAAGAATTCAAATGAGAATTGTCAAGGCAGTTGTGGATTGAAATCCTATTTGGTAGTTCCTTATTTGCATGCTCGTATCAGTACAGTTATATAACCGATACGATATGCTCAGACATATCTAGAGGGCAAGTATATTCGTCCACTAGTCAACTATATGTTTCAATCCACGTAAAGTAGTATTACGAAGGGCGAACCAAATATACTAAGGTTAGCTAGACCTTAATACACTTATTATGATTAGACAATGTATTTGTAGGCGTCCCCAATAATACATATATGATGATCAAGATCGATAAAAGAATAAGCTTGTAAAACTAGGCTATAATAGCAGCATGAGTCGAGGTAGTCCAAAAAATATAAGTAAACTAGATTATGATGAGAGAAGTTACAAAATAATTCAAGTTCACAAAAAAAAAATATAAGACCCTACAGTCTCTACAGTTGTCATACTAACTCCTTGTCTAAGTTGTTAGTCGACCAAATAGGGGTATGGACCTCTAAGTTCTACTGTCTGAATAAATACTATCCTTTTCTTTTTCTTTTTTTTCTTTTTTCTTTTTTTTTTTTTTGCAAGTCTATAGTTGGTGTCATTCCATTACACTACTTCAATGGGTCAATAGGACTATGTGATACTATGTTATGAGGCATACTACCCAACTTAAAAGAATTAACTAATACTGTACCATCTTAAGGATACAGTAGAAACTCATATTTAGGGTATGTGAGAAAGATATTGGTACTTATTAGGGTATCTTCTTACATTATACAGGTAATGATCATCTTAAGTCTTAATCATAGTGCTTATAGAGCAAGTGTTAAAAGTAAGTATGGAAGGAGGTGGCACGAGTTGAAAGAAAAGAAGAACAGCATAATCAATCGTCGCACAAATAGCTAGCGCAAAATTTTTCAGAGGAACAAGGTTGAATTTAAATAGAAAGGCTCTAGATAATATCATAGTTTTCTAAGGGGAAGGTGGTACGCTAATCTCTGTGTTCATGGTATGATCTAGGAATTTGTTTGTTTCATTGCTCTTGGCTCCCTAAGGTATTGTCCTGCTAGTTATCAAGACAAGAATCTAAATATATAGTTTTATAATACTATCTCACTATAAAAGTTAGGTTTGGTCCTAATATTCAACCTTGGATTTCTAGTGGTCCCTCAATACTAGGGTCAAACAATATGGTTAAATTTCTAACTAACCATAGTAGTGTCTATACTACTCTTAAGTCATTCATAAATATCTCAAGGGATAATGGCAGACCAATCTATAAATAAGGAATGCTAGGGCTCACTAGATATTCTAACTTAGTGATGTGTTAATACTTTATTTGTATTCTCAGTAAGTGTGTTAACCTAATTATCATTCTAACAAGAAAGGTTCCTATGTTCTAGGAGAAGGCTATACTCAAGGGCTATTTGGGAAGCACAGGAATCAAGCAGGATGCAATTATTTAGATAAAACAGATGGGAAAGAAGATGAGTCATAGACGCTTGTGGATGAGATCCTATACTCTAATCCTAGTGCAGGCTTGCTCGGTACAGTAACGTAACTGAGAAAATATGCCCTCGACCTGCATGGGCCACCACAAAAATATGTCACGCCCCAGTCCCAAAATACGTAGGACTAGGAACATGTAAGTATGCCAGCCGTGTGTATATGGCAACTCCAATATATGGCTACCATAATACACACGTACGCTGTAATATGAATAAAACTCACATGTGGTATATATACTATTACAAGTCACGGAAATACTAATCTCATCCACACAATAAGTCACATAAAGAAAATAACCAAACTAGAATAAAGAGTCTAAAAAATCCAACAATGATAGTCGGGTGCAGACAAATCCACTACCAATGACTATATCAACTAAATGAGAGAGAAGAGTAAATCACCAATAAAAATAAGGTGATGACATAGAGTGTCAGCTAAGGTATCCATCGCTAGAGATAATCAGTGATGCTCAATGGGTAAGGTCTTCTCGGCAGAAAGTAAAGTGTCAAGTCCGGGTCCGTACTCCTGCGGATACTCATGGTCGTCTATACCTGGCAATGGACCAGGTCCTCAGAGGGACATAACAAGATACATAGAAGCAAGCCAATTTAATACAGTAAACATGCATAATGTTTGAAAATAAATAAGTACGATGTATAAGACAATCTATATGAATGCAAATGAGGACAACTTTTCGATGTATGGGCAGGGGTAGGCTACTCGATCTAAGCCTCATAACTCACACACCCGTCAGGGGACATCAGAAATCGTCATACCTCGGGGGTAGCGACCAGCGCGACTCTACAGAAATTGACATACCTCGGGGGTAGCGACTAGCGCGACACACTCCCGTAGTACGAACTATATACTACGGTTTACCAGAGTGGTTATATCCCATACGCCTAATGATTGTCCTCTCATGATACTAGGTGTCCAGTATGTGTCAACATATCTAATATATAGTAATGACTGAACAAAACTACACATGCAATGAATATACAGAAATATAAATATAAATAGCATGCAAAGTACTGTAACAATTTGGCAAGGTATACTTGCCTGGAAAGAAGCTATGTAGTCCCAATATCCTGCTCCAGAAGTCGTGTAGAATCTATCCAATATCCTCTGGTTAGCGTGCGCAGGCACGGGAATTGGGGTGACTGCTAGAGGTTTGTCTTCAACAAGGGTGACGGTGTTGGTTAGGGTTTAGGTGATAATTAGGTCAATAATGATGATTACCATGGTGATGATGATAGAATAATGATGGAAATTATGATAATGGTGGTGACATGGATGATGACTGGGACGATGGTGATGATGTGGATGATGACTGGGATGATGGTGATGATGTGGATGATAATAGTGAAGGGGGTGATGATGTAGTAATTGGTGATGATGATGGAGTGAGGGTGGTGATAATGATGACAGGGCTGGAGATGACTAGGATGATGATATGGACGATGGTGATGACGAGGACGATGATGTGGATGATGGTGATGACGAGGATGATGATATGGACGATGGTGATGACGAGGACGATGATTGGGATGATGGTGATGACGAGGACGATGATTGGGATAATGGTGATGACGAGGATCGATGATGTGGATGATGATGATGGTGATGATTTGGAGATGATGATTTGGAGATGGTGCTAATGATGATGGTGATGACTGTTGATGATGATGGTGACGATTGCTGACTGGAGTCCGGCCAATCTGGCCAAGGGGAAGGTGACGAGGTGGTGGTGATAAAGGGGTGGTGATGGTGTAGTCAACTCCGACAAGGAGGAGAAGGACAGGGAGCAGGGAGGAGGAGCTCGAGAGGAAGAAGGAGAGGTGGTGGTGGTGCTGGTGGTGTGGGTGCTGCCGACGGTGAACAGGCGAGGGGAGATGGCCTGCAGGCGGCTCGGGTGACGAGGAGAATGGGGAGGAGGAAAAGGAAGTCGTACGGAGGAGTTTTACCGGAGACGGGGTGCTCGGGTGGACAGACTGGTGGTGTGGGTGCTAGAGGTCGGGAAGAAGAGAGACGAGGACAGCGGTGGTGGTCGTGATGACGGTGGCGTTGCTGGTGGCGAGGTGGTCGAGGATGGAAAAGGGTGGCTGACTGGAAATGGTGATGGGGTCGGTGGTGTCGCAGAGGGGTCCGGTCGGCTGCTTCGGAGATCGGGGCTGCGAGCAGCTCCGGCGGGGAGGAAGTGCAGGTCGAGGAGGTCGGGGAAGAAGATGAAGCGAAGGTCGAGGAAGAGGACTGGGAGGAGTTCGTGGTCGTGCCACGGCGGTGCAGGCGGAGGACAGGGTTGTTGGCTAGGGTGAGTGCGGCGGCCGGGGTCCGGTCTGCTCCGGCGAGAGGAGAGGAGGTTGAAGATGAACAGGAAGAGGAGGGTGCATGTCGGCTGGGAGGTTTGGTTAGGTTGAAAGAAAAAAAAAGGAAAGGAATTATTTATATGTGTAAAAATTTGGGTTTTGGTTTGACCTAAAAGTTTGGGCTTGGTCAACCCTCCTTGGAGTGGGCCTTGGCCTCATATGAGGATGTTGGGGCTATAAATTACATTGTCTAAATGCAAGGAGGATAGGTTTAAAATAAAGGGGGCGATGTTGCGCGTTGCACATCCCAAAAATTATGGAAAAAATCCTATGAAGGTTAAAGTTGGATTTCTTCAGGTATTGTCGAATGGTGTGGACACCTTAATGCATTTTTGCATAAAAGTGCCCAATAATTGGAAAATTGCACAAAGATAGAAATTAAATTAATTTAATTAAAATTAATGCGCAAGGTGTTCTTGAATTAATTAGAAGTACATGGGGATAAAATTAGGTGGGACACAAGTGTCATGGACGTAGAGGGCTCAGAGTAGAATATTATCATGAATTTGGGTTGCACAAAATGGTCAAGATTGTGTCTCCAATTTCGATTGGAACGCACAAGGGTACAAAATTAGAATTTATTTAGAATTAATTATAAACGTCTACGACGAATATTGTGCGAATAAAATGTAGCACAAGAAAGCAGAATTATAAGTTACACCTAGGTCAGAATAGAAGGCGGGTCATGTCTAGGGCAAGAGTGTGAAATTTGTAGAAAGGTAAAGGCTAGTGTAGTGCTCCAATTATCGAAGCAACGGTAAGGTACACTATGTGACATAAACATTAAAAAATTAAGTAAATACCGTGTTCTATTTCTATTTGGGTTCAAACTAACCCTAATTTCTCTTTCTAGGTCAAGTAGGCCTAATTTTGGGTGAGGGGGTTTACATAAGCAGCCTAAGGCATTTTTTTTACTGGACAAGGAGGATAAAGGAAGACTTTGTAGGTGGATTCAAGGGCTAAAATTTCCATATGGGTATGTGTTGAATCTGAGAAGATGCTTCAACCTGAAGGAGAATAAACTGATGGGTATAAAGAGCCACGACTGTCACGTATTCATGGAGAGGTTAATTTTGATTGTATTTCGGGAATTCTTATCGCAGGTAGTTTAGGATCCATTGACAGAGCTTAGCATATTCTTTATAGATCTTTGTTCAACTAAATTGCTCGTCGATCATCTAGAAAAGCAAGAGAAGGACATTACGATAATATTGTGCAAGCTCGAGAGGGTGTCCCCTCTTGGATTCTTTGACTCCATGAAAGATTTGCCAATTCATCTTTCCTATGAGGCCCATGTCGGTGGACCTGTAGGTTATCGGTAGATGTATCTGTTCAAGCGGCATTTGAACCACCTAAAGATAAAGGTGAAAAACAAGACACAGGTCGAGGGTTCTATTTGTGAAGCATATATTCTTGAGGAGATTAAAAACTTTTGTTTAATGTATTTCAAGCCTCATATTGATACTAATCGAATGAGAGCCCCGAGAAACGATGAAGGGTACCGAGAATCTAATGATGCAATACTAAAAGTATTCAATACATTCGGAAAGCCTTCAAAAAAAATAAAGAAGAGGATGAGTTAAAGGCTGCTCAGTTGTATATATTACTCAGTTGCGACGAGGATAAAATGGAGAAGCTCGAGGGATAAGTAATTCATACGTCCATGTTCACGCCATCTCAATATAATAGTATACGCTATTATTATTAAACTAATTGGTCGATGTTTTTTTTATTTTTTAGCATATTTAATGAAGAGGTCATGTCGAGTAGATCATACATAACAGATAAAGAAGTATAACAGGAAATAAGATGGTATTTTTCTTTTTGGTTGAGTGCATATGTAAGGAGCTCAGTAATTACTTTTTGTATATGCACTTTATACAATAATTAATGGAACATTGAACTTAATTTCTTATCTTGTGGTATTTAGGTCGATCGTCCAGACACAACACTTGAGAATGAATCTGTTAGAACTCTAGCTAAGGGGCCAATTTATGCCATCAAAATTTGGTCAAGCTATTGTGTAAATGGGTTTAGGTTCAAGTCAACAACTGTCCCGATCAAAGACAACTTTCAAGACCTCGATTCCATGAAAAATAGTTGTTTGTGTATCAAGTCTTCAAACTACAAAGATGTCAATATAGGCAATGATTTTTATGGATCTTACGGAAGATTGTGGAGCTGACATATAATTAAGGAACATAGCCTGCTAAGAACGTGTTATTCAAGTGTGAATAGTTCGATCCGATCCAAGATCAAGATTAGAAAATAGACAAGCATGGTCTTGTGGATATAAACTACTGGCATCGATATCAAGGCTATGAACCATTTATCCTATCAAGTCAGGCTCAGCTCGTGTACTTCATAACTTATCCTAAACGGAGAACAACGAGGTCGGACTGGTGGGCTGTATACAAGACCAAAGCTAGAAATACCTTTAACGTTGACGAAATAGCTTATCAGGAGGATGAGCTAGCTCTTGTAACAAATATTATAGATATGGACTCAACGAAAGTTCCTCATTATGTGGGTAATCGTGTAGAAGAGGAAGAATTATCCGAAGAGGAAGACGAAGTAGATGAAAGTGAAGATGAGGACGAGAAAAACGAAGAAGATAAATTTTCAGAAGATGATTAAAAATAAAATAAAGTAAAATCCATTTAGTCTTGTGACATGTACTTGTAAAATAAAACCTAGAAAATTCAATGGAGGATTGCTCTGATTCTATTTATACATTTTGAACGTAGAATGTACCATCTATTTAGATTTAGGACATGTACTAGTAATTATTTACTGTGCAATTCCATTATGACTGTGAGATTTATTTTATTTTCTTCTTCATTTTATTTTGTTTGTATTATATATATATATATATATATATATATATATATATATATATATATATATATATATATATGCGTATTTGTTTTATCATCATATGTTGTTATCAGTTATAACAGGATGACGCGGCGGGTTCGGACGAAGTGGAGCATCTAGAGGATACCATGCTCCGAGCGACAGCACTCCTTCGGTACCGAGTACTAGGTCCGGACCATCATCTTCGAGTACTCCACTCTTTCGACCACTTGCATCTCCTCATGACAGTACTCCTGGGACGAGCAGTTCCAGGACGGAGCCTACTCCTCCGTCTACCGTTCCTACTATTGATGTTCCAAGGAGACCGAGGAGGAAAAGGACGAGGCCCAGCCCCCGCCGTCTTAGTATCAGAGAAATCCTCCATACGCACCTCTGGACGAGCATCGGATGGAGATTTGGGCCGACGGCACAAAGTAAGTTAATTAGTTAATATTTCCTTACGCATATATATATATATATATATATATATATATATATATATATAGAGAGAGAGAGAGAGAGAGAGAGACTTTTTTATGAATATAATTATCTATGTATAAATATCGTCCGTTGAGGGTACAGAGATGCCTGGGGCTCTTTCTGAGGTACAATTATGGTGGCCCTTGGATCAACTACTCCGATGCTCCAAATAAGAGGAAGGCATTCTGGTTTGCGCACTTCAAAGTAAAAATATATTTGGTTTTAATATCGATCATCTAATTTATTTATATTACATAACTTACTATATTACTTTTTGTAGGACACGTATTTCTACCCGCCACACATGGCCAAGGAGATCGAGGAGATATTTCCTTCCGTCGCTGCCAAGCTAGTTCGGGATGCGATCAATGATCAAAAGGACCGTGATTGTTTGGAAAACCCAATCTAAGGTTAGATCACGACTGAGCAGTGGACTCAAATGAGGGCTATATTTGACAGGAGAAAATACAGCTTGCAAGCGGCCAGAAAGAAAGTGGTCCTTTTGAACATATATATATTATTTTAATCAAAGTAGGATAAAATTGTTAATTTTAGTAACAATATATATTCGTAATTAACATCTCCAGAGGGGTGAGGACGCTAACGTGGTGATTGTCTTCCTCGCCACCCATCGGAAGGGCGGACAGCTCATCGATGATAGGGCCACGCAGAATTACGTAAGTATTACTTTACGTTTTTTTAATTTTAACATAACTTAGAAAATATGCAAATAAATATCCATCTAGTTAGTAATAAGTTGCTTAGATAGTAACATTTATGTTTACAACGAGTGGATAGTAATAAGTACATTTATCGACCGATTCATTTTTTTCTAGAATGAGTATCTATGGCTCCGTGAGCAGTCGACGCAGGATGCTGCTACTGCACCTCCCGAGGGAGAGGCCGGTACTTTCTCACAGCCACCGACCCACCCAGTTTTGCCTGCTGACGAGCTATGGCAGACCGCCGCGGGTTGTATTCAGAGGGGTACGTACTACAATATGGGATCCTACGGCGCCTATGTTGCGACGCAGTGCTCTAGGACCCTATATGCCCATGTGCATACCCTACAGCCTTCCCAGGAGTCGATGCGAGTCCAGCAGGAAAGAGTTGACCATCAGATTGCGTCTTTGGTGACGAGTTGATAGAAAGAATTTTACAGCAGCCCCAGTCCCAGCCGCAGATGGACGATGCGAGGATCTTAGCACGTTTTGATGCTCTCGAGAAAAACCTTTTGGAGCTCAGGACTATGACCGAGGCGATACAGAGGATCATTACGAATCTGGCATTATCGACACAGCGTTCCATCACTCGGATTATAGATGTCATGGATTCATACAATGATCGGCTGTTAGCATTGGAGCGGATACGTCCTCCTGGTTCGCCGGCATCGACACCGACTCCACCAACGACACTGCCTCCTAGTTGGACATCGGTGGCACTTTCACATGACCAGTTAGACTATATCGTATCCCAATTGCACGACGGTTTTCCTCCTCCTCCTCCTCCTGACCAGCATTAGTCCTAGGTTGGACAGATAGTTGTCATGACCCGTACCCGCTTTTCAGATACGAGTATGTGGCCAAGCCCAGCCTACGCCGCAGCATCGACAGCAGTATGTTTTCTATGATAACAATGGTCCATCAATAAAAATATATAGTAGTTAATCACAAATTCAAATCTATTGCTCATTCACAATATTTACATAGTTTTACAAGATTCTCAATTTATAATTAAATCATAACTCGGGAACAAACCCGCTAAAAATCAAATCCAAAGAAGTTGCTAAACTATCTAAATTCTAATATTGGCCTCCAAAAGTATCTCGATCTCCAACAAAATCCAATGAGCAAGATAGCAAGTCACCTAAAAATGTTTACCCAGTCAGGATAAAACGAGTACAACCCAATAGCAGTTCCAGTTAATTGACAAGTACTATGAATAGTAAATAGTTATGAAATACTTGATGAGCATATAATAATAGAATATGGTACATCATAGAGGAACAGTTAAATAAAAAAATAATGAATGACAAGAAAGAAGAACAGAGAAGCATATAAAGATAGATAGATATGTGAATTAGAAAATCTATCATGCAAGTGTACAATCAGCAAGTATAGATTAATCCAAAATGACTGTATCTAACTAGTGTTTTAAAATAGTAAGTTGACATGTAAACGGCTAGGGGTAATATCCGGCAAACCACACATGTCATGTGGGGCTGCTATTATTCCAGTAAAACTATGGGATGGAAAGGAAATGTCCACGCGTCTCCTAGATATTTTCCCGTCCGACTAGTACTCATGGATCCAAGTCCAGACATGAATAATCTCAATAGCCCAGAAGATGTCAACAGGCCAGAAAATACATTAGTCAAGTAATTCATTAGTCCAAAAAAATCAATAGGCCTGAAAATACGTATCTCACGAAAATGAATCCATACAATACCAATTTGTGTATCCATCGTGTTAGAAATCAGATAAAACACTACTATAAACATGCATCATAGAAAATATTAAATAATAAAAACTATCAGAGAATGTACTCGCATGTGGTCCTTAGCGGGTACGAGTCGGAATCCAAGTCAAAGTCCAAATAACCTCTGTATTACGAATTTACCATATCAAAAGATATTTTATTTAATTTACTTAATTCTAGAAAAATTACTCTAAAATCCTATTTTAAATTTATTATTCTTATTTTTAGGTTAATTCCTAAATTTTGTCCAAAGAATCCGATTTTATCAACTCGAGATTTATGGCACGCAAATCGAGGCGATCCGTTGACCGAAAAGTCAACCGATAAAAACTCAAATTTTATGCATGATTTTCTATAGATTTCACCATCACAAATATGCTGGAATTTATGGCTCATCCGGATTAAAATTTGTTTGAAAACTATTGCACATACAAAATCGTATTATACAACGGTGGTTGATTGCTAACCTAGAAGTTCTACAGAAATAACAGAATAGAAATAATTCGAAATAAATTCTAGTAAAAACATATGTTAAACTTTGTTGTGTCATCTTTCCGAAACTTCAAACGATTCATGATTCTGATTTCTGGTTCTCCTGGAATCGCGAAAACTAACCTCAATACGGTTCCAACGCAACAAACTGGACCGCGTTTGGAGACCAGAGCTATGAGTAATAGTTTCTGGATGATCGAATAACCTATATGACAATCCCCCAACCCCTTCTCTCTCTCTCAAATTAATCTGCTAATTAAGGTTATTATATATATATATATATATATATATATATATATATATATATATATATATATATATATTGGTATGCGGGTGATAGAAAAAGAATAGGCTGGACACATGTCAGAATCAGATTGGGTGGTTTGTTTATATTATTTATTTTTAATTTGACTTTACCAAAATATTATTTAAGTCATTTTAAATCTAAATAATTTAAAATAAATATTAAAATAATTATAAAAATCTAAAAAAAACTTGGACAGTTTTATGTTCATAGGTTTCCTACTATAATTACGAGAAGCTCTAAAAATTTGTTTTACCTATTTAACTAAAAATAAATATTATAAATATTCCAAAAATTCTAAAATAAATTTAGAAAATAGATAATAATATTATAAACCCTAGAAAATTACTTGGGTCCATTCTATTTTCCTTGGCTTGCACAATAAATTTTAAAAGTCCTAAAAAATTAGTTATTAGCCTAAATAACTCCCAATAAATACTTAAAATACTCAGAAAATTCTAAAAAATATATTTGATTATTTAGAGCCTAAAATAAAGTTTTGAATGTTTCTAATTATGTTTGACACTAAAATGAATTCTTGAAAGCCCTAAAAAATTACTGTTATTAGTTTTTAATTAACCAAAAATTGTAAAAAAAATCAAAATAGTCCCAAATTAACCTAATAACAATATTTAAGCTAGAATTTTATTATACGGAGGTTACAAGTCTACCCTCCTTAAAAAAAATCGTCCTCAAAATTTAAAATCCTCAATAGTTTTTTTTTTACCATCAAAATTTAAATTCAACAAACTATATAATCAAGAAATAAATCATTTTGGTTATTTCATCAATTTTTTAAAATTCTAAAAATATCATATTCCTGAAAATCTTTAAATTTAAAATCAAATTACATTCTTATCACAATCTGCTCAAAAATTTTAAGTTAATAACAAGATACTCAAAAAAATATAATATTTAATCCTCTAATTAAAATCCAATCAATGCGTATTTATAAAATTTAAAATCTCATCCCAAAAATTTTAATTCAAACACTAATCCCTTAATGATCTTACTCCTCAATTCTTTTTTCACACAATACTCAAACAATATAATACTTACGAAATCTTCAAATACAACATTCAAAATATAAATTTTAAATTTATATCTTGTAGTCAAATAAATATAATAATAATCTTCTTAAAATTTTCAAAATTTAATGATAAATCCAATCATATCATAATCTTCATAAAAATATGTGATTTAACAAAGTCGTCAATTCTGCCATATTAAATTATCAACTCTTTATTTAAATTAATGTTTATCCTCGAAATTTAAAATCCTAAATAATTTTTTTTCTGCCACCATCAAAATTTAAGCAATATAATCATTAAGTCAAACCACTATTGTTATTTAAGAAGGTCCTTAAAAATTAATTTCATCATCACAATTTAAATTTTAAAGTAAATCGTCGAAATTTGAATTTATCTTCAAAATTTAAAATCTAATAGAATTTTTCTCTTAAATCAGATTCACAAGTCATAACTCTTAAACACAATCTAGCATTATTTTCTTAAAATTTAAATCTCATTTATAACTGTCTTCAAAATTTTAATAATTAAATCCTTCAAATTTAATCTCATATTCAAACTTAAAAATTAAATCTAATCTTGAAGTTTAAAAAATAATAATAATAATTCCATCCTTAAAAATTGGAATCTCATTTTGTAGTCATTTCTCACAAAAATTTGATTTGTCCCCTTAGCCATTATTTGTTTTGTCCTCACTGCCATTACGTATACGAATTCTTGGTATTTAAATTGATGATCATCCTCAGAACATCGATTATTGATTCAATCCTAAAAATTTAAAAGTTAAATCAAATCTTCAATGTAAATCCTACTAAATATATTTCATGAATAAATTTTAAAAAAATTCAAAGTCTCATCCTCAAAATTTGAATTTCAAATCTACTCCACCAATCATATCTCTCAAAAAAAATTTAAAATTTTGAATTCAAATTAAGTCCTTAAAAGTCGAATTCAACAAGTTATAAAATAAATCTTTGTATTGTTATTTTTTTGGTCTAACTCAACCCATAAGCCAATCTCAATATTATATCGAACTCCTAACATTCAAATTCTCAACATTATCCTCAAAAAAAATTTGTTAATAATCAAATATGATAATTTTTACCCACCTTATAATTTTATCCTTAAAATAAAATTCTCAAATTTTAACTCTTATGTAATCATGACTTAATAAAATCATGACTTAATAAAATCATGACTTAATAAAATTTCCCTCATATGTAATCATGACTTAATAAAATCGTCTTCTTCTGTGCATATGATTATTCGCCGTATATTTTGTTGTGATGAAGTCTGAATGTGTGTAGCTTTGACACGTCTGATAACTTTACGTCGACTCTGATAAAAAGAGTACTAGGTCCCGTCCTGTCTTCTACGCATAACTGAGGATGCGCAGAAAGCCGCTTTAGCAATTAAGTCGAATATTCGAACTGTTCTGCTGTTAGGAATGGGGGGAACTGTGTAAAATTCTAAATTGTCACCCTTCTGAGAGAGAGAATTTTTGTTCATACCATCAACGTCAAGAATGATTTCTTAAAATTCCTTGAAACAGGGTGAGAAACGGTTGTCAAACTGAGTCGCCATCTTGAACTGTAGAGACTGGATTCTGGATGAACTTCTAATCGACCCAAGAAGAAGAAGAGTCATTGTCAATGTTGAACTCTTGGGTACTTGGGATATTTTGAGGCCAAGAAGGAGTATCCTCTACGTAAACCCTTGCATTTGACCGCGTTGAGATTTGTTCAGATATATGTGTGGTCTGGCCTGCGTATTCTCAGATATACGGAAAGTCATAGATCTGTAAATATGGATGAGCGAAAAATCATAAGTTCGTAGCCTCTCGAGCGTAAAAGCTGCTGAGCATAAAAGCATCCGAGCGTAGAACTGTAGATTTGTAGCCTCCGAAAAGAAGATCTTCCGAGCGTGAAGTTGTGGATTTGTTGCCTTTGAGCGTAAAAGCCACCGAGCGTGAAATTATAGATTTGTAGCTTCTGAGCGTGAAGTCGTAGGTTTGTAGCCTTTCGAGCGTAAAAGCTACCGAGCATAAAAGCATCTGGGCGTAAAACCATAGACTTATAGCCAGTGAGCATAAAACCGTAGATTTGTAGCTGTCGAGCGTAGAAAGCTCCTTAGCGTAAAACCACGAATCTGCTTTGCACGAAAACTTTTCGAATTCGTTGACTGTCCGCCTTCCCTGAGTAACAGGCTGATGTGGTCCCCAATCATAACCGAATATTAAATGTCGGACTTGGTTAGGGATTTGTGGAGTCCATCCGAACTCTATATATACCCCAAGGCTTTCAGAGAAAAACTTTTTATCTGTCTTCTTGCAAACGAAAGCCTTCAACTGTTCGAGTTCTCTCCTTTGTTTCTTCTCTGAGCACTCCGAGTTTTCAGCAATGGCCCCGAAATAAATCTCTTCCTCTAAGGGAAAGAAAGCTGCCTCCTCTTCTCGCTCTTCTGCCCAAGCAAGGGCGACTCCGGTCGGGCAAGGCGATCTTCATTCTGAACGAACTGTCCCGCCGACGAGCTGTGCGCCGGGTGTTATAGGTAAAGCATTTGGGACGACGAGAATGACGAAAATCCTTCGCACACGTTGTACGTGAACGCGCTAGGTCATCTTCTGTGCTGATAGCCTCTTTGAGGAAGATTATGCACAGAGACGTTTCATCTTTTACGTCCATATTTCTAATGTGTCAGCGTAAAAACTCCATATTTTCGCAGTCTGGCGTAAAAGCACAGACTGTCGAAACTTGGCGTATACCATAAAATTTGAGCATTACGCTTCTGGATGAAAATTCCGGCGTAGTAACTCAAACTTTGGCAGTCTGGCGTAAAGCACAGACTGTCAAGTTTTTTGTGTATACTGCCAGTCTTGAATTTTACGCCTTGGAATAAGATTCCAGCGTAAAACATCAAGTTTTTACAGTCTTGGCGTAAAGCACAGACTGTTGTCTTTTGGCATATGCTGCAAGATTATAATGTCTAGTATAGAAACTGACGTATTTTTTTTGCATTTTGCAGTTAACTTGCATGCGTCTCCGCTGGCCGAGGTGATGGGTTCCACTGTCGGGATGCTGCATTCCAACTACTTGGAGGATTTGTCCCACGTGACATTTCCCATCTCTGGACCCCAATGACCCGAAGGAAGGGGGATCCTGATATCGTCCCAAGGAGAGCGGATGATGTTGAGCATGATCAACGGAGAGCCCCTGACGTCCATAGACGGGGCACAATATATAAAACCGGCTTTTCTCTTCGAGGACATGATTGACAAGCAGTCTCAGACGAAGCCCAAGAAAGAGCTCTGGGTTTTCTCTGCCGGGGGCTTGGTTATGTACCTGCCCAAGATGCCGAAGGACTACCCCTTCTCGGTATTCTTCCATGCCACACATCCCAGGAGGATGTCGTGGACGCTGACTCTCAATCTTCACGGCCAGCCGGGGAAGATATTCTACCAGAAAGGATCTGACCAAGGGTCATTCGTCAGCCGCCCTTTCGGATCTGTGATGCCGTTCAGGGGATTATTTCCGGGCGTTGTCCCGAGTGAGGATACTGCACCCTTCCAGCCAGTCCAGATACCGACTTTTTGCAACGATTTCATGGGTCACGGAGGAGTATACCCAAAGGTTAATCCTCGGACAAGTGGGTGGATCACGCCCACAAATCTTCGATGGGCTCGTTTAGCTGACTGGGCCCTGAAGCATTTTTAGGCCGAGCTGGAGACCATTGGTCTGTACGCAGCTGTGAGTGCCACCAGTGTTGGGTTACCTCTCAACCCCAGCCTGTTTCTGGCTTTGATTGAGTGATATATCTCGCTCACCAGGACTTTTGACACTCCATTAGAGGAGTTGGGATTGGCCCTCCACGAGATGGCAGAGATCTCGAGACTGATGATGGGGGATACTCCTTATGAAGAGTATGTTCCCACCAACCGGGAGCTAGGGGATTTAGACCCTCGGGTAGTGGCAGTATACCAGGAGCTGATGTGCCACTACCTCGCTTGTACTGCCTTCTATAATGAGCCTTCAGATTTGGCTCATACCAATAAATGGGTGTCTTACCTCTTCTTTCACCGAGGCAGGGCTGCTAAGCCAGAGAAGGTCTTGGATACTAAGGATCAGGCTCTGAGCTTTCTGAGCGTGCTTAGTGCACAGGTAGTCGACGATCTTATGGAAGATGCTAGGGCTCCAGATCAGATCCTCGACGAAGGGATAGGGAAATATCCTATAGGCACTAAGGCCTATAGTTATTTGAGGCATTGCCGCAGGCCTCTGTCCAAGGAAGCTCAACTGGCTGGCTTTCTTTCCATATGGCTGCGTCGACTGGTGGTACTCGGCATTGCATCTGCAGATCACATTCACCACAACACCTTGTGGCCTGCAGTGCATCTGGTGTTCGGGATACGCCTGGGTCTGCTCTCTGCCATGGTGTGCCGCATACAAGCTGGCCTGAGGGCCATTACTGATGGGCTGCTTGCCGATGAAACTCGGCGTGATAGCTTTCCTAGGGTAGAATTACCATACCTGTATTTGATGGGATGGTTAATTCTCTATAACCCCAGGGTGATGTCTCCTGGCTCTGGCAGCAGTTCGGGGGGTAGTTTCTTGCTGAATTATAAGAATTCCTCCTGGAATGTGACCACAGTTTTAGACTGTCAGCGGGTACTGAATTTCAGTCACAGCTGGAAGATCTTCTGCACTGTCCCCTCTGTACATCTCAATCAACAGGGGCGTAGACTTCAGGACGTGGGCGACGGGAAGACCGTTCTTTCTTCTGAGGCTTTTAATTGGTTGGTCTGCATTAGACCTTCCCATTTACTATACAGAAGTGAGGACCAGTGCTTCTTGGAACCCTACTTGCCTAGTCGGTTTGACAGGCAGCTTGGGTATGACCAGTTGCATGTGGGCAACGCCGTCACCAGCTTCAAGTCCAGGGGTGGACTTATTGATGGAGCGAGAGGGTGGTGATACTTCATCATGGGTTGCACTGAAGCAACTTTTACTGTGCCCACCATTTCACTCTCCACGGAGCTGCGCATCCTCCACTCGTATACCCAGTTTTATGTGGCAACGAACACCTTCCATCGCAATTTTGGTATGCGTGGAAGTTTCAGGATGCCTTCTTCCAAGTCCGCGGGAAGATACGAGATCCCCTCAGTTTCCTCCGACGAGGCTGAAGATGCCGTCAATCCCGATGAGCCTTTGTTGGCAGTACCGAGGGGTAAAATACCTCCACCTGCAGGGCCACTGGTCATCTCTAGTAAGCGAAGGGCTCCTGCTCCGACGAAGACTTTCCCTCGTAAGAAGAAGAAGAAGACGGTTAGTCGTCCTCTCAGGATTCCCGGCCATGAGGCTCCTAGAAGGGAACCTGTTGTTTCCCCTGTCGGGGATGATTCTTTGATTGGAGGTTCCTCGCCTTTTAGAGAGGGACCCTCTACAGTTCCGGCTGGCGGTGCCGGAGAATCTCAGTTCGAGGCTGCTGTCGCTGCCACTGCTTCGGGCAGTGGTACGAGATCGCCTTCGAGGCCGAGCCGAATAAGGATACCTTTATCCAGACCAGCAACGGGAGAAACCCTTGCCGTGTCTGTAGGTATTCCCAGTAAGATTCCAGCCGATGAGCCTCGGTTGGAACTTGACGAGGACCTGGAAGAATATTTTCCAGTGTCGGTTGACACACTACCTTCTCCAGGTATGACAGCTTGCTTAGCATCGTTAAGAAATGATTTAGCTGTACTGGCTGCAGACGCGACATATATACCATCAGCCATGGGTAAATATCGTCTTTATGCCTCTTTTTTAGAAAAATTAATATCACGTTGATATTAACTTTCTTCTGTCTTCTTTTCAGGGGAAGACATCTATGGGGAGGGCAGTGTTGATGTCCTTTTTAGCGCTGTTTTAGCTCCTGGCGACGACATGGAGGTGCCCGACTTTGTAGAGGAAGCACTTTTGGGTGCCGGCTCGCTTGAAACAGCTCCGCTATCTCGAGAGGAGGATGAACCTGTTGTCACGACAATACCTCCTTTGAGTACGTCGGCTGTTTTGCCTGTTGTTGGCGCATCCTCTTTTGTCGCACCATCTATTAAGACGATGACTGTGGCAACGTCGTCGGCAGTCATTCCTGGAGGGGGATTCTCTGATATTGCAGCCACCCCCAGCACCCATTTGAATCTCACCATGTTGGTTGAGCAGTTTTCTACCATTTTCTATGCCACTTTGAAGACGCTGATATCAATGGTGCTGGAGAAGAATTTATACTTCGAGGCTCTGAAGATGTCCTACAACCTTAGTATAGCGCAGATCAGACATTTCAGTGACACTGGAAGAGCTGATGCGCTAGAGCAGATAGTTAATGGTTTGAAACAACCTATTAACGAATTTCTGCAGTTATCCCGAGGAAATATCGATGAGCTGATTCAGGCTGAATATGAATCCCTCACTGCGCAGCTCGCTGAACAAATGGAAGGCCTAAATAAATCCATCCAGGCGCGACATCAGAAGATAGATGAAGGGAAGGCCGTCTTGGAGGAAGTTATTCCTCTTCGAACAAAGTGTCAGGCCGAGCATGAAGGAAATGTAGCGAGGGTCCGTAGATTGGAAGCAAAACTCGCTCAGGCAAAGGAGTGGGCCTCTCAGTCCTTGGAAGCTCTAGATGTCGTGAATGGCCGACTGGATATGGCTCAGCAAAGCTTGGCACGTACAGGAGTTGCCTGCACCGTTTTATTCAGGCTAGGTCTAAACTGTCCCTCCTGAGCAATGAGGAGGCTAGACTGGAGCGGCCTCGCGCTAATGTCTTAAACTCCAGGAATGAGAAGATGGTCGCACTGGCACAGCAAATCCGCGACCTAACCGCTCCCCCCAAATGATGTACCTTTTGCTTTTTAATGTAATTTTGCTCTTTCTGGGAATAAATAAAGAGGCTTTCATCTGATTTTGTGGACCCATCATTTTGGAATATAAATGACAGGTTTGAGTGAAAGTGATATCAGAGGTAATATGGACGTGATATACTCTCGGTAAGTTTTAGCTGGACATATCTATTCAGAGATTATATGGACATGATAGGATACGATCTAACTAAAATTGTACACAAAACACTATCAGAGGTAATATGGACATGATAGGTCTTAAAGTTCCAAATTAGTTAAACATATCTATTCAGAGGTTATATGGACATGATAGAATACGATCTAACTAATTTCGTTTTGGAAGTAGTATTGTCAGGATGAAATATTTGCCATACTCCATTTGAGCAAAGGAGGTTAAGCATAGTACCTTTTCAGGAATTTGTCATTGATATGAGCCATCAACAAGTCTCCATTAGGCTTGGCTAACCTGTAAGCACCGTTTGAGAATATCGTCTCGATCACATAAGGGTCTTTCCATTTGGGCTGGAATTTACCCTAACTCCTGTGAGTAAGAATCATCGGCCTTCTCACAGCTAAAACTAGCTCGCCAACTTTGAACACTCTTTTCTTTACTTTTTGATTAAAAGATTTGGAAATGCGTGCCTGGTAGAACGCAATGCACTTTTGAGCTTGGAGGCGTTTCTGGTCTAATCGTTCTAACTCTTGAAGCCTTAACAGGTCATTCTTTTCTTGAGTCAGCTCATTAGCCACTGCTATCCTGAGTGACGAGATTTGGACTTCGATGGGAAAAACTGCTTCACTCCCGTAAACCAGTGAATGGGGTACAACCTGTCGGTGCCCGTACCGTTGTGCGGTATGTCCAAAGACATTCTCCTAACTTCTTATTCCAATCCCTCTTGTTCGAAGAGACAAACTTTTTCAAGAGTTTGATAATGGTTTTGTTGAAGGCTTCTGCCAAACCATTAGCAGCAGGATTGTATGTCGTAGAGGCCACATTTTGTATCCGATTTTTATCGTAAAATCGATAAAATGCGTGGCTGATGAATTGAGGCCCATTGTCATGAATTATCCTTCGGGGTATCCCAAAGCGATAAATGACATAATGCTTGATGAAGCTGATCACATTAGATGTCTTCACCTCTGCAAGCGGGATCGCCTCAGCCAATTTGGAGAAATAATCCGTGATGGCCAGTATGAACCAGTGACCTCTGGAAGAAGATGGGTGAATAAGACCAATGATATCCATACCCCATGCTTTGAAAGGCCAGGATGCAACCGTAGGATGTAGATGATCAGAAGGTTGATGTATAAAGTCTGCCTGGACCTGACAAGTTCTGCATTGTCTTGCATACTTTATTGCATCTGTGATCATAGTAGGCCAGTAATAGCCCATCCTCCTGATACGATCCTGTAGCTTAGGACCGGGTTGATGCGCTCTGCATACGCCGTCGTGAGCTTCACGGATAATTCGATGTGCTTCATCATCTAAGAGACATCTCAATAGCAGTCCGTCGTAAGTCCGGCGATATAGACATTGTGAAGAAGCGTCATGATAGAAGCGTAATGATCGTCTTTTGACGGATACTGCTTCTTTAGGGTCCTCCGGTAAGATTATGTATGCCACGAAATCTATAAAGGGACTTCTCCAGTCTCTCTTGGGAGGATCTGTGTTCACAGTGTAGCTGCGTTCTATGTGAAAGTTATTTTTCACACAGAATAAATCTCTGTTAAGAAGGATCACCAAATTCTGCCTTCTTATAGGAATAACTAGATCTGCAGCTAGACTGGCTAGGGTATCAGCTTCCAGATTCTGAGATCGGGGTACATGCTCTAGGAAGAATCCTTTGAATGTCATGGCTATCTCGACCGTTGCTTGGTGATAAGGGATGAGGTCTGGATTCCGGACTTCATATATTCCTCTGACTTGATTGACGATCAGCAGAGAATCACCGAACATATCCAGAGATTCGACATCCAATTCTTTAGCGACTTGGAGCCCGATTAGCAGAGCGTTATACTCCGCCACATTATTAGAACAGGGCTCGCTAAGATAATATGCCCGATAGATGATGAGTTTATCAGGAGTGACCAGGACAATTCCTACTCCTGAAACCACGTTTTACCTGGGACCAGTCATGGAGGCGCCATCGAAGAATAGTTACCATGTATTACTTTCTACTGCGAAATTACATTCTACAACTTCATCGGGGATATCCTCGTATAGTTTGGAGGTCTCCGGAATTGGGTGAGCAGCTAGGAAGTCAGCCAATGCTTGGCCTTTGATGGACTTCTGGGGGACATACACCATGTCATATGGTGTTAATAACATCGCCCAAGTCGCGAGTCGGGAATTAAGAACACTTGGCTTGCTCATCAGTACCCGAAGAGGATTGATCCTGGAGATGATGTGGATGGTTTGGCCTGTGACATAGTGTCGCATTTTCTGAATAGCGAACATCAGAGCCAAGCACTCTTTTTCACTGGACTGTACCTGTGTTCATCTCCCACCATCATCCTACTTAGGTAGTAGATAGCATGTTCATGACCCACATCGTTCTTCTGTGCGAAAAGAGCTCCCAGAGAATGATCCATTGCTCGAACATACAGCAAGAATGGTCTTCCTATGACGGGAGGCACCAGAACTGGAGGATTAGTGAGGTAGCGTTTGATATCATTGAACGCTTGCTGACAGGCTTCGTCCTATACGAAGGATACACCTTTCTTCATGAGACGAGAAAAAGGTTGACATTTCCCAGAGAGGTTGGATATAAATCTCCGGATGTAAGCCAGACGACCTTGAAATCCCCTGAGTTCCCTCAGATTACGGGGTGATCGCATTTGCAGGATTGCCTTGACTTTATTAGGGTCCAGTTGAATGCCTTTTGCGGTGATGACAAATCCCAAGAATTTGCCACTGGATACACCAAGAAAGGACTTTGTAGGATTCATTTTGAGTTGATGTTGCGCATCAACTCAAATACTGTCTTCAAGTCTTGGATGTGATTATCCTTGAGGCAGCTTTTGACAGCTACATCGTCCACGTAACATTCTACTGTTTTGCGCAAATGCTCATAGAATATGTTACTCATAGCCCATTGGTACGTAGCCCCGGCATTCTTCAATCCGAAGGGCATGACCGTATAGCAATATACCCCCAATGGTGTCCGGAAGGCAGTATGCTTCTCGTCTTCAGGATGCATCTTGATTTGATTGTATCCTAAAAATCCGTCCATGAAAGACATACGTTCAAAACCGCATGTATTGTCAATCATGACGTCTGTAATAGGAAGAGGAAACTCATCCTTGGGACAGGCTGCATTCAGATCTCGGTAATCGATGCAGACACGTACTTTCCCATTTTTCTTCATGACTGGGACAACATTGGCGACCCAGTCAGGATGTTGTTCTTCGCGGATGAAACCGCGGGCTATCAACTTCTTGATTTCAGCTTTAATGGCGTCCATCATATCCGGGCGGAACCGGCGTTGGTGCTGCTTCACAGGCTTCGAATCGGATAATATATTGAGTTTATGAGTAGCCACCTTTGGATCAAGACCTGGCATATCCTTATAATTTTATGCAAAGACGTCGATATATTCTTTTATCAGCTGGATAACTTCTTTTCTTTCTTCTTCGGAAAGATTGTTACTGATAAATATCGGCTTTGGCGAAAGTTCATCCCCAACGTCAATCTGGATAACTTTATCTTCGGTGGGAGGTTCTCTCTGCTCGAACCAGAATTCCCATTGTGTATCCATTTGTTGAGCCCAAAGGTCATTCTCAAACGGTTCAGATTCTTGTTCGTCTGCTTTGAAGGAATCTGCCACTACCGTATTTACTGATAATGTTCGTTCGAGAGCATCAGATGAGTCGGATGGTGAAGAGTCGTTCTGAAAAGAGGAAAAGGTATCCTTGTTTGAATCAGAAGTTGCAAGGGAGGTGGCGTACCCTAACTCGGAACGAGTTCATTGACGGTAGGGATCACCGTGCAGCGGCATTCGTCTGCCTTTCCCGTAGTTGAGACCTGGTTCCAGCTTCAAGTCATAACCCATACTTTGCATGATCTTCAAAGCTTGCGGGCTGTATCTGTGAACTTATATTTTACCAGCATCATCATTGGAAGAATTTTCTTGTACAATCGGTTCGTTGCACATGCGGCCGAAGACTATTGAACGCTGACCGCTGTAGGCAGGCGGGACAATGAAGATAGAATCCTGATATGGCCCATATGTCGTGATGACATTGGATGATGACGCTACTTCCCACACATACGGATGATAGGAGTCTATAGCTTCTAAGAATTTTTGTGCTATAGGTTCTATATCATCATGGGGAGAGGATTCCTGATTTGGAACTTGAGCGTCAATATACTGGAAAAGAGGATCTTTATTATCATCCGAAACTACGTTCCTGGTTGTATTTACATCACTCGACTGCTTGTTGCGCTGAAGGCTGATGACCAAGGGTGGAGGCTTCTGGTTCAAAGTGATCACTATAGGATTACCTCCTTTTCCTGACCTGGTTTTGTTCAGGTGGATAGCCATAGGCTCGATGTCTTTTGGATAAGTAGTTCGCCCTTTCACCTTGATTGACAGAGGTTGCTCGACAGAGGGTTCTTCTGGCTCCCGGTGCGATTCCTTCTCTGCTTCGCCTGATACCTCCTCCATGTAGTCTTGATTGTACAACATGGCATTAGAGTAGTAGGATTCTACTCCTTTAAACGGGTTCAGGTCTGCAAACTCCGTTTGTACTGTTCCTTGGGCATCTACATATTTAAAGCATTGATGTAGAGTTAAAGGAAGGATATTGTAGTCATGGATCCAAGGTCTACCCAGCAGAATATTGTAGGACACCTCTGAATCAATGAAATAATATGTAGCCACTGATCTGAGGTCGCCAATCTGGATCCTCAGGCGAATTTTCTCCAACGGCTTACTTTTCCTGGCGTTGAAACCCACGATTGTAGTGGTGGTGTATACCAATTCGCTGGTAGGAATCCTCAGCGGTCTGAGTAGACTATGAGGAATGATGCTGATCGATGATCCCGGATCTATGTGAATCCGGTCGACCTCTATGGAACCGACGTACCCGATGTAATAGAGGGGTCTGTCATGCCTGTTATGCTTTAACAGCATGTCATCTTGAGTGAAAGTGATATTCGGGACCAACTCTATCACACTGTGGCATTGAGGACATGCCATGGGTTCTTCGTCAGGGGACTTGAGCTGGGTCAAGTATGCATCCGCCTGCATTAATGCTTCACTCAGGGCTTGACGAGCGTTTTGAGAGGCCTGAGTAGTTCGAAGATGGACAACCTGGCTGGTGTATTGGCTAATTGGGACAGGATGTCGAAGTTGTAAGGCTTCTCTAAACCTTTGTTTGAATGTTTTTCAAAGGTTTATCGAAGCGCACTTCTTTTTGCTTCCCTTTGTCCGCCGAAGTTGGTCTCGAAGGACCGGCCTCTAGTGTGGCGGGTTCCAGTTCTGAAGGCTTGGTAGCTGAGGCGTCTGTCGGTGCATCTTCCTGACTCGCTCCATAATCTTTGAGGTAAGCCTTCCCTGAACGGGTTCCAGTAGCCAAGACTTCGTCTTCTGACGCCGAGTGTACCGTGATCATGTGTCATGGTTTACGCTTCGAGTTCTCCTTGGACTTAGCCTTAGCAACTCGAGTCTCTTCCTCGATTTCTGCCACCAGATCTGGATGAACCCACATAATCTCGCCTTGTTGGGTAGTTAAGGGCACCAGGTCATGATTCTGACCCCTAGCTGGAGGGAGATTGTCACGACCCGCACCCGATGTAAGGGTACTAGTCGGAAACAATGCCCAGCCTACGCCGCAGAATCGGCGGTAGAACGCTGTCTAGATAGTCTATCTAATGTAATGAACCACCAATAATGATAGAATACTCAATCACAGAACTAAGATAGAAATGAGCACGAATCAGATAAAGAATAGAATAGTCATCATACAACTCATGAGTTTAAAATAACACATCAATGAGTCTGAAGAGTAACAAAATAAGTTGGAGACAAATCCAGTACTAAAGAATACTACAATACTACAAAGCTACAACTCCAGGGTTAACTGTCTCAGTTGGGATAAGTCCCTCTTGAGCCAAGGTCTCAGAATCTAAACCAACAACATCCTGGGGTCCATAATAGATAGGGTACTCCTCAGTGTCATCTGGAAAAATATATCCAGTCAGGAAAGGAGCAGAGTACAACCCTAACAGCAGTTCTCAATTAATGATAAAAACTATGTAACAGTAAATAGCGGTGGATAAACAAGATGCACAATAGGAATAAGAGATATATAGACAATAAGGAAATACTGGAAAGAAATACAATAATGAACAATATGCCAATGAAACAAGAATACTAATGACTAAGTGTGTGAGTACTAGCTTAACATGTGATCGGCTTGGGCAAGATGCAATGCGGCCTGGCTAATCATACGTGCGGTGCATGATCAACACTATTCGCTTACCAGTACTTTATTCAATAGGGATTTGATCACATATCTATACTAATACTCCTCACCCCCGACTGGTATAATAGATCCAACCACGGTATGCTATGGCACTAGATTCTCCAAGAAGATAGCTAGTCTCCCCGAGAATCGGTGTCTGTACATGTACAAGATAACCAATGAAACAATACTTACACCATATACACCATATACCAAGAAATAATATCTCATGACGAGATCTGGATATACCAATCCGTGTAACCATAGTGTCAAGAGAACATGGATATCTACACTAGATACAGTGAACATAGAGGATATCATAAATGAGAAACTATCAGAGAATGTACTCGCCTGAAGTCCAATGAACAGTCTCACAGATATCTGACTCGGTACCTCGAAGACCTAGATATGTAATACCACATTAATACAAGGTCCCGGAAAGATAACAAGTCAAACTAGTCAACATCTAGGTTAATAAATCAATTCTAAGTCAAAAGTCAACTATGGTCAACTCTAAAGTCAACTAAAGTCAAACATGGTCAAACCAAGGTCAACCTCACAAGACATCTATATAAATAATATAGAAATAAAAATACACAATTTAGGAATCAAGGTTTTGATCCCAAATGGTACCCACACAAAGTATACTAATAATACAATATAATACACTCTAATATAATGTATATACAAACCAATATTTATACAAATAAAATAATATATCACTACTAGTATAATACTACACAAAAGCACATATATATATACAATTTATAATATATAAAATATAATTTAAATCTGCCAATTTATCACTGAAACAGTGAACTGAAATACAAATATATAAAATAGACTTATAGTGACAGTCTGATTGTCACAGAAGAACTGTCACAGAAAAGCCGAATAATAAACCACTGCTGCCTCGGATTTGCTGACAGTTAAACTGTCGCAGAAAACTGTCACGAAAAAATCGTTGCATTTTCCCGCCGCTGCATTTAATGACATAATTATCATTAAATGCCCAAAAGCTACAGCGGCTGCTGTATCCAACCGAATAATGACAGTTTTCAACTGTCATTAAACCCACTGTTACCAAAAGTAAACTATATATATATATATATATATATATATATATATATATATATATAAAAACATAAATATATAAAACAATATCTATATATATAAAACAATTAATCTAAATATATACACTTATATTTATATACACATAAACTTACACATTTAAATATTAATAATTACTAAACACAATGCACATATTAATGTACATATTTTACATGGCTAGAAGCACACATAAAAATACATTCATTAATATACAAATAATTATATAATAATTATAAATAATATAATTACACATTTAAACATATAAATATATTTTACAAAACCTTTATGTATAAATTATTCTATTAACATAAGTACATATATAATTGTATGCAAGAAAGCTACATACATATATTTATACATCACATTAGAATACATAGAAATATATAGATCTATGCTACAATAAATACCATAATAAATACACTAAAATAATATATAATATCTATATATATTTACTAGTTATAAATGAAGAATTTAAAGCATAATTAATTAGATCTACACATAAACACACAAAATTGGAGAGTATCACACCGTATCCCACTAGATCTAGGATACGCATGCGACACGAGTCCAACACAAAACCAAATACACCCCGAAGGACACAAACACGTCACAAATAATATTTATGAATAAATCAAAGTGTCAAAAGTAGATCTATGTGTCTGTGTCAAAATACGACATGTACAAAGCCCCGTGTCGGAGGGAAACCCCCAAAATGACACGTATCACCAAATAGTTGGGATACGAACTACAAGTATCAAATATGGACATGACACAAGCCCCAAACACATAAGCACATGCCCAATTGATCTATAGGATCAATTGACACACACAACAAAATATAAATTCGGAATTCCAACAAAATTGACACAAAAAGTACCATAACTTTCTCTATGGGTCTCCTATGAACACAAAACAAAGTCCTATGGGTAGTACATACATATAGGTTGATTTTACATGATTAAATCTCAGATTTAGAAGCTATTTTAAGGGGAAAAACTGAATTATACCTATTGGGAGATGGATTCCCAATGAAACCTCCAATTGAGATGAACTTGCTTCCAAATTGTAGATCCTTGCTCCTCTTTGTAGATCCTTGCTTCCTTCTTCTAGATCCTTGCTTCTCAACTTTCTAATGGTGAATTGGGAAGAATTTGGAATGAGTTTGGTGGAGAAATGGAATGGGAATGGAGGGAATTTGGGAGTGGGAAATTCTAGATCTAGATTTGGAATGAGAATGAGAGGAGAGAGAAATTCCCCCCCTCTAATATAGGCTGGCCATGCCCCCTTCCCCAAGAAATTGTAAAATGTCCAATGTACCCCTTGGGGCCTCTCATGAAGAAATAATTAAGGAAGGAAGCTTCTAGTCTAATCATTTAATTAATTTAATCCATCTCCTTAACCATGGGCTTTCTAAATGGGCCAAGTCTAACTATTTAATTCATGTTGGTCCATGGGTCCAAACTAAACTAGTTGGGTCCACTAAAATAAGTCCAAAATAATTAAATAACATCCAACAATAATTAAATAATACAACAAAAATTATTTACCATGCACAATATTTATTTAAATAGGAAATTACTAAAATACCCTTTTTCCTAAAATGTGGTAGTGACAAGTCTACCCTCCTTAAAATAATTTCGTCCTCGAAATTTAAAGATAAAAACTACCCCCTAGAAAAATACAGAACAGAACTAAAGAATCACAACTAACTAATGAACAAAACATAACAATGAACAGAACATAACTAGAGAATTAACATACCTCAAGGTACAAACAAATATGGATAACGCTCTCGCATGTCATCCTCTCTCTCCCAGGTAGACTCCCCCGGAGAGTGATGCCTCCATGCAACGTGCACCAAAGGAATAGTCTGGTTCCTCAGCACCTTCTCTCTCCGATCCAGAATCTCAACTGGCTGCTCTGGATAGCTAAGAGTAGGGCCCACCTCTATCTCTGAGTGATCCAATACATGACTAGGATCTGTCACGTATCGTCTCAACTGCGACACATGAAACACATTGTGCACTCCCTCCAATGCAGGTGGCAAGTCTAGTCTATAAGCAACTGCACCGACCCTCTCTAGAATAGTGAAAGGTCCGATGAATCGCGGACTAAGCTTTTCGCCTCCACCGAAGCGAATCGTGCCTCGTGTCAGAGAAATCCTCAGAAACACCAAACCTCCTACCTAGAACAAAATACCATCTTAAGAACTTAATCTATAACAAACAAGGATAAGCACAAACAAAATCTAAACTATACCTCGATCTCCAAAGGTCTCCGATGGCTATCGGCCCACTGCCGCTGTCTGTCCTGCGCCACTCGAAGTCTGTCTCTGATCAACTGAACCTTCTACGCTGCATCCACAACCATCTCTAGCCCAAGCAAAACTCTCTCTCCAATATCGTTCCAATACAAAGGAGTACGATACCTCCGACCATATAGAGCTTCAAAAGGTGACATCTCTATACTGGCCTGGTAACTGTTGTTGTAAGCAAACTCTACCAAATGGAGATGGTCCTCCCAAGAACCCTCGAAATCTAGTACACAAGTGCGCAACATATCCTCGAGAGTCTGGATAGTCCTCTCTGACTGCCCATCTGTCTGGGGATGATATGCAGTACTGAACTTGAGCTGAGTGCCCAAACTCTCCTGCAAACTCCTCCAGAAATGAGAAGTGAAACGACTATCCTGATCTGAGACTATGCTGACGGGAACTCCATGTATCCTAACGATCTGCCTCACATACATCTCTGCCAGCTTCTCCGTAGACAAACCCACCTTGAAAGGCAAAAAGTGGGCCGACTTGGTCAACCTATCAACAATGACCCAAATCGCGTCTTTCCCTCCTGGAGATCGTGGAAGTCCGGACACAAAATCCATAGTAATGTGTTCCCACTTCCACTCTGGAATGGGTAATGGCTGAAGTAACCCTCCTGGCCTCTGCCTCTCGGCTTTCACCTGCTGGCACACTAACCATCTGGATACAAACTGTGCCACTTCCCTCTTTATGCCATACCACCACACACTCTCTCGCATATCCCGATACATCTTGTTAGCACCTGGATGTATGGAATACTGAGAGTGATGCGCTTCCTGCAACACCTCCTCTCGCCACTCCCCACTAGGCACACACAATCTAACTCCATGCCTCAAAGATCCATTCTCTGCAATAGTAAAATCATCCTCCAATCCTGCTCTCACCTGAGCTCTGATACTCCTCAAAGATACGTCATCATACTGTGCTGCCTTGATCCTGTCCATCAATCTGAGTGTATCTGCAATCCCCATTTGCATAGCACACCCAGGAACAATTACCTCAATGCCCAAGCTCTCCAAGTCTTCCAACAAATATCGATCCTGCGTCAAGAACATAGCTACCGGATACCTGCTCAAAGCATCGGCCACTACATTTGCTTTCCCAGGATGATATTGCAAAGAGATATCAAAATCCTTCATCAGTTCCAACCACCGACGCTGCCTCATGTTCAACTCCTTCTGCGTGAAAATGTACTTCAAGCTTTTGTGGTCTGTGAAGATCTCCACACGCTCTCCGTACAAATAATGTTTCCACAACTTCAGGGCGAATATGACGGCTGCCAACTCCAAATCATGGGTAGGATAGTTTTTTTCATGAGGACGCAATTGCCTGGATGCATAGGCAATCATTTTCACATGCTGCTGAAGAACACAACCTAAACCTTTTCCCGATGCATCACTATAAATAGTGAAACCTCCGGACCTTGATGGCAACGTCAAAATAGGAGCAGACGTCAACCTCTTCTTCAACTCCTCATAAGCAACCTGGCAATCTTCCGTCCAAACAAACTCCACATCCTTCCTTGTGAGTCTGGTCATCGGCTCGACAATCCTCGAAAAATCTTGCACAAACTTTCTGTAATAGCCTGCCAATCCCAAGAAACTCCTGATCTCTGCTACCAAACTCGGAGTCTTCCAAGATTCCACTGCTGAAATCTTCTTCGGATCCACTGAAATACCATTACCAGTCATAAAATGTCCCAAGAACTCCACCTTGTCCAAGAAAAACTCACACTTGGAAAACTTCCCATACAGCTTCTCCTTCCTCAGCACATCCAACACAATCTTCAAATGCTCCTCATGATCCTCCGGTGTCCTCGAGTATATGAGTATGTCGTCAATGAACACCACCACAAACTTGTCAAGGTACTGGTGGAATACCTTGTTTATCAAGTTCATAAATACCGCCGGTGCATTAGTCAAACCAAACGGCATCACCATAAACTCGTACTGACCATACCGAGTTCTAAAAGCAGTCTTCGGTATGTCCTCCGGCTTCACCTTCACCTGATGGTAGCCTGATCTCAAATCTATTTTAGAAAATACCTTGGCTCCACACAACTGATCAAACAGATCATCAATCCGTGGTAAAGGATACTTATTCTTGATAGTGAGATTATTCAAAGCCCTGTAATCAATGCACATGCGCACCGATCCATCCTTCTTCGGTACAAACAATACCGGGGCTCCCCATGGTGAAGAACTCGATCTGATAAACCCCTTATCCTGTAATTCATCCACCTGCTTCTTCAACTCGACCAGCTCGCTGTTGTTTACTCTATAGACATGCTGCGAAATTAGTTCTGCACCTGGCACCAAGTCTATAGAAAATTCAACATCTCGATCTGGCGGCAATCCTGGCAATTCCTCAGGAAACAAATCCAACTTTTCTATCAACGGATGTGGCAACTCCTTGTCTTCCACCATAGCTCCACAAATAATGCCTTCCCCCTGCTCCGCAGCTCCTCTAGAAAACTCGAACTCTTGCTCTCCTGGCGGACCAAACAAAACTCTACCTCCTCTACAATCTATGCTAGCACGGTGCCTACTAAACCAATCCATCCCGAGTACAATATCGTAGCTCGGAAGTGGCATTACAAGTAGACACGCACTCAACTCCCGGCCTCCCAGAGTAACTCTCCGATCCTTGCAAATATTATTAACCAGGATAATGTCTCCCCCGGTCATGATCTTGCAAGTCCTAAGCAAAGACTCAGCTACCAAACCATGCTTCAGAGCAAAAGAAACAGATACAAAACTATGGGAAGCACCACTATCAAACAAGGCTAAAGCTGGAATGGAATCAAGAAGAATAGAACCTGCGATGACATCTCCTGAGGGTTCCTCCTCTTCGACGGTCATAGCAAACGCTCGTCCCTGCCGAGCACCTCCCTGTTGTTGAAGCTGGACAAAACGCTGCTGCTGTGTCGGAAGCGGTCCCCTCGGCTGTGCTGCAGGTGGTCTCGTCTGTGTCCTCGGAGCTGGAGCTGCTCCCTGAACTACACGACGAGGACACTTCCTTGATTGATGCCCTTCAGTACCACAATACAAACAAACTTCTAGCCTTCTCCTGCAAACTTCCCAGATGTGGCCGGGCTTCTTGCAGAAGTTGCATGGAACTTGTTGTAACTGTCTCTGCTGCTAAGGTGCCTGGTGAAAAGGCGCTTTAGCTGGAGTCTGGTTCTGTTGTGGCTGCTAGAAAGGTCTGGACTGGAAATAAGGACGTTTGGCAGATACTGCACTGCCGTTGGCCCCCAGAAAAGAATCACGGTCTCTCTTGGTCTTCAAACCCAGATCCCGCTCAACCTTGCGTGCCTCCGCAAGTATCTCCGAGTATGTCTCATAAAAAGACGGAATGAGAATCTTTACTTTCCAGTTTAGACCCTCTCGGAAACGAATAGCTCGAACCTCCGGCTCCCTCACCAAGTACTCTGCAAATCGGCTCAACCTACCGAACTCCGTAGCGTACTCCTCCACAGACATGCTCCCCTGAATGAGACTCTCAAATTGTCTTCCCAAGTCAAGCCTGTCTATCCGAGCGAAAAACTTCTTCTTGAAAAGGTCCTTGAATACCTCCCAAGATTGTCCTGCGTCAACTAGAACTGGCTCATTCCTGAACAAAGTGCGAGCGACGTCGAACAGTTGAAGTCCTACCGCCTCAACCTTCAGATCTTCAGAAAGACGGGATACCCTCATAAGACGCTCAATGTCCTTGAGCCAATCATCAGCATAGACGATGCCCTCCGTCCCTTTGAAAACCCTAGGCTCCAGTTTCTTGAAGTCCTGAATGTTGCCTGGCCGAAGCTGAGCAACTTGAGGAACAACCTGCTGCTGGATCGGAACTCCTCTCTCAACTACAGCACGAGCAAGCTGATGAGCACTCTCGATGCCCTGCCGTAGAACGTCGGTCTGCCTCTGATGTGCCTCTGACTGAGCCCTCTGTGCCTCGAGCATCTCACGAAACAGTGTAAACATCTGTGACGCCTCTGCTGGCACAGGAGGTGGAGGTGGAAGCCCCTCAGATACAGCTGGCACAGTCCTCTGAGTAGGTGGTGGACCTCCGAAAGCAGCTGACACTCCAATCACTGGAGAAGTGACTGGTGCAAGCCCTCGGGACGTCGCAGACCTCTCAGAAGCTGCTCTCCCCTGCTGTGATCTAGTCTTAGGCGGCATCCTGAGACAAAGCGAAAGAAAGAATCAATATGGCACAAGATGTAAGACATCAAGGAAAGGACAGTTTAAGGGATCAAGTATCAATGTCAAAGGAGAATAGTTGAATCAAAAGAATTTTCCTAGATGTGATTGAGTATCTCAGCCTATATCCTATATCCTATTGCAGGCTCGCAGTAGTACAACTAAGTTGTCGCACTACCACGACATCACATACTTGTGAAGCTAGACCTGCATGGGCCACCACCAAAAATGTGTCACGACCCGCACCCGATGTAAGGGTACTAGTCGGAAACAACGCCCAGCCTACGCCGCAGAATCGGCCGTAGAACGCTGTCTAGATAGTCTATCTAATGTAATGAACCACCAATAATGATAGAATACTCAATCACAGAACTAAGATAGAAATGAGCACGAATCAGATAAAGAATAGAATAGTCATCATACAACTCATGAGTTTAAAATAATACATCAATGAGTCTGAAGAGTAACAAAATAAGCTGGAGACAAATCCAGTACTAAAGAATACTACAATACTACAAAGCTACAACTCCAGGGTTAACTGTCTCAGTTGGGATAAGTCCCTCTTGAGCCAGGGTCTCAGAATCTAAACCCACAACATCCTGGGGTCCATAATAGGTAGGGTACTCCTTAGTGTCATCTGGAAAAATATATCCAGTCAGGAAAGGAGCAGAGTACAACCCTAACAGCAGTTCTCAATTAATGATAAAAACTATGTAACAGTAAATAGCTGTGGATAAACAAGATGCACAATAGGAATAAGAGATATATAGACAATAAGGAAATACTGGAAAGAAATACAATAATGAACAATATGCCAATGAAACAATAATACTAATGACTAAGTGTGTGAGTACTAGCTTAACATGTGATCGGCTTGGGCAAGATGCAATGCGTCCTGGCTAATCATACGTGCGGTGCATGATCAACACTATTTGCTTACCAGTACTTTATTCAATAGGGATTTGATCACATATCTATACTAATACTCCCCACCCCCGACTGGTATAGTAGATCCAACCACGGTATGCTATGGCACTAGATTCCCCAAGAAGATAGCTAGTCTCCCCGAGAATCGGTGTCTGTACATGTACAAGATAACCAATGAAACAATACTTGCACCATATACACCATATACCAAGGAATAACATCTCATGACGAGATCTGGATACACCAATCCATGTAACCATAGTGTCAAGAGAACATGGATATCTACACTAGATACAGTGAACATAGAGGATATCATAAATGAGAAACTATCAGAGAATGTACTCGCCTGAAGTCCAATGAACAGTCTCACAGATATCTGACTCGGTACCTCGAAGACCTAGATATATAATACCACATTAATACAAGGTCCCGGAAAGATAACAAGTCAAACTAGTCAACTTCTAGGTTAATAAATCAATTCTAAGTCAAAAGTCAACTATGGTCAACTCTAAAGTCAACTAAAGTCAAACATGGTCAAACCAAGGTCAACCTCACAAGACATCTATATAAATAATATAGAAATAAAAATACACAATTTAGGAATCAAGGTTTTGATCCCAAATGGTACCCACACAAAGTATACTAATAATACAATATAATACACTCTAATATAATGTATATACAAACCAATATTTATATAAATAAAATAATATATCACTACTAGTATTATACTACACAAAAGCACATATATATATACATATATATATACAATTTATAATATATAAAATATAATTTAAATCTGCCAATTTATCACTAAAACAGTGAACTGAAATACAAATATATAAAATAGACTTATAGTGACAGTCTGACTGTCACAGAAGAACTGTCACAAAAAAGCCGAATAATAAACCACTGCTGCCTCGGATTTGCTGACAGTTAAACTGTCGCAGAAAACTGTCACGAAAAAATCGCTGCATTTTTCCGCCGCTACATTTAATGACAGAATTGTCATTAAATGCCCAAAAGCTACAGCGGCTGCTGTATCCGACCAAATAATGACAGTTTTCAACTGTCATTAAACCCACTGTTACCAAAAGTAAACTATATATATATATATAAATATATATATATATAAAAACATAAATATATAAAACAATATCTATATATAAAAAACAATTAATATAAATATATACACTTATATTTATATATACATAAACTTACACATTTAAATATTAATAATTACTAAACATAATGCACATATTAATGTACATATTTTACATGGCTAGAAGCACACATAAAAATACATTCATTAATATACAAATAATTATATAATAATTATAAATAATATAATTACACATTTAAACATATAAATATATGTTACAAAACCTTTATGTATAAATTATTCTATTAACATAAGTACATATATAATTGTATGCAAGAAAGCTACATACATATATTTATACATCACATTAGAACACATAGAAATATATAGATCTATGCTACAATAAATACCATAATAAATACACTAAAATAATATATAATATCTATATATATTTACTAGTTATAAATGAAGAATTTAAAGCATAATTAATTAGATCTACACATAAACACACAAAATTGGAGAGTATCACACCGTATCCCACTAGATCTAGGATACGCATGCGACACGAGTCCAACACACAACCAAATGTACCCCGAAGGACACAAACACGTCACAAATAATATTTATGAATAAATCAAAGTGTCAAAAGTAGATCTATGTGTCCGTGTCAAAATACGACATGTACAAAGCCCCGTGTAGGAGGAAAACCCCCAAAATAACACGTATCACCAAATAGTTGGGATACGAACCACAAGTACCAAATATGGATACGACACAAGCCCCAAACACATAAGCACATGCCCAATTGATCTATAGGATCAATTGACACACACAACAAAATGTAAATTCGGAATTCCAACAAAATTGACACAAAAAAGTACCATAACTTTCTCCATGGGTCTCCTATGAACACAAAACAAAGTCCTATGGGTAGTACATACATATAGGTTGATTTTACATGATTAAATCTCAGATTTAGAAGCTATTTTAATGGAAAAAATAGAATTATACCTATTGGGAGATGGATTCCCAATGAAACCTCCAATTGAGATGAACTTGCTTCCAAATTGTAGATCCTTGCTCCTCTTTGTAGATCCTTGCTTCCTTCTTCTAGATCCTTGCTTTTCAACTTTCTAATGGTGAATTAGGAAGAATTTGGAATGAGTTTGGTGGAGAAATGGAATGGGAATGGAGGGAATTTGGGAGTGGGAAATTCTAGATCTAGATTTGGAATGAGAATGAGAGGAGAGAGAAATTTCCCCCCCTCTAATATAGGCCGGCCATGCCCCCTTCCCCAAGCAATTATAAAATATCCAATGTACCCCTTGGGGCCTCTCATGAAGAAATAATTAAGGAAGGAAGCTTCTAGTCTAATCATTTAATTAATTTAATCCATCTCCTTAACCATGGGCTTTCTAAATGGGCCAAGTCTAACTATTTAATTCATGTTGGTCCAAGGGTCCAAACTAAACTAGTTGGGTCCACTAAAATAAGTCCAAAATAATTAAATAACATCCAACAATAATTAAATAATACAACAAAAATTATTTACCATGCACAATATTTATTTAAATAGGAAATTACTAAAATACCCTTTTTTCCTAAAATATTGTAGTGACAGAGATTAACGATGTTCATCGTTGTCCGAGAAATTTGCATAACACCATCCGGGACTTCTTGGGGAGGCAGATTGCCAAATTGCAGAGAGATCATGTTGGCTGTGACCGTCTTCTCGCTGTTGCGCAGAGTGATAGCCTTAGCATCTATCAGCTCCTGGATCTTCCTCTTCAGTATATAACACGCCCTTGTAGGGTGGTGTATGTATCTATGGAAGATGCAGTACTTGGGATTGTTAGTACTACCGACTTCATTAGGCCGCTTCTCCTCAGGAAGGGTAATCTTGCCGCTTTTGACGAGACACTCGAATATGCTCGGAATATCGTCGTCGTCGAAAGAGTATACTTCAATGGGCCTCGAAGTCCCAAGTTTCGTCTGTGCGGTTGTCGCAGTCTTTTGTCTGGACGTATTAATTGCCAGAGCTTCTTTTTCTTTGGAACCACGAGGATGGTCGCTGTTGGGAGATGAACTCTTGCCTCTATCGGAGGCAGAGATCATGATGCCATTATCACGCACCTTCCGACTGTTGTCTTCTGCTGCTATAGCTGAGACGATGAATGAGGGCCAATCATGGAACTAATATGGTCCTGTGAACACCGAGATTATGGGAAGAAGGTTCTTCATGCAAATGTCCACCAATGTCGAGTCTGGAACTCCGGGAGGCATTTACAAAGTGGCTTGACGAAAACGTTCGATAAAAGTACGAACGTCCTCCTTTTCCTTCTGCTTCTCTTCAATAAGAGAGGATATATACATGTCCATCCCTCCCTCATAGAATCGTGCGAAGAATAAAGCCTTGAAGTCTTCAAAGGAAGTAATGCAGTTGTCCGCCAGGCTACGGTACCACCGATAAGCCACTCCCGAGAGACAGCCCTTGAACACCCGAGTGAGGAGGGCGTCATTCCCTTGTAATAACACCGTCATCATACTGAAGTAGTTCATGTACTGACTCGGTGATATTTTTCCCTCGAACAAAGCCATAGTCTGTGGTTTGTATTTATGAGGGAAAGGGGCCTCTTCCCAGATAGCCGAGTAAGGCTGGTTGATTTCCAATTTCTTGAGTTGATCTTTGTGCTTCAAGACATCAAATTGGGCTTTCAACTCCCGTACTGCCTGCATCGAATTTTCAGCCGGTAGCGGGACCACGGAGTGGTGAGGAATCGGTTGTATCGCGACTCCAATAGGAGGTAATACGTTCTTCGAATGAGGAAGTGGAGGAACTGCTGATTCCTGATCTAGAGCGGGCTCTTGGATCGCGTTGGATGATGGTAAGTCCACCCCCACACGTATCTGAGTTGGAGGGACCGATGCTTGAGCCATGGCAGCTGTGTGTTGAGTCAGCATCATCTGGTGCATATTTTCTATCATGGATTACATCTCTTTCAGAGATGTCTCCAGTACAGTAATGCGTTGCTCAGCGCTCCCTGATGGGGAAGCTTCCTCGCGTTCATCTCCAATGGCATAAACTCCCATCTCCTTGGGTGTCATTGAAGAATGAGTATAGGTCTCTGTAGAAGTTGACTCTATACTTTCAGCATCTGATTCGGGAGACTGGCGACCCCCAGCATCGGAATCAGAAGAGTACGAAGCCGGTTATCATGACCTCGAACGGGTGTTTTGGAATACCCCAGCTTCAGTGTTCCTAAGGAGCTCGTTGAATCTTCTTCGGCTCGGAGTTCTAGAGGGATGACGTCTTGAGTTCGATCTACCTCTAGGTATGTGTGAAGCCATGTTCACTGATGCATGTGTGGGCTCTTCTTTTTGGGAAGACGGAGAGTAGTTCAACCGGTCAAAAACCGACCATTTTGCTTCAGAACCGCAATACTTAACTTCAATCCTATGGCTATTACAATAGTGCTCGCTAGGAGGCGTAATAGATATGCTGGAAGATCCCCTATCCTTGCATTTCTGGATCAGATACTCACGCAGGTCAGGAGGATTTACAGAAGAAGAAGAAGAAGAAGATGGTATGTTCCTTCTGTTCACGTCAGTGGGCATGCGGATGTTGGGAACCATAGTCCTCCCTGTGCCACCAGTATACAATAGGTTGGCCATCTAAGTGGCAGAATTTCCCCGAGGAGTGTGTCTTTTCGCAGACTAAGCCTGTTTTACGCTGAGGGGCCTCACCTGGCGTAAATTAGAGCTCTGTTCAGGCTGGCGTAAAGCTGAGGAGGTCCTCAGTCGGCCATCAGCTCCTCGCGTAATCCGGAGGGCGGGCTTATTCTTCCCTTGCTGGCGTAAATGCTAAGGAGTTGCGTAGTCCGCCACTTGCTTTCCCTTGCGTAGATTGCAGGGATCATCTTCTTTTCTACGGAAGACAGATGTATTTTTACATGCGGAGCGCGTTAGGAATTTCTAATTTGGCGCTAAGGCATTGTCAAAAATTCTGTCTGCCACATCTTCGACGGGAGACTGGATTTTACGCGCAGAGCGTGGAATAGACTTCTGGACTAGCGCTGAGGCATTGTTCAAAGTTTTGTCTGCCACGTCAGGGATGGGAGACTGAGTTTTATGCGCGGGGCGCGAAGGTTGTGCAGCTACAACCTGGATGGTCGGAGAGATCGGAGAGATCGAAGAGTCGGCAGGAACGGTAGGGGATGTCTTGTGCATCCAGACCTTACGCAGCTTTCTGTTGTCTTGGACAGAGAGAGAGTGAGAGCTACCCCCTGCTCGAAGCATATCTTCGTAGGCAGACTGGTCGAACTTGACGATCAGGGTCTTCTTCACGGATCCCACGGATACCGCATCGTGTTGAGCAATAGCTTTCTCGTCAGAAAAGAAAGACGTCCCCAGCAGAGTCGTCATCTTGTGTTTGATAATAAACGAAAGAAATAAGGACGAGGCTTATACGAAATTTGCTCTTTGGTTTACAAACAAGAAGTACAATTTAATCCTATACGAGAATGTCAAAGTACAATTTTAATCTGGGTAAATATTGCTATAGGAGTCTGATCTGCAGTCGATCACTTTGTCCCTTGGACCACACGATGGTGAAGAAGTGCCATAGAAGACAGAAAGCAGCTTCGAAGGTTGCAAAAGAGAGTGGATGCTCGATGCCAAAGTCGTCGATCACTACTCTTTGCCTGAGCTCTGGATTATTCTCTCTCAAAGACTTATCGACTCTCAACCTTGGAGTTTTCGACCTGGAGTTTCTCCACACTAATTTCCTCCACCAGTTTTTCCGACCCTGGACCTCTGTGGATAGAGGTCTCTATTTATAGGGTTTTAGTGACAGTGACCATCAGTCGGCGTAGAAGCCGGGCGGTGGAAAGTATAGCACCTTTTACGCGACGGTTATAATAACCGTTACCTACGTATAAATAATCTTTTGAATGAGCGTGTGACACGTGTCTCATGAAGAGATAATGCGTATAACTGCTGCGAAGACCATGGCATAAAAGCCACGTAGGTAGTTATCCCTCCCGTAGAAAAGGTTGGCGTAGAAGCCAATAACTGTCACTATGACATAGAAGCCAAATAGTTTATCAAACTGGCATAACGGCCAGGTAGGCGTAGAAGCCGAGCGGGCATAGAAGCCGAGTAGGCATAGAAGCCGAGTGGGCGTAGAAGCCTGATGCTGCATGGACATGTAGCTAGCGTAGAAGATAGCTGATCCTCCTTCCTTGACTGAGGCTTTGAGCGAATTCAGAACCAAATAGCCTTAATACGCACCAATGCAAACGTAGCCTGGGCTGGCGTAGCTCAAGGAGGTGGCGTATAGCGTGCTCCTCATAGCAGAAAATAGCCTGGTGGCGTATTCCAAGGAGATAGCGTACAACGTGCTCCCATAGCTGAAAGTAGCCTGGTGGCGTAATGTGCAAAAAGCGATGATGTGGACGTTTTAGCCAAAATTACGGCTTTTAGAGATATAATCAAATCTCTTGCATTAAATACAGAGATCTGCCCCTATCTTACACATTAAATGCAGAGGCGTGTCCCGAAGATCTGCCACCCATCCGCACATTAAATGCAGAGACGTGTCTCGAAGATCTGCCATCATTCTGCGCATTAAATGCAGAGACGTGCCTCGAGCCCTGTACGAAGAGCAACTTTTGACGTGGCGGCCTATTTATCTTCTGCGGAGCATAAACAGCTCACATATGCCTGTGTAAAACTAGGCAGCGTATTCCCTTGTACGCGTAAAAGCGGTTTACATCAAGGAAATGTTACTAAACGATAGTCTGGGTCGCTGTGCTGCACCATCATTATAGCCGTCGTCTGGGTAGTCATGCCGTACTCTTTGTCAGGAGTCAGATGTCAGGTTCACTGCATGATTTGACAGGTTCATTTCGGAGAATACGAAGCGTTCCTTGTACACTTCAATGCTGCATTAAAGCAGATGAGTTTTACGCCGTAAAGGCGATACAGCATCCCTTTTTACGCTGAAGCAGCCTGGACATACTGCCTTACGCGGATAGTCCTTGAGCTTATATTTTATGCTGCCTTAGCAGAAAAAGCTCTGTTGTACGCCGATGGCTCCGAAGCCATATTTTACGCTGCCCAGCATTAGAATGCTGCATATAGCTATTCAACGTATTTTTCATGCTTCTACAATCGTGCGTCGGATAGTTCTTCTCATGAACTCTCAGCTGTCTCGATGCGTAGGCTATCACCTTGTCGTGTTGCATCAGTACATATCTCAATCCACTCCCAGATGCATCACTGTACACTATAAATCCTCCTGATCCTGAAGGTAGTGTCAAAATCGGTGCTGATGTCAGACGCTTCTTCAGCTCATCGAAAGCCGCCTGACACTCGTCGGTCTAGATAAACTCCTTGCCCTTACACGTCAGTCGCGTCATAGGCGCAGCTATCCTCGAGAAGTTTTCCACGAACCTCTGCTAATATCCGGCAAGTCCGAGGAAACTCCTAACCTCTGTAACTGATATAGGGGTAGGCCAGGTCTCAACTACATCTATCTTCTCTGGGTCAACTAATAGTCCATCTCCGGTGATTATGTGCCCCAGAAATGGTACTCTATCCAGGCAGAACTCATATTTGCTGAGCTTGGCGTACAGCCTCTCATGCCTCAGCGTCTCTAACACGATCCTGAGATGCCTCTCATGCTCCTCCTGGTTCTTAGAATATACCAAGATGTCGTCAATGAATACTACCACGAACTTATCTAAGTACTGGTGGAAGACATTGTTCATCAAACACATAAATACTGCTGGCGCGTTGGTTAAACCAAACGGCATGACCAAAAACTTATAGTGGCCATACTTCGTCCGAAAGGCCATCTTCTGGATGTCCTCTCTCCGTACCTTGATCTGATGATAACTGGATCAGAGATCGATCTTCGAGAATACACATACACCACTAAGCTGATCAAACAAATCATCGATGCACGGTAGTGGATACTTGTTCTTTATCGTTACAGCATTTAGTGCCCTGTAATCGATACACAAGCTTACCGTCACATCCTTCTTCGATACGAACAGAATGGGTGCTCCCCATGGAGATACACTAGCCTGTATAAAACCCTTATCTAAGAGATCATCTACTTGGACTTTCATCTCAACCAACTCCTTCGGTGCTAGTCTATAAACGGGGGAAGTAACTGGCTCAGCGCCTGGAGTCAACTCTATAGTAAACTCAATCTCTCTGTCAGGTGGCAGTCCTGGGAGATCCTCTGGAAACACATCCTCAAACTCTGCTATAAAGTGAGGGTACATCGGTTCACCTTCTGCAATGTGTGTCGCTAGGGTAGGTTGGACACCATGCTCTCGGGCTCCCCAAAGAAACTCAAACTCTGGGTGATCTGGGGGTCTAAAGATGACACAACCACGACGGCAATCTAGCGCTGCGTGGTATTGGCTCAACCAATCCATGCCTAAGACAATGTCATAGTCCGGCATGGAGAAGACCAAAAATTGGGCATGCATCTCTCACCCGCAGACAACTACTGAACATGATCTACAAGTGTCACTAACAGGTACTATTCTACCTCCCGTAAGAATCCTCTTGATCTTCGGAAGGGGTGCAGTGGCTATTCTATGGGTAGCCTCAAAACTAGCAGCTATAAAAGAGTGTGTGGCACCAGAATCAAATAGGACTAATGCTGGTAATGAAGCTACTAAGATAGTACCTGCGATCACTTCTCCAGCTGTCTCTACCTCCTCTATAGTCATCGCATAGGCCTGACCATGTCTCGGTGCCGGTGCCCTCGGCTGATGTCGATCCTGATGGAAGTGATCCGATTGTGGGGCCAAGGGTGGCCTCCTCTGATTTCCCCCTGGTGCTGGTGGTCGCTGTGCTCCAGCTCCTGCGTAAGGCGGCCTCGGTCCAGAAGGCTGCTGATAAGGCCTCGGTGCTGGCAGGGCTGGCCGATGAACCATCTATGCTGGATCCCTCTAGTCTGGGCAATCTCGGACTGCATGCTGGTCCGACCCACATCTCAAACAAGCGCCCAGTCTCCGTCGGCAGTCCCTCAATAAATGTCCCTTCTTGCCGCAGTAATGGCATATGGGAATGACAGCTCCCTGCTATGGTGCTGCCCTCTGCTGCTGCTGCTGTACTAGAGGACGCTTCGTAGGTCCTCCTTGCGGGGCTCGGACTGCTGATGATGATGCATAGGAGCACTTCAGGCTGGCCTCCATCTTGTTGATGCGGTCCTGGCGTCGTGCTGCAAGTAATACCTCAGAGTAAGAGGTAGGAGCTATGGACCCGATAAACCTCTGGGTCTCAAAACTCAGGCCTTCATAAAACTTTTCGGCCTTCTCCTCCTCAGTAGGGATCAGGTATGGTGCAAACCTGCTCAGGCGAAGGAACTCAGCATTGTATTCCTCTACAGTCATACTCTCCTGCCTGAGGTTCTGAAATCTATCCCGAAGCTCTGCTCGGGCAGTAGAGGGTATGTACATCTCCTAGAAGAGCCTAGAGAACTCTTCCCATGTGGCACGATCTGGTCTCAAACGCTGCTCCTCAGAAAGCCACCAGTGATGCGCGTTGCCAGTGAGCTGCATCCTGACGACCGTCATCCATCGGTGTTGGGGGAGGTCGGTAGCCTCCAGCTGGTGCTGAATGCTGGTGAGCCAAGCGTGGACCTCTGTCAGCTCCTTTGTGCCGGCAAAAGGTTGCGGCATCAAACGACGGAAGTCTATGACAGACCCCCGCGTCGACTGGTGTGCTGGTGGTGACACCTGCCCCAAGGCCGTCACGATACTCTCTCTCAGGGTCTCAGCCTGGCACTGCTGGGCCTGCTACTGAGCCTGCTGCTGGACCTGCTGCTGGGCCTGCATCATCGCATACATCATCTGGAATATCTGTGTCCCATCCATCGGTTGCCCTGCGAGGAATGGCATAAAGGGCATCTGGGGTGGGAATGGTGGAGGTGGTGGTAGCTGCTGCTCCTCCTGACTCAGAATCCTCAGATCCTCAGTTCCTGCCTGATGCGGAGTCTGATGCCCGTCTGACGGCACCTCGGGCTGTCCTGATGACTGCCTCATGGGAGCTGGAGTCAGCAGAAGGACCTGCTCCAGTTCCGGTTCCCCGGATGATCCTGCGTCACGGAGAACATCGCCAGGTTGCGTGACGCATCCACTACGGAGAATTCATAACTCTAAAAAGAAGTCATGACTGCGATCAGCGTTGAGGAAATAAATAAGATGTTATTTGGTAAAAGATAACGAGATAGAGGTGTCATGTGAAGGTTTCAAACTTTGCAGATGAGATTCCTAATATCTATTCCTAATTTGCAGGATCGCTTGGCACAGTCAGGTGACCAAGAATCGGACCTGCATGGGCCACCACAAAAACCTTGTCACGCCTCGGTTCCATAGGTAAGGAACCGAGTCATGTGGCAATGGCCAGCAGTGCACTTCGGCGGGCATCCCCATCTAATGGGCCCGTCGGAGTACACTTAAGCTGTAAAGTACAATGAATAACCCATCACATAACACATAAATAGTCAATCTAAATCTCATCCACAGGCAGCAATATAAGAGCATAATAGAGGTAAATACAACAACTAATGTGCAGAAAGGAAATGTCCAAGATAAGTATCAAGTACAAATACTAGAGTAGTCACATAGGAACAAACCCGCTAGTACAAAATACTGGAATGAAAGTAAGCAATAAGATAACTTAGAATGGCATCAGGTAACTAGGTAATGATACCGTCCCAAGGAAAGAGTCACTACCAGCGATCAGGCGAAGTCCTCAGGGATGACCTCGTCCTCGGCAGTGAGTACAGCTGTTGGATATGTGCCCGGACCGTACTCCTCCGGGTAATCCTCGTCTCCTACACCTGGAAGGGAACCAGGTCCTCAGAGGGACGTAACAAGGTACAAAAATACAGCATGCCAAGTAAACAGAAAGTACAAGTGCAATAACAGGGTACTCTATCATAACCAAACAAGTGAGACACAGTTTGAAGACAATGTTCGACGCGTGGGCTATCTAAAATAAAACCATAGCTCCGGAACGAAAACACACGGGACGCACCGCAGCTCCGGGCAAAGAGTCACACGGGTGATACCACTACACTAGATACAGGATCACTACATAGATACTACATAAATATATAAGCGCGTGCAAAGGAGCCCAAACGTCTAGTAACTGTCTTCCCCTTCCCAAGCGGTCAACGATGGTGAGCTGAACCTGAACCTCTATCTAATAGTCTCGACACACAGAAGTAATCTCAACAGACGCGACCCTAAGGTCGTCCCAGTCTCTGGTCATGATGTCAGTATCAGGATACAGGAATCTAGCACGATCATAGTGTATGAGTGTGTCCTGGGGTGTCGATATACTCAGGTACGTACATCGAGGTTCTACGAAGCATCTAACAATTATTCTAATACGTTACGACGAATGTCAGCACCCAATTGTGATCCAGATGCAAAGTATCGAACATCAACATAAATACGTGCACGATGTACATAAAGAACAATAAATATCTGTAATCTGAAATACAGGGTGGTAAGGTACACTTGCCTGCGTGCGGCTGCTGATGACGGGGTCCCGATACCACGTCTGTCACGTCCAAGTCCCAAAAATACGTAGGACTAGGACACGTAAGCATGCCAGCCGCATGGATATGACAACTCCAATATATGGAAGCCAAATCCATACGTACGCTGTAATATAAATATCAAATCCACAAGTGGTATAAAATGTAATATAAGTCACGGGGTATAATCTAAATCTCATCCACCAAAATCATATAGAAATAATAACCAGTATCTACGAAACTAGATCTCAACAAGAAGTATCTAAGGATGATAGTTGGATGGAAACAAATCCACTACCAACTCAAATAGGAAAAGTAAATACAATATAAGTACAACTCACTCAAACAATATAAGTACCAGCTACCAATCACGGCTCGAAGAGAAGACATCCACGAAGCATCTATATCCTTCCAATTCTGCGCTCCTGCAAATACTCACGAACAGGCACACCTGGCAGCAGACCAGGTCCTCAGAGGGACATAACAAGTATACTTAAACACATGCCAATAAAGTACTGAAATAAATACCCAATGGGTCGCCTAACCGTCTAAAGTGAATGCAGTTAAGAACACCTTTCCCCACAAGTGAGCTATCTGGCTGAAAACTGGGATTTGGCATGGTTCTCTTTTGGAGATCCAGGGGCCTAAAAGGCACGTCATCTTTTGAACGCCGGTGGCCCGCCTGATAGTACATAATATATAGTGGTCATCATGACCCATATCTCCAGCGGAGAATCCGGGCGTACAGGAGAAAAAGTGTAAAGGAGCTCAAATGCGGTACTTGTTGTTCTCCCCACCCAATGCTCTAAGCATGTCATGTCCATGACACGATAAACCTCTAATAACTGCCAGGTCTACTAGCATGCAAAGTTTCTATTGGCAGTTATCCCTATCCGTCGCACGACCTATACGTACCGGAGGCCAACCGAGTACGCAAGTCCGTGTCCTACATGTGACTCACACTCGTGTAAGAATAGTGTCATGGCCAATGAAACATAAATGCCTCATGAAAATGGGGTAGTCTCATAAACTAGGTCCAATGCATATACATAAATAAAAGCATAGTACGACGACACCGTCGTTGCACCCAAGTTTCCTTGGACGCGCAGTTTATATAATAGTTAAAATAAATAAACTAAATAAACAGAAAAATAACATGCATGCCTCATATGGAATATAAATACAGTACAATGGCAAGGTATACTTGCCTGGCAAGAAATCTGTAAAGTGTACGCGCCCAAATGTCAAGGACACTGAACCTGGAACTAAGGACTCCGAACAAACATCTCCGGATGCTGAAATAAACATCACCAACATTTCCGGAATGAGCAAAATAGCTAAAAAGCACATCCCTTTCGTCCAATTTGGACACAGGGGCAAAACGGTAATTTTGGTAAAAGTGGGGTCCACGTGTGGCTCACTTTGCACCGAAAAGCGTGCCAAGAGTAACAGTCTCTAAATGGGACAAACTATAGGTCAAACAACTCTAGATGTCAATACGAACCCAACGGTATGTCCAAATGTGGATTCCGATGAGCCGAACAAAATTTTGGTCCAAAAGTCAACTATGGGACCCGCCAATTGGCGATTTGGTCAACCATCTCAGAATCGCGTGAAATTTGGGTCATAGGACCAGCACGTTACCACGAGTCCAGTGGCATAAGTTTCGTCGCAATCTGACAAGCGTGCACAAAATACGTGCGAGTTCCACAAAAGTTGCGACACGAAATGTGTCCGCGGATACGGCCTGATTCCGGCGCGTACACGCGTCCGAATCAGTCCCCACGAATTCTCACGTGTCCGGTTATGCTGCGTGCACCATTCGGTACACTTGGCACACGGCGGGGCGGTCCCGTTTGGCGGGGCGCGCTCCATTTTCCAACTTTTGAAAAACCGGAAAAAGTGGGTGCGCGCAGTTTTGTGACGAATATAACTATGTCCACAGCAACTATTAGCCTAGGGTTATTTTACAGAAATTAAACTAGGTCAGGTATTCTACAGGTATCAAAAAGAATTACCGAATTCGGATCTCTGTGGTGGGAGATACGAACTCGGCAATACGGGTGGTCATTCTGGAATTCTGCGATCCCAGAATTCTGTCTGTCCGTCCATTTTGGACGCTGATTTACACCTAGGGGCACACGTTTTCCGATGTTGGCTATAAAACGAATATTGGAGAGGGTTGAGGTGAGATCATACCTATAAAAACGGAACAGCGTTTGGTCAAGCGAGTCGACGGAAAATCACGCCGGAGCGAAGGTGCCTTGAGTGGAAAACTGCAGGATGCGAGGTCGGCGTCGACGGGATGGTTGGATGGCTTGGCGGGGCTTCTCTGGCTGTGGTGACGGCTCTAGATGGGAAGAGGAGGTCTGGAAATATTAGGTTAGGGTTTTATGAGAGCTAACTATATATATATATATATATATATATATATATATATATATATATTATATATATTAATAGGGAATGAGAGAGTGAGTGGATCGGGTTGGGTGAAGAAGAGTCGGCTGAAGCAATTAAAGTTGCTGAAGGTTGCACGCGGGTTACAGCAACATGGTTGCTGAAGGTTTTTAAAGCAAATGCTAAAAGTCGGTTGAGAATGTTACCAAGGAATAGTAGTAATTCTAAGTTGCTGTAAGGGAGCAAAGCTAAAGAGGAATTGCTTATTATTATTAATATTATTATTATTATTATTATTATTATTATTAATAGTTACTAACTTATTTAATTCTTTTCTTTTCCTTTCTTTCTTTATAAAATATATATACATATATATATATTTGTATATACATATATATATATATATATACTCATAAGAAAAATTTATAGCTTAGGGTATTACACATCGTTAGGCTAGCAACTGTTCAAGGGGTCTCCTACATGGAATAAATTCCGAAAAATTCCTGATGGTCCCATAAGTCCTCTAAGTGCCCGAACACCTAACATAAAAATTATTAAAAATCTATTTCTCATATTTAGACCTAATTACTATAATTTAATTAATAATTAATAAATAAAAGGTGTATATACGATTTTCTAGGAAGGGGGTTTTATATTCTACCCAACTTGTATCGTCCTCGAAATTAAAATTAAGCCACGATAGAATGCAAGGATGGTATAAGATTTGCATTGTTTAAAATGCAAGACTAGGTTTAAAGGGGTGGGCGATGTTGCACGTTGCACATCCAAAAAAAATCATAGAAAAATCCATATGAGCGAAAAATAGGTTTCTTCATGTGTCATGTCCAATGGTGTGGGCACATAAATACTCTTTTGCATAAAAGCGTCCAACAATTGGAAAATTGCACAAAGATAAGAATTGGATGATGGGCATGTCTAGGATAAGGGTGTAGAATTTGTAGGAAGGCAGTGGCTAGTGTAGTGCTCCAATTATCGGAGCACGGTAAGGCGTGTCAAGTGATATCACTATTGTAAAATAAAATATCGTGTTCTATCTCTAACTGGACTCAGCTAACCTCAGTCTCACTATCTAAGCCGAGTAGGTCAATTTTTGGGTGAGGGGTTCACAATCTGCCGAACTTAAAATAATGTCGTCCTCAAAATTGAAATAAGGCAGAAGCGGTTAATCCTTTATGTACAATAAGGCAAGTCAGTCGCAATCTTCTTGCGATAACTAAAATCCGAATCATATCCATGGCAATCACTTCTAGGTTAAGATGACCACTGCTCCAATCAAATTTTAACCTATGGTTATCTCTTCTCCCCTTGTTTCAAATTATCCATATCCACATAACATCTCCAAGATTTACATACTCATATAACTTTTACCTCACGATCTCTAACTATCATAATCTCCTTTAGAAGTGGTTTGAGTCCAATATATTCCCATTTTCACTTATAAAATTTTGTATGTCTCAACTCTTTAAATTTCATTCACATCCTCATTATTTCAAATAGATCGTCCAACCAAAATTTTAATTCTTAATTCAATTCACCAAATTGAAAAATAATTTAAATGCAGTCCCCCCCTATTCAAGTCTGAATTTCTATATTTACCCTCTAAATTCAAATTGGTGATTCTACCTTCATTGTTCAAAATTTAACTCATGCACTTAAGGTATAAATATTGGGTCCTCAATATCAATTCATTGATCCTCATCATCTTAGTCATCCTTCTAAATTTTTCAAAATTATAATGGCTTGAACCTCTCCCAATCTAATCTTACCCGATCATAATCTAAGAGAAATTCCTTCTGAGTTGACAATGCACTACTACCCAACTTAGAATTTATCCACCTATCACCTAAGGCTATATACCTTAAGAAAATATCCCTTAATTTATTTACTCATGTCGTTCAATCCTTGAAACCTCAACGCCGATCATATCACATATGATATGTCCTTAATTACGAAAGAAATAATCCTCAAGTATGTGATCGGCCTATGGGGTATATCTAGTACTCTCGGTGTATCAAACTTCATACCCAGCACGAGGTTTCGTCTTTCCGAAATAAGGGAAGACGAAGATCAATAATAAAGAGTTCAAGGGCAGCGTAATAGTATAGAAGTATTGGGATCAAGGCGTTTAAAGAATTCAATTAGGAATTGTCAAAGCAGTTGTGGATTGAAACCCTATTTTGGTAATCCTTTGTTTGCCTGTTCGTATTAGTACAGTTATGTAACTGACACGATATGTCAGACATGCCTAGGGCAAGTATATTCGTCTACTAATCACTACATATCTCAATCCACGTAAAGTAGTTATGCGAAGGCGAACCAAGCACACTAAGGTTAGCTAGACCTTAATACACTGATTCTGAAATGTATTAATGTGTATACCCAATAATACATATGTCATGAACAAGCTCGATAAAGAATAAGCTTGCAAAAACTAGGCTATAATAGCAGCATAATTCGAGGTAGCACAAAAAAAAAAAATATAACGCTGGATTATGATGAGAGAAGTTACAAATAATTCAAGTTTGCAAAAACAAAAACAACATAAGCAATAATAACAAAAGACTCTACAATCTCTACAGTTATCCTACAACCTCCTTGTCTAAGTCGCTAGTCGACCACATAGGGCATGGACCTCTAAATTCTACCGTCTGAATAAACACTGTCGTCTAATGCTAGCATACAATTAATGTCATTCAGTTACACTACCTCGATGGGTCAAGTGGACTATGTGATACTAGGTTGTGAGGTATACTACCCAACTTAAAAGAATTAAACTAATACTGTGACAGTCTTAAGAGGATCCTACAAAATAATCTTGCACATGTAAATAAAACAGAAACTCTTATTAGGATATATAAGGAAAGATCTTGGTACTTATTAGGGTCTCATATTGCATTATATAGGTAAGGGTCACCTTAAGTCTTAATCATAGTGCTCATAGAATATGTATAAATAGTAAGAATAGAAGAGTTACTAGCCATTAAGGGAAAAGGGATCTAACTTGTATCGAGGTGGGGTACAAATTATGTGGTCTACAACTAGGGATAATCATCACAATCTAATTGAACAACTCAACTATCAGGTTCTAGCTACAAGGTACACAATTCAAAATTCAAGATTACAACTATGACTATAGCAAACTATACATCCTATCATAGAGTATAATCACTTGGTCTATGATCAGAGGTGGCAGGTGGCACGAGTTAAAAGACAAAGAAGAGAAAATATGATTAGTCGTCGCACAAATAGCGAGCTCTAGGGTTTCAGAGGAACAAATATATGAAATTAAATGGAGGACTCTAGATAGCATCATGGTTTTTCAAGGAAAAGGGGTATACTAGTCTCTGTGTTTGAGGTATGATTAGGAAAATATTCTATGCATTGCTCTTGACTTTCTAAGGTACTGCATGCTTATCTCAAGACAAGAATCTAAATTTATAGTTCTCCAATACTTATATAACTGTGAAGGTTAGGTTCAGTCCTAATATTAAATTTTGGTTTTCTATTGGTTCCTCAATGCTAGGGTCAAACATTATGGTAAACTTCTAACTAACTCTAGTAGTGTCTATACTACTCTCAAGTCCTCATAATACATCCGGGGTAATGGTAAACCAATTATAGGGATAAGGGATTCTAGGGTTCGCTAGATATTCTAAACTTAGTGGTGTATCTATAATCTCGTTGTATTCTAAATAGGTGTGCTACCATAATTATCATCCTAATAACAGGGGTTCCTATATTCTAGCAGAAGGCTATACTCAAGAACTGTTAGGGGAGTACAGGAACCAAGCAGGATGCAATTGTTCAAAATAGAACAGAGAGGAGGAAGATGAATCATAGTCAATTGTGGATGAGATCCTATATTCTAGTCCTAGGTGCAGGCTTGTGCGGTACAGTAACGTAACCGAGACAATATGCTCTTGACCTGCATGGGCCACCACAAAAACATGTCACGCCCCAGTCCCAAAAATACGTAGGACTAGGACACGTAAGCATGCCAGCCGCATGGTTATGACAACTCCAATATATGGAAGCCAAATCCATACGTACGCTGTAATATGAATATTAAATCCACAAGTGGTATAAAATGTAATACAAGTCACGGGGTATAATCTAAATCTCATCCACCAAAATCATATAGAAATAATAACCAGTATCTACGAAACTAGATCTCAACAAGAAGTATCTAAGGATGATAGTTGGATGGAAACAAATCCACTACCAACTCAAATAGGAAAAGTAAATACAATATAAGTACAACTCACTCAAACAATATAAGTACCAGCTACCAATCACGGCTCGAAGAGAAGACATCCACGAAGCATCTATATCCTTCCAATTCTGCGCTCCTGCAAATACTCACGAACAGGCACACCTGGCAGCAGACCAGGCCCTCAGAGGGACATAACAAGTATACTTAAACACATGCCAATAAAGTACTGAAATAAATACCCAATGGGTCGCCTAACCGTCTAAAGTGAATGCAGTTAAGAACACATTTCCCCACAAGTGAGCTATCTGGCTAAAAACTGGGATTTGGCATGGTTCTCTTTTGGAGATCCAGGGGCTTAAAAGGCACGTCGTCTTTTGAACGCCGGTGGCCCGCCTGATAGTACATAATATATAGTGGTCATCATGACCCATATCTCCAGCGGAGAATCCGGGCGTACAGGAGAAAAAGTGTAAAGGAGCTCAAATGCGGTACTTGTTGTTCTCCCCACCCAATGCTCTAAGCATGTCATGTCCATGACACGATAAACCTTTAATAACTGCCAGGTCTACTAGCATGCAAAGTTTCTATTGGCAGTTATCCCTATCCGTCGCACGACCTATACGTACCGGGGGCCAGCCGAGTACGCAAGTCCGTGTCCTACATGTGACTCACACTCGTGTAAGAATAGTGTCATAGCCAATGAAATATAAATACCTCATAAAAATGGGGTAGTCTCATAAAGTAGGTCCAATGCATATACATAAATAAAAACAAAGTACGACGACACCGTCGTTGCACCCAAGTTTCCTTGGACGCGCAGTTTATATAGCAGTTAAAATAAATGAACTAAATAAATAGAAAAATAACATGCATGCCTCATATGGAATGTAAATACAGTACAATGGCAAGGTATACTTGCCTGGCAAGAAATCTGTAAAGTGTACGCGCCCAAATATCAAGGACACTGAACTTGGAACTAAGGACTCCGAACAAACGTCTCCGGATGCTGAAATAAACATCACCAACGTTTCCAGAATGAGCAAAGTAGCTAAAAAGCACATCCCTTTTGTCCAATTTGGACACAGGGGCAAAACGGTAATTTCGGTAAAAGTGGGGTCCACGTGTGGCCCACTTTGCACCGAAAAGCGTGCCAAAGGTAACAGTCTCTAAATAGGACAAACTATAGGTCAAACAACTCTAGATGTCAATACGAACCCAACGGTATGTCCAAATGTGGATTTCGATGAGCCAAACAAAATTTTGGTCCAAAAGTCAACTATGGGACCCGCCAATTGGCGATTTGGTCAACCGTCTCAGAATCGCGTGAAATTTGGGTCACAGGACCAGCGCGTTACCACGAGTCCAGTGGCACAAGTTTCGTCGCAATCTGACAAGCGTCTACAAAATACGTGCGAGTTCCACAAAAGTTGCGACACGAAATGTGTCCGCGGATATGGCCTGATTCCGGCGCGTACACGCGTCCGAATCAGTCCCCACGAATTTTCACGTGTCCGGTTATGCTGCGTGCACCATTCGGTACACTTGGCACACGGCGGGGCGGTCCCGTTTGGCGGGGCGCGCTCCGTTTTCCAACTTTTGGAAAACCGAAAAAAGTGGGTACGCGCAGTTTTGTGACGAATATAACTATGTCCACAGCAACTATTAGCCTAGGGTTATTTTACAGAAATTAAACTAGGTCAGGTATTCTACAGGTATCAAAAAGAATCACCGAATTCGGATCTCTGTATACGAACTCGACAATACGGGTGGTCATTCTGGAATTCTGCGATCCTAGAATTCTGTCTGTCCGTCCATTTTGGACGCTGATTTACACCTAGGGGCACACGTTTTTCGAGGTTGGCTATAAAATGAATATTGGAGAGGGTTGAGGGGAGATCATACCTATGAAAACGGAACAGCGTTTGGTCGAGCGAGTCGACGGAAAATCACGCCGGAGCGAAGGTGCCTCGAGTGGGAAACTGCAGGATGCGAGGTCGGCGTCGACGGGATGGTTGGATGGCTTGGCGGGGCTTCTCTGGCTGTGGTGACGGCTCTAGATGGGAAGAGGAGGTCTGGAAATATTAGGTTAGGGTTTTATGAGAGCTAACTATATATATATATATATATATATATATATTATATATATTAATAGGGAAGGAGAGAGTGAGTGGATCGGGTTGGGTGAAGAAGAGTCGGCTGAAGCAATTAAAGTTGCTGAAGGTTGCACGCGGGTTACAGCAACATGGTTGCTGAAGGTTTTTAAAGCAAATGCTAAAAGTCGGTTGAGAATGTTACCAAGGAATAGTAGTAATTCTAAGTTGCTGTAAGAGCAAAGCTAAAGAGGAATTGCTTATTATTATTAATATTATTATTATTATTATTATTATTAATAGTTACTAACTTATTTAATTCTTTTCTTTTCCTTTCTTTCTTTATAAAATATATATACATATATATATATTTGTATATACATATATATATATATATATATATATATATATATATATATATATACTCATAAGAAAAATTTATAGCTTAGGGTATTGCACATCGTTAGGCTAGCAACTGTTCAAGGGGTCTCCTACATGGAATAAATTCCAAAAAATTCCTGATGGTCCCATAAGTCCTCTAAGTGCCCGAACACCTAACATAAAAATTATTAAAAATCTATTTCTCATATTTAGACCTAATTACTATAATTTAATTAATAATTAATAAATAAAATGTGTATATACGATTTTCTAGGAAGGGGGTTTTACAACGTCCAAGCCCTCAGGTTCCGCAGTACCTAGAGATGAGATACAAAATAAAATCAATAATCTATTCCACGCCAAAAAGGGATGCGACACACATCTACACCTAATACTCAGTCTCAATCTCAAATAGTTAACTACTAATTTCACAGTCCTCTATCTCTGATCCTTGATCCGAATAATACCTATCTCAAAATCAATCACCTGTATAATATCATCAGACCCAATCCTCAATCCCCAATATTCATCATGATATTTTTCAGTAGTTCAAGTCATGATCATCCTCAGATTTTACCCTGGTATTCACTGACATTAATATGCATGTTTAAATATATCAACCTTGAATAAGATAAATATTAATCATTTAAACCCTCGATTATACAAACCATTAATTTCATTATTGAATGTCGGTTTCCAATAACCTAGCTACTACTCAAATAAATTCATCATCAAATATTAGCTCTCCAAATAACCAATGTTTTGTTATCACCGCATCATTTCATTACAATTTAACCTGCTCCTCAATTAACCGTCAATTGCTTGGAACAATTATATCTATCCCTAAAACTCCACGCATTCATAAACCTTAAATCCAATATAGCAAACATAAACCCTAAATATGTTCTATATAACATTACACAACACAATACTACACAAGGAGAACTCAAGAGAGGGGGAAAAGTATACCTAGGCGACGAGGTGGGTCGCTAGCCGGAGCGATGCTGGTGCGATGGTGCACAGCCGAAGTGGGTGCGGGTGCGAGGGTGCACAGTCTGCGGTGGTGGTGGTGGTGAAGCCTGTGGTGGTGGTGGTGAAGCTTGACAGGGAGGAGATTGGATGGGGAAGGTCCGAAGTGGTGGTGGTGGTGGTAGAAGCTGGACAGGGATAGATGGGGCGGGCCAGAGCAATGGCTGCCGGATGAGGGGAGCCGCACAGTGGAGTCGGGGGGATGCTGCACAGTGGAGTCGGGGGGAAGATGCACAGTGGAGTCAGGGGGAAGCTGGATCAGTAAGCCGGAGCCGCCGCGGGGGGGTGCTCGAACTGCTGCGGTTCAGCAGCTGACCGGAGGGAGACTGCACAGACCGGACTGGATTCAGTCGGCCGGGCCGGAGACTGCACAGTCAGAGCGGGTCAGCCGGGCGGAGGGGGACTGCACAGTCGGAGTATCTCCTCTCCAGGAAGAAGAAAGGAAGAAGAAGAAGAAAATTATAAAGAATAAATATGGAGGAGGGAGGAGAGAGAGAGGGGGGGTTTCCAATGCCTAGGGTTTAGGGCCTGCTTGGTATGTGTGCATTGAAGAGACACTTTATAGGGGTTGGTGATGTGAGTGTGTGGTGGAGATGCTCCAATTCAAATGGAGGGCTAGGATTGATCATGAAGGCTTGGTTTCTTCATGCAAAGGAAGGGGAGAAGGTTGACTACGGTCAACAAATGGTAACCTCTCTATTTGGCCTTGGCCAATGAGGTGAGGACACCTAAAATCAATAAATTCCAACTAAGCCCCTTAAATTCGGGAAATTGCACGAAGACATAAAATAATGCAAAAATTGTGGAGAAAAAGGTGTTTGGTGATTTGCATGGTGAAGGAGTATTGTGTGTTTGGCATGGGTTTAAATAAATGGGCATTGGGATTAATTGGGAATTAAAATAGGATTAGACAAAATTGGTATCCCCGATTTAAATAGAATTAAAGTGTCTCGTACTTTTAAATTAAATGGGGGCACTTGGGGTCAAAATTTGAAAATGACACAAAGGTCAAAAATGGTGGGGGCTTGGAGTCAGTCTTGGACCCTTTAGTTGGTCTGGCTCAACGGATTAAGTTGGTATCACAAAATTGAGGGTAACGACACAGGTGTCCGACACGGAATTAAATATGGGATTTAGGATACGGGAAGTTGTGCGATTAATTTAAGGCACACGGATTTGATTTTTGTGTGACGGAAAAGTTCAGTGCCTAAATTTACGAGTCAAGTCAGAAGTACAATAGTCCGATGGAATTTATGGGCTGATATTGGGCTCCGAATAATTAAGCAATGATAGGGCGCGCCAAGGGTTTAATTAAATAAAATAACAGACAACACTACTCTAAACCTCAACATCTGCTGAAATATCCAAAATTTTCCCAATCCATACCTGACTATCAATAGAATTAATCGAGGGGGTTTATAGCTGCTATTATTCCAGTAAAACCATGGGATGGAAAGAAAATGTTCACGCGTCTCCTAGATGTTTTCCCGCCCGACTAGTACTCATGGATCCAAGTCCAGATATGAATAATCTCAATAGCCCAAAAGATGTCAACGGGCCAGAAAATACATTAGTCAAGTAATTCATTAGTCCAAAAAAAGTCAATAGGCCTGAAAATACGTATCTCACGAAAATAAATCCATACAGTACCAATCTGTGTATCTATCATGTCAGAAATTAGGTAAAACACTACTATAAACATGCATCATAGAAAATATTAAAAAAATAAAAACTATCAGAGAATGTACTCGCCTGTGGTCCTTAGCTGGTATGAGTCAGAATCCTAGTCAAAGTCCAAATAGCCTATGTATTACAAATTTACCATGTCAAAAGATATTTTATTTAAATTATTTAATTCTAGAAAAATTATCCTAAAATCCTATTTAACTTTATGTTCTTAATTTTAGGTTAATTCCTAAAATTTGTCCAAAGAATCCAATTTTATCAACTTGAGACTCATGGCACGCAAATCGAGACGATCCGTTGATCAAAAAGTCAACCAATAAAAACTCAAATTTTATGCACGATTTCCTGTAGATTTTCGTATCACAAACAGGCTAGAATTTATGGCTCATTACGATTCAAATTCGTTTGGAAATTATTGCACATACAAAATTATATTGTACAACGGTGGTTGATTGCTAACCTAGAAGTTCTACAGAATTAACAGAATAGAAATAATTCGAATTAAATTCTGGTAAAAACATATGTTAAACTTTTTTATGTTAGCTTTCTCAAACTTTAAACAATTCATGATTCTGATTTCTGGTTCTCCTGAAATCGCGAAAACACCTAGACACGTCTATTTTCGAATATGTTGTACTCTACCAATTTTCCATAATTTAATATTCATAATTTTGTGAAATAATTTACATATTCAGAAAAATAACCTCAATATGGTTCCAACGCAAGAAACTGGACCACGTTTGGAGTCCAGAGCTATGAGTAATAGTTTCTGGAAGATCGAAGAACCGTAGATAACAATCCCCCAACCCCTTCTCTCTCTTTAAAATTAATCCGCTAATTATGGTTATTATAATATATATATATATATATATATATATATATATATATATATATATATATATATATATATATATATATATATTGGTATATGGTTGATAGAAAAGGAATAGGCTGGACACATGTCAGAATCTCGTTAGATGGTTTGTTTATATTATTTATTTTTTATTTGCCTTTATCAAAATATTATTTAAGTCATTTTAAATCTAAATAACTCAAAATAAATATTAAAATTAATCATAAAAATCTGAAAATTTTATAGAAAATATATTTTGAACCCACAAATCCTAGAAAAATACTTGGGACAATTTTATTTTTATAAGTTCCCTACTATAACTACGAAAAGCTCTAAAAATTTGTTTTACCTATTTAACTAAAAATAAATATTAAAAATATTTCAAAAATTCTGAAAAAATCTTGAAAATATATAATAATATTATAAACCCTAGAAAATTACTTAGGTCCATTCAATTTTTCTTGGCTTGCACAATAAATTCTTGAAGTCCTAGAAAATTAGTTATTAGCCTAAAAAATTACCAATAAATACTAAATTTTCAGAAAATTTTACAAAATATATTGATTATTTAGAACATAAAATAAAATATTTGGACATTTCTAATTATGTTTGAAACTAAAATAAATCTTAAAAGTCCTAAAAAAATTACTGTTACTAGTTTTAAATTAACCAAAAATTTTGAAAAAAAAATTAATAGTCCCAAATTAACCTAATAACAACATTTAAGCTAGAATTTCAGGATACGGAGGTTACAAGTTTGTCCCCCTTAAAAAAAATATTTCTCGAAATTTAAAATCCTCAATAAATTTTTTTATTTTTTTTTACCATCAAAATTTAAATTCAAAAAACTATATAATCATGAAGTAAATCCATTATGTTATTTCATAAAAATTTTAAAATTCTAAAAATACCATATTCATAAAAATCTTTAAATTTAAAATCAAATTCCATTCACAATCTCCTCCAAAATTTTAAGTTAATAACTAAATACTCAAAAAATTATAATATTCAATCCTCTAATTAAAATCCAATCAATACATATTTATAAAATTTAAAATCTCATCCCAAAAATTTTAATTTAAACACTAATCCCTTAATGATCTTACTTCTCTATTTTTTTTTCACACAATACTTAAACAATATAATACTTACGAAATTTTTAAATACAACATTCAAAATATAAATTTTAAATTTATATCTTGTGTCAAATAAATATAATGATAATCTTCTAAAATTTTCCTAAATTTAATGACAAATCTAATCATATCATAATCTTCATAAAAATCTGTGATTTAACAAAGTCGTCAATTCTGCCATATTAAATTCTCGACTCTTTATTTAGATTAATGTTTATCCTTGAAATTTAAAATCATTAATAATTTTTTTCTGCCACCATCAAAATGTAAGCAATATAATCATGAAGTCAAACTTATTTAAGAAAGTCCTCAAAAATTAACTTCATCCTCACAATTTAAAATTTTAAAGTAAATCATCAAAATTTGAATTTATCTTCAAATTTTAAAATCCAATAGAATTTTTCTCTTAAATCAGATTCACAAGTCATAACTCTTAAACACAATCTAACATTATTTTCTTAAACATTAAATCTCATTTATAACTGTCTTCAAAATTTTAATAATTAAATCCTTCAAATTTAATCTCATATCCAAACTTAAAAATTAAATCCAATCTTGAAGTTTAAAAAAATAATAATAATTCCATCCTTAAAAATTAGAATCTCATTTTGTAGTCATTTTTCACAAAAATTTTATTTGTCCCGATAGCCATAATTTATTTTGTCCTCACTACTATTACGTATATGAATTCTTGGTATTTAAATTGATGATCATCCTCAGAACATCGATTATTGATTCAATCCAAAAAAATTAAAAGTTAAATCCAATCTTCAATGTAAATCCTACTAATATATATTTCATGAATAAATTTAAAAAATACAACCCAAATTCTAAATTTATATCTTGTAGTCAAATAAATATAATGATAATCTTCTTAAATTTCTTAAAATTTAATGACAAATCCAATCATATCATTATCTTCATAAAAATCTGTGATTTAACAAAGTCGTCAATTTTGTCACATTAAATTCTCAACTATTTATTTAAATTAATGTTTATCCTCAAATTTTAAAATCCATAATAATTTTTTTTTTACCACCATCAAAATTTAATCAATATAATCATGAAGTCAAACCACTATTGTTTTTTAAGAAAGTCCTTTAAAATTAACTTCATCCTCACCATTTAAAATTTTAAAGTAAATCGTCGAAATTTGAATTTATCTTCAAAATTTAAAATCCAATAGAATTTTTCTCTTAAATCAGATTCACAAGTCATAACTCTTAAAAACAATCTAACATTATTTTTTTTAAAATTAAATCTTATTTATAACAGTCTTCAAAAATTTAATAATTAAATCCTTCAAATTTAATCTAATATCAAAACTTAAAAATTAAATCCAATCTTGAAGTTTAAAAAAAAATCCATCCTTAAAAATTGGAATCTCATTATTTAGTCATTTCTCACAAAAATTTGATTTGTCCCCATAGCCATAATTTGTTTTGTGCTCACTGCTATTATGTATACAAATTGGTATTTAAATTGATGATCATCCTCATAACATCGGTATTGAAATTGATGATCATCCTCAGAACATCGATTATTGATTCAATCCTAAAAATTTAAAAGTTAAATCCAATCTTCAATATAAATCCTACTAATATATATTTCATGAATAAATTTAAAAAATTCAAAGTCTCATCCTCAATATTTGAATTCCAAATCCACTCCATCAATCATATCTCTCAAAAAAAATATAAAATTTTGAATTCAAATTAAGTCCTTAAAAGTCGAATTTAACAAGTTATAAAATCAATATTTGTATTGTTATTCTTTTGGTCTAACTCAACCCATAAACCAAATCTCAATATTTTATTGAACTCCTAGCACTCAAATTCTCAACATAATCCTCAAATTTTTTTTGTTAATAATCAAATATGGCAACTTCTACTCACCTTATAATTTTATCCTTAAAATAAAATCCTCAAATTTTAACTCTTCGAAAAATTAAATAAAATATATCATACTTCCCTAAAAAAATTAAAATTTTAATTAATAAAATAAAATTATAATCACTTTCAAAAATCTTTATAGCTATGACTATAATTTTTGAATTGAATTTTAATCCTCAAAAATTTTCAAATCCATAAAATCTCAACTCCTCAAAATTTTGAAAACTTGAAATTTAATTTCAAATTTTCAAAATATAAAGTTTAAATCCACATCTTGTATTCAATAGCTCTAATGTTAATCCTTTTAAATTTCTCAAAATTATAAATTAAATAACCAATACTCTGAAATTTTAAATCAAACATTCAAAATTTAAATTCTTCAAACTTAAACTTAAATTCACTATAACAATCTACAAAAATCAAAAATTTAATAAATCTCCAACTTCTTATCTTTATCATCATTTATGTTGAAAACTATTTTTTTTCTAAAACAAGAATTTAACCTTATTTAGCAAAAAAAAATCATAATCATCAAACTAGATCGAAATTTAAACCTCAGAGCACAAAATAATAATAATAATTCTTATCTTCAACAATTGATTAACCCCAAAGAAATAATTTGCCAATCGAGAATTCTACCCCCACCTTTGGTCACTCATGCTTATCAAAATACTATAATATATAACACTTATGTAAACCCCCTCACCCAAAAATAGGTATTTTGTGTGTATTTGTATTTCGTGTATTTGTTTTAGATTATTTTTTAGAATAAATGAAACCCAACAATTTTATTAGGTCACTTCACCGTGGTTTGGACATTAATAATGTAGGATGGCCACAAAATCTGTATCGTCCTTCACAGGAAGTAGCCTACACATGAGGCACTACCTGTAGAATCTTTTCATGGCTCAGAAATTCGATCCCTTGGTGTCAGTATGACATTAGCATAACGACCATAGATTATGTGTTAAATATTTAGATAATATATATATAAATTAATTGTGGTTATTTTTAAACCCCAACTTCCTACAATTAGCACCCCATAATTTTCTGTGCTAAATTGGTGCATTCCCTTTATTTTGTAAGATTGCATATTATTTACTATTAACATATTTTGTGGATAATTATTTAATTATTTACTTAGTTAATTAGATAATATAATTATTTGATTTATTTTATCTAGATAAATTTCTAATTATTAATTACAAAATATTTTTATAAAATATTTTGGGTGTAGTGTTTCACTAAAACTTTACAAAGTAATTTTCTAGAATTTATTTTGGGTAAAAATATTATTTTTGGATTTTTTTACCGCATTTATATATGTGAATATATAAATAAATAAATAAATAGATAATAATAATAATAATAATAATAATAATAATAGTGTTAGTGATAATATTAAATATATAGTAACAATAATAATAGTAATAGTAATAATAATAATGTTAATAAAAAGAAAAAGAAAAGAAACGAAAAGAAAAAAGAAAAAGAAAATAACAATAAACTAAAACCCTAACTAAAACCTAAATCCTACTAATCCTAAACCCTAAGCTAACTACCCAGCAACTTCCTCCTAGCAAAACCAACCCCACAGACTATCCCCCTATCTCCCAGACCTCTCTCTCCCTCTCTAGTATATATACATATACACACATATATACAAACAAACCCTAACTCAACCAAACCCTAACCCAAACCCTAGCCCGACCCCCGGCGGACGTCAACCTCCCCCCTCCCGCCGACCGGCGCAGTACCGCCCTAGCCCGGCCGACCGTAGTCGTCCGCCCCGCCGTATACGCGCACCGCACGCGTCCAGAAACACCGCCCCGAGACCCCCTCTTCACGGTATCATATCTCCCTCAATTTTGATTATTTTTGTGTGCGGTTTGTTTGTGTACGTTCACAACCTAATCCTCTAGAATTTTTATTCAAGCGGGACGAGTTTTTGTTCCCTAGATTGGTCGAAAATTCGACCAAAAAATGACCGAAAAACTGACCAAAATCAGTCCAGAAACTTCAACCCAAACCACCATGTTCACACCCAATTTTCCACCAACCTGTTTATTATTTTCGAAAACAAATTAAAGGATTTTTCTTCTCCATATAACCAAAAAAAAATCTGTTCTTTTAGTTTTTGTTAATTTGTTCTATGTGTTAAATTATCCGGCCTCCAAATCGACTAAATATTTAATTTTAAAATATTAGAAAATTATGATACGAAACGCGCCCCGCCAAACGGGACCGCCCCATCGCATACCAATTATACCGAAAGGCGCATATGGTATGTCCTGACGTGTGGGCTTTCGTGAAAACTAATTTGGACGTGTGTATGCGTCGGAATCAACCCGTATCCGTAAAAAGTTCCTATATCGCGACTTTTGCAAAATACCGCACTATTTTGTGTACGCTCGTAAGAATGTGATAAAAATTAGGCCATTGGATTCGCGGTATCACGCTAGTCCTGTGACCCAAGTTTCACGCAATTCTGAGATAGTTGACCAAGCTGCCTATTTGCGGGTCCTACGGTTGACTTTTAGGACAAATTTGTGTTTGGCTCACCGGAATCCAAAATTGGACGTACCGTTGAGTTTGTATTGACGATTAGAATTTGTTTAACCTATAATTTATCCCATTTAGAGATATTTACCTCTGGCACCCTTTTCGGTGCAAAGTGGCCCACAAGTAGACCCGCTTTGACCCAAAATTATCGTTTTGCTCCTGTGTCCGAATTGGACGAAAGGGTAGTGTTTTCTAGCTATCTTGCTTATTCTGGGAATATTGGTGATGTTTATTTCAGCATCCGAAGATGTTTATTCGGGATCATAGTTTCTGATCCCTTGTGCTTGACATTTGGATGCTTACAGTACGCAGCTTTCTTGCCAGGCAAGTATACTTTGCTATTGTACTGTAATTTATATTCCATATGGTGCATGTATCTTATTTTTGTCATTTAGTTCATATATTTAATTGCTATATAAACTGCGCGTCCAAGAATAACTTGGGTGCAACGACGGTGGCGTCGTATTTTGTCTTTATTATATATTATGCATATTGACCTAGTTTTATGAGACCACCACATGATCATGAGGCATTCCTATGTTTTATTTGGCCGTGACACATTTCTTTCATGAGTTGTGAGTCTCATATAGATCACAGACTTACGTATTGACTGATCATCAGTACGTGTGGGACGTGCGATAGGGATAACTGCTAGTAGAATTTGCATGCTAGAAGACTTGGCAGTTATTAGAGGTATCATAGTGTCATGGATATGACATGCTTAGAGCATGGTGTGGAGAGGACAACAAGTAAGGCGTTTGGGCTCCTTTGCACTTTCCTTGTGTAACCCGTACGCTCCGCCGGAGATGCGCGGTCATGATGACCACTATATACTATATTATTATCAGGCGGCCTCTGAGGTTCAAAAGACGTCATGCTTTTTAGGCCCCTGAATCTCCGAGAGAATCATGCTAATCCAATTTTAGCCAGATAGCCCACGTGTTGGAAAGTTGTTCTCAAAGTGCATTTACATAGATTGTTAGGCGACCCATTGGATGTTTATTTTTAGTACTTTATTGGCATGCTTCTATGTATCTTGTTACGTCCCTCTGAGGACCTGGTCCCTTTCCAGGTGTAGACGATCATGACTATTCGCAGGAGCACGTATCAGGACTTGCTACTTTGTTCTCTTTCGATGAGGTCTTCCCTTCGAGCCCCTCTGATCATTAGATGATGTTCTTATTGTGTTTACTTTTATATTCTAGTTTGGTAGTAGATTTGTCTCCACCCAACAACTTATTCTTATCAAGCATCTTATACTTGATTCGGTATATAGTTGATTGGTTATTTATTTCTTTATGATTTCTGTGGATGAGATTTAGTTATGCCTTGTGACTTGTGATAATATATATCACTTGTGAATTGTTATTCATAATACAGTGTACGTATGTGTTATGTTTTCCATATATTGGAGTCTCCATATACATACGGCTGGTATGCTTACGTATTTCTAGTCCTACGTACTTTGGGAGTGGGGGCATGACATATTTTTAGTGGTGGCCCATGCAGGTCGAGAGTATATTATCTTGGTTACGTTACTGTACCGAGCAATCCTGCAAATAGGATTAGAGTATAGGATCTCATCCATATTTGACGACGACTCACCTTTTTTCTAATCCGTTTTATTTAAATAATTTTATCCTGCTTGATTCATTTGCTTCCCTAATAGTTCCTTGAGTATAGCCTCTGCTAGAATATAGGAATCCCTGTTGTTAGGATGATAATTAGGATAACTTTCCTACTAAGAATACAACTAGAATATTGATGCATCACTATGTTTAGAATGCCTAATGAACCCTAGCATCCCTTACCTGTAAATTAATTGACCATTATCCTTTGATATATTTATGAATGACTTGAGAGTAGTATAGACACTACTAGGGTTAGTTAAAAATTTGACCGTATTATTTGACCCTAGTATTAAGGAACCAATAGAAATCCAAGGTGGAATATTATGACTAAACCTAACTTTCATAGTGAGATAGTATTAGAGAACTTTAAATTTAGCTTCTTGTCTTGATACTAGCAGAATTGTACCTTAGGAAACCAAGAAAAATGAATATAACATTTTTCTTGATCGTACCTCGAACACAAAGATTAGCATCCCACCTTTCCTTAGGAAACCATGATATTATTAAGAGTCTCTCTAATTAATTCCATATCTTGTTTCTCTAAAACCTTAACGCTCGCTATTTGTGCGACGACTAAATTTTTTTACTTCATCTTTCCATTCGTGCCACCTAACCCTTCTGATTGTAGGCCAAGTAATTTCTTTTTATGTAAGGATATATAGTTTGCTAGGATTATAGTTGTTAATCTTGAATTTTTAAATTATGTGCTTAGTAGTGAGAACTTGATAGTTTGAGTTGTTCATTTATATTATGATTTTATGACTATCCTTTAGTTTCAAATCAAGTAATCTGGTCCACATATCTCCATATAGGTTATATCGTCTTTCACTTGAGGGCCAGTAACTTCTCCATTCTTAATATTAACACTTTTGTTCTATAAGCACTATGATTAAGATTTAAGATGACCATTACCTATATAATGTAATAGAATACCCTAATAAGTACCAAGATCTTTCCTCGTATACCCCAATAAGAGTTCTACTTTATTTACATTGACAAGATTATTTTGTAGATTCCCATTAAGGCAGTTATACTATTAGTTTATTCTTTTAAGTTGGGTAGTATGCCTCATAACCTAGTAACACATAGTCCTTTTGACCCATTAATGAAGTATAATTGAATGACACCAACTATAGACTTGCATAAGAAGATAGTGTTTATCCAGACTGTAGAACTTAGAGGCCCACACCCCCATTTGGTCAACAAAAGACTTAGACAAGGAGTTAGTATGGAAATTGTAGAGGCACGACACCGGACAAGTCTAATCTTCTTAGTAAACTTGAATTATTTTGTACCTTTTCTCATCATAATCCAGCGTACTTATATTTTTTATACTATCTCGAGTTATGTTGCTATTTTATAGCCTAGTTTTGCGAGCTTATTCTTTTATCGAGCTTGTTCATGATATATGTATTATTGGGTGCACACGATAATATAATTGTCTAATCAGAATCAGTGTATTATGGTCTAGCTAGTCTTAGTGCGCTTGGTTCGCTCTTCGTATGACTAATTTACGTGGATTGAGATATATAGTTGACTCAGCATGGTAGACGAATATACTTGCCCCCTAGACAAGCCAGAGCATATCATATCAGTTACATAACTGTTCTGATATGAACATGCGAATAAGAATTTACCAAAATAGGATTTCAATCCACAACTGCCTCAACAACTCTCTTTTTGAATTCTTTGATCGCCTTGAACCCCGTACTTGTATTCTATCACCTCTTCCTTGAATTCTTTATTATTGTTCTCTATCTTTCCCTATTTCGGAAAGACGAACGTTCGTGCTTGGTATAAGTTTGATACGGAGAGTACTAGATATACCCCATAGGCCAATCATATTACTTGGTGACTATCTTTTAAAATTAAGGGCATATCACATGTGATATATTTGGTGTTAACACTTTTGGGGATTGAATAACACGATTAAATAATTTGAGGAATATTTTTCTAAAAGTATAACATTACGTGATAGATCGGTAAATTCTAAGTTGGGTAGAAGTTGCATTGTCAACTTGAGGTAAAATATTTTTAGATTGTGATTAAGTAAGATTAGATTGAGAGATTTAAGTCATTTTAATTTTGAGAATTTTTAGAAGAATGATTAAGATAATGAGGATTTAATGAATTTTAAAATCTTGATATTGCGGACCAAATATTTATACCTTGAGCACATGATGTAAATTTTAAATATTGAAGGTTGAATCATCGATTTAAATTTTGAGGATAAATATAGAAATTTAGAATTGAACAATTGGTGAATTAGATTTAAAATTTTATAATTTGATAATTTGAATTAAAAGTTGAATTTTGATTGTTGGATCACCTATTTGAAATATTGAGGATGAAAATTGAGTTTAAAATTTGAAGAGTATGAAATTCATAAGTTGAAAATAGAAATAATATTTGATTAGAATTATTTTCTAGAGGAGATTATGATAGTTGAAAATCGTGATGTAAAATTTGATATGAGTTATTTAAATCCGGAAGATGTTATATGGATTTAACTTAAAATTAGATATTGATGATTTAAAATTTGAGAAGAGATTACGATAGGTTGAATTTTGATTTAAACAATAGTTATTTTAAATTTGAAGTAATTGCGATGAATTTGGATAGATTTTGTTATTTAAATTTTTGGAAGAGAATGCGATTGACTTACCTTATATACGAATGTAAAAGATTTAGCAAATTATGCCTTATTTTTAATTTCGAGGACAAAATTATTTTAAGTTGGGTAGATTGTAAAGCCCCTCACCCAAAAATAGGTATTTTTTGTATATTTGTATTTTTTGTATTTGTTTTAGATTAATTTTCAGAATAAATAAAACCCAATAATTTTATTAGGTCACTTTACCGTGGTTTGGACATTAATAATGTAGGATGGCCACAAAATCTGTAACGTCCTTCATAAAAAGTAGCCTACACAGGAGACACTATATGTAGGATCTTTTCGTGGCTCAGAAATTTGATTCCTTGGTGTTAGTATGACATTAGCGTAACGACCATAGATTTTGTATTAAATATTTAGATAATATATATATATAAATTAATTGTGGTTATTTTTCAACCCCAACTTCCTACAATTAGCACCCCATAATTTCTCGTGCCAAATTGGTACATTCCCTTCTTTTTGTAAGATTGCATATTATTTACTATTAACATATTTTGTGGATAATCATTTAATTATTTACTTAGTTAATTAGATAATAGAATTATTTGATTTATTGTATCAAGATAAATTTCTAATTATTAATTACAAAATATTTTCATAAAATATTTTGGGTGTAGTATTTCAATAAAACTTTACAAAGTAATTTTCTAGAATTTATTTTGGGTAAAAATATTATTTTTAGATTTTTTACCTCATTTATATATGTGAATATATAAATAAATAGATAATAATAATAATAATAATAATAATAATAATAATAATAATAATAAATATATAGTAATAATAATAATAATAGTAATAATAATAATAATGTTAATAAAAAAGAAAAAAAGTAAATAATAATAAACAAAAACCCTAACTAAAACCTAAACCAACCTAAATCCTACTAATCCTAAACCCTAAGCTAACTACCCAGCAACTTCCTTCCAGCAAAACCAACCCCCGCAGACTATCCCCTTATCTCCCAGACCTCTCTCCCTCTCTAGTATATATACATATACACACATATACAAAAAAAACCTAACTCAACCAAACCCTAACCTAACCCTAGCCCGACCCCCGGCGGACGTCGACCCCCCCCCCCCCCCCGCCGACTGGAGCAGCCGCGTAGTGCTGCCGCAGCCCGGCCCACCGCCGTCGTCCGCCCCGCCGTGCATGCGCACCCGCGCGCCCAAAAACACCGCCCCCAGACCCCCTCTTCACGATATCATATCTCCCTCAATTTTGATTATTTTTTCGTACAGTTTTTTGTGTACGTTCATAACCTAACCCTCTAGAATTTTCATTCAAGCGGGACGAGTTTTCGTTCCCTAGATTGGTTGAAAATTCGACCGGAAAATGACCAAAAAACTGACCAAAATCAGTCCAGAAACTTCAACCCAAACCCCCATGTTCACACCCAATTTGCCACCAACCTGTTTATTATTTTCGAAAAAGATTAAAGAGTTTTTCTTCTCCATATACCCAAGAATTTTTTTGTTCTTTTAGTTTTCGTTAATTTGTTCTATGTGTTAAATTTTCGGCCTACAAATCGACCAAAAATTTGTTTTTAAAATATTAGAAAATTGTGATACGGGGCGCGCCCTGCCAAACGGGACCGCCCCATCACATACCAATTGCACCGAAAGGTGCATATGGTATGTCTTGACGTTTGGACTTTCACGAAAACTAAATTGGACGTGTGTGCGCGTCGGAATCAACCTGCATCCGTAAAAAGTCCCCGTATCGCAACTTTTGTAAAATACCGCACCATTTTGTGTACGCTCATCGGAATGCGACGAAACTTGCACCATTGGATTCGTGGTATCACACTGGTCTTGTGACCCAAGTTTCATGAGATTCTGAGATAGTTGACCAAGCTGCCTATTCACGGGCCCCATGGTTGACTTTTAGGACGAATTTGTGTTCAGCTCACCAGAATCCAAAATTGGACGTACCGTTGAGTTCTTATTGACATTTAGAATTTGTTTGACCTATAATTTATCCCATTTAGAGATTTTTACCTCTGGCACGCTTTTCGGTGCAAAGTGGCCCACATGTGGACCCGCTTTGACCCAAAATTACCGTTTTGCCCCTGTGTCCAAATTGAACGAAAGGATAGTATTTTCTAGCTATCTCGCTTATTCTAGGAATATTGGTGATGTTTATTTCAGCATCCAGAGATGTTTATTCGGAGGCCATAGTTTCTGATCCCTTAAGCTTGACATTTGGATGCTTACACTATGTAGCTTTCTTGCCTGGCAATTATACCTTGCCTTTGTGCTATAATTTATATTCCATATGGTGCATGTATCTTATTTCTATCATTTAGTTCATATATTTAACTGCTATATAAACTGCGCGTCCAAGAATAACTTGGGTGCAACGACGGTGGCGTCGTATTTTGTCTTTATTATATATTATCCATATTGACCTAGTTTTATGAGACCACTACATGATCATGAGACATTCCTATGTTTCGTTTGGCCGTGACACATTTTTTATACAAGTTGTGAGTCTCATATAGATCACGGACTTTCGTATTGACTGATCATCAGTACGTTTGGCCGTGACACATTCTAGGAATATTGGTGATGTTTATTTCAGCATCCAGAGATGTTTATTCGGAGGCCATAGTTTCTGATCCCTTAAGCTTGACATTTGGATGCTTACACTATGTAGCTTTCTTGCCTGGCAATTATACCTTGCCTTTGTGCTATAATTTATATTCCATATGGTGCATGTATCTTATTTCTATCATTTAGTTCATATATTTAACTGCTATATAAACTGCGCGTCCAAGAATAACTTGGGTGCAACGACGGTGGCGTCGTATTTTGTCTTTATTATATATTATCCATATTGACCTAGTTTTATGAGACCACTACATGATCATGAGACATTCCTATGTTTCGTTTGGCCGTGACACATTTTTTATACAAGTTGTGAGTCTCATATAGATCACGGACTTTCGTATTGACTGATCATCAGTACGTGTGGGACGTGCGATAGGGATAACTGCTGGTAGAATTTGCATGCTAAAAGACTTGAAAGTTATTAGAGGTATCATCGTGTCATGGATATAATATTCTTATAGCATGGGATGGGGAGGACAACAAGTAAGGCATTTGGGCTCCTTTGCACTTTCCTTGTGTAACCCGTATGCTCCGCAGAAGATGCGCGGTCATGATGACCACTACATACTATATTATTATCAGACGGCCTCTGAGGTTCAAAAGACGTCATTCTTTTTAGGCCCTTGAATCTTCGAGAGAATCATGCCAATCCCATTTTAGCCAGATAGCCCACGTGTTGGAAAGTTGTTCTCAAAGTGCATTCACATAGATGGTTAGGTGACCCATTGGATATTTATTTTCAGTACTTTATTGGCATGCTTCTATGTATCTTGTTACGTCCCTCTGAGGACCAGGTCCCTTTTCAGGTGTAGACGATCATGACAATTTGTAGGAGCATGGATCAGGACTTGCTACTTTGTTCTCTTTTGAGGAGGTCTTCTCTTCGAGCCCCTCTGATCATTAGATGATGTTCTTATTGTGTTTACTTTTATATTCTAGTTTGGTAGTAGATTTGTCTCCACCCAACTACTTGTTCTTATCAAGCATCTTATACTTGATTCAGTATATAGTTTATTGGTTATTTATTTCTTTATGATTTCTGTGGATGAGATTTAGTTATGCCCTGTGACTTGTGATAAATATATACCATTTGTGAATTGTTATTCATAATACAGCGTACGTATGTGTTATGATTTCCATATATTGGAGTCTCTATATGTATACGGTTGGAATGCTTACGTATTTCTAGTCCTACGTATTTTGGGACTGGGGGCATGACAACTTAATTTTCTCAAATTCATCTACTAGAGTTTACCTCAAAATTCAATATTTATACCTACCTTAATCACGTAGCCTTTATAACAACTTAACTACCCAAGCAATAAAATTGAAATAAGGCCTTCCTATTGTATACCTAGTCCTAGCCATTCTCCTAAATTTAAATCAATCATAAGTTGTGAATGAGCAATTTCTCCTAAAATCTTATTACGAGTCACAGGCTCGCAGTAGTACGACTAACTAAAGTACTACTACGAGTTTACATTATTTGTGAAACCGGACCTGCATGGGCCACCATAAAAACTTGTCACGACCCGCACCCACTTTTCGGCGGTAGTACGTTGGCCAAGCCCAACCTACGCCACCGCATCGGCGGTAGTATGTTGTCTATGATAACAATGGTCCATCAATAAAAATAGATAATATTTAATCACAAATTCAAATATATTGCTCATTCACAACATTTACATAGTTTTACAAGATTCTTAATTTATAATTAAATCATAACTCGGAAACAAACCCACTAAACATCAAATCAAAAGAAGTTACTAAACTATCTAAATTCTAATATTGGCCTCCAAAAGCATCTCAATCTCCAACAAAATCCAATGAGCAAGATAGCAAGTCACCTAAAAATGTTTATTCAGTCAGGATAAAACGAGTATAAGCCAATAGCAGTTCCAGTTAATTGACTAGTACTATGAACAGTAAATAGTTATAAAATACTTGATGAGCATATAATAATGAAATATGGTACATCATAGAGGCACAGTTAAATAAAGAAATAATGAATGACAAGAAAGAAGAACAGAGAAGCATGTAAAGACAGACAGATATGTGAACTAGAAAACCTGTCATTCAAGTGTACAATCAGCAAGTATAGATTAATCTAGAATGATTGTATCTAACTAGTATTTTGAAATACCAAGTTGATATATGAACGGCTAGGGGGTAATATCCGGCAAACCACACGTGTCGTGTGTGGCTGCTATTATTCCAGTAAGACCATGGGATGGAAAGGGAATGTTCACGCGTCTCCTAGGTATTTTTCCGTCCGACTAGTACTCATGGATCCAAGTCCATACACGAATAATCTCAATAGTCCAGAAGATGTCAACAGGTCAGAAAATACATTAGTCCAGTAATTCATTAGTCCAAAAAAAAGTCAATAGGCCTGAAAATACGTATCTCACGAAAACGAATCCATACAATACCAATCCGTGTATCCATCATGTCAGGAATCAGATAAAACACTACTATAAATATGTATCATAGAAAATATCAAAAAATAGAAACTATCAGAGAATGTACTCGCATGTGGTCCTTAGGTAGTACGAGTAAAAATCCAAGTCAAAGTCCAAATAGCCTATGTATTACGAATTTACCATGTCAAAAGATATTTTATTTAATTTATTTAATTCTAAAAAAATTACTCTAAAATCCTATTTTAACTTTATTATTCTTATTTGTAGGTTAATTCCTAAATTTTGTCCAAAGAATTCAATTTTATCAACTCGAGACTCATGATACGCAAATCGAGGCGATCCATTGACCGAAAAGTCAACCGATAAAAACTTAACTTTTATGCATGATTTTCTGTATATTTCAGCATCACAAAAATGCTAGAATTTACGGCTCATCCGGATTCAAATTCTTCTGAAAATTATTGCACATACAAAATCGTATTGTACAACGCTGGTTGATTGCTTACCTAGAAGTTCTACAGAATTAACAGAATAGAAATAATTCAAAATTAAATTCTGGTAAAAACATATGTTAAGCTTTGTTGTGTCAGCTTTCCAAAACTCCTAATAAATAATAAAAGTACTCAAAAAAATTCCAAAAAATTTAAGAAAATATATTTGATTATTTTAAACCTAAAATAAAAGTTTTAGACGTTTCTAATTATGTTTGACACTAAAATAAATTCTTGAAAGCCCTAGAAAATTACTATTACTAGATTTTAATTAACCAAAAATTGTGAAAAAATCTCAATAGCCCCAAATTAACCTAACTACAATAGTTGTGAGTTTGTGTGACAATGGCCCATTTTTTTGAATTTGTGACATTGGTCCATTTTTAGATCTTTTGTAAATATTCTTTTAGTAACATGAGGATATTTATTTCAGACTTCTATGTATATTTGAATTTGTATGACATTGGCCAACAGTGACAATAGATTTGAATTTATCGATGTTTAACATTCTGCTTATGTGTGATATTCCACTGTAGGGGTCTATTTTTATAAACTGTGAATATATTTCTATAAACTGCAGGCTGAATATTGTTATATAAACTATTATGTAACAATCTGCATTTTTATTTTATTTTTTTACAGCAATTTAGCGACGTTTAGCGATGTATAAATACGTCGCTAATAGGTATTAAAACGTCGCTACACCTGTACCACGACGTCGTAAATATGTCGCTAAACGTCGCTAATATACTGACTTGGCAATATCTGCCTTGTCATCAAAATATAACTAAACACGTTGCTAAACATCGCTATATTCACAAATATTAGCAATGTATCTGCGTTGTTAAACGTCGCTATGTGAGGAATGTCAGCAATGTTTTTTAACACAGTAAATGTCACTAAGTATAGAAATATCAGCGACGTTTTGCGACCAAGTTTGTGTCACTCATATACCAACGTTGCAACGCAGAACATCGCTAATTGGAGAAAAAGTGGCGCGTTCATACGTCACTAAGATACGTCGCTAGTTGCGATGTATAGCGACGTATTTCCTGTCAACGACTAGCTAGATCGTGATATTTATAAAATGCCACTAATACGTTTTAGTGACATAAATTTACAAATTAGCGGCATTTTTTACCGTCGCTAATCCCGTAATTTTTAGTAGTAACCCAAAATTCTGGGTATCAATTCACAAGTATAAAAAGAACATGATAATAACATTAACATCATAAGATAAGTAATGAAGTGCATTCAGCAAGGTATATTTTTTTTGTTTACGTTTGAAAAGGGTCGACGTATCAGACACGAAGGATACAATAATCAATAACTTCTAAACAATATCAAAATCTATAGTCGAGAGTGTCTCCAGAATATTGTATAGAATTAGCTTGTAATGTCAAAATACCAAACAAATTAATATTGTGAGGATAGTCTACGGGAGTGATAACGAGCTGGCACGCGGGCCCTAAGGGTAGGAAAAATGAGCTAAGTTAGAACAAGGTCAAAATAGAAATCTAAAAAGACAATTAGCACCATAATGCCGACAACAACTCACTGGAACTTATAGATTCAGATTATCAACTATGGTTCACCAGAATGACACAACTCACTAGAATACAGCCCAAAAAGTTGTAGCGCCCCGTTCTCCCGGTGCGGAGAGCGCGGCTAAGAAACACAAGACGGTATCGTTCGATCGGGATAGATTGAATTAAGAACTCGTCCTCGTTATGGATTTGTTTCTTCGGAATCGATTCCCATATTCAGTGGACTGCGTCCCAAGGATCGGCTTAGCGGCAGAGTCAGGAAGGACCTCTCCGCTGCTATCTTTTATTGCCTCGGTTTTCGATGTCGCTTGTTGCTTTCGTGCTTTGAGTTGGTTTTGGGATTTGCTTGTTTTCCTTGAACGGTTTCGATGGTTTTTATTGTTTTCATTCATTGACTTGCACTTCTATTTCGAGATTGGAAAGAGAGAAAGAAGTATTAATCGAGCTGTTCGTGTGCAGGTGAACGAGCAGTAGGCGGCTTGCGAGCGGAGTCGTGAAGCGCCTCTTTCCTTCTTCTTTCCAACTTCTAAGTGAGTGGCTACCAACCCGATTAGCTAGCCTTGCTTCCAAGCTTCACTCCTTCGCCCCGATCAAACGATACCAAGTAATAATAAAAGATACCAAGATAAAAGAGAATAGACTTGGTAATACTGCATGTCAATCAAACTTGTGAACGATTACTTGAATGCATGCTTGTTCGTTTGGAATGTTCACTATATCCTTCAAGTTTAGTTAGAATGCATATCTTCTATGAATATTGTTATGCATATGGAACACACTTTTCTTTGCCATAGATGGATTTTATAGACTATGCAAAGACTGTTGTGTATGGAACTTGTATCGTGCTAGAATTTAACTTGAAACGTGCATGGATTGATGAAAAAACTTAACGAACGCTTCGATCACGGACAACTTGTGCACAAGGTTTTGGAGGTTTCGCGGACGATCGCCAGGGCGCTGGGACCGATCCGATCCGGACGGAACATATGGATTAGTCAATTGGAATTGAGGAAGTAAACGGCATGTGGCGGGGCTCGCAACCTGCATCGCATATCGTTTTCTATCCCGTGACTATAACTCGTCCCTTTGTGGATCACGCCAGTGATCTTCTGTATATTTAAACCTGTTGCATACTAACTTGTGTCTTCATGACAGGGAAGGCATGGTAAGTATTGTGCATGTAATTCAGACGGGCAGGTAAAATCCACCGAAGGGTGGCACGTTCATTTTCAGTAAATTATATATGCTGCTTACTTGTAAATGAACTAAGGCAAGATAGAAACCCACAAATGCATGCTTCATTAAAAACAACAACGTGTTGATTGGTATAGTCAGGCTAGCTCGCCTTCACCAGTATGTTTCGATATGCTGACCCTCGTTGAAACAGGTTCTCCGCACCAAGGCAAACCGAGCGAGGAGCCGAAGTCGTCTTCCCGATCCAGTCCAACTGTTGGTGCATCTTCACCGTGCTCCTTGAAGCATTTTGGAGTCAGGAGCCTGCAACTCTTCATACACAAAAATTCAGCTCCGTGGCAAAGCGATCCTCCAGCCTGGAGGTCTTTATCATTTCGAGTTATAAAAGGATGTAATGTACATGACTGCTATCTCATTTTGAGTCAACACTTTTGTAAGCCGTTCGGCATATTAGCTGACTAGTTCAGGAGTTTGTAATAGATGTTCATTATCAATAAAAAGAACTTTTCCATGTTTCAAATCTGTGTTTCAATTTATCTGTGTACTCTAAATATGTGCTTGCTATGCAAATCATTAAAGCCTTGTGCGGGCGCAATCCCAGGCCCGCACGGCGGTCACGATTCGGGGGACGCCTCAAACGATTCTACGAAATCGGGTCGTGACATAGTGGTATCAGAGCACAGATTCAAAGTTCCTTAGACTTCGTGCTGGAAAAGTTCCTTTAACGATCAAATTCCTGTGCGAACTCTTGAACTCGCTAGGCCAAAATGAGATACGTTCATGCAATAAGTCCATAATACATTATGATCCTAATGTAATTTACCTTCTTTTGAAGGAATGGATCCAGCGCAATCTGCAGCGCAAGCACCGAACGAAACACAAGAAAGCAGTTCGGGCACTTCGGGAAGCTCTCGAAGCCAACGAGGCATGTCTCAAGTCGACCCGCTTGAGCGGGTGCTACAAATGCTAGAAACACAACGACAAAGAGATGATGCTCGCCAAGCCAAGCTCGAGAGCAATCTAGAGACCCGATTCTCAGTCCAACAGAAGCAGGTAGATGCCCTGCAACAGATCGTTCAGACTTTGGCTGCCAACCATTCCGCCGCAACAGCAACGACTCTGGTGGAACAGCCCGTGCTTGAAGTGGAGATGCCTCAAATCCCAAGGCCGAGGGACGTGACTGCCTTCAACTTGGGCCATTTCAAGAAAGTCTGCAACACCCCATTCAACGGGACTGAGGACCCAGTGGTAGCTCTAGATTGGCTAGCAGAACTAGAAGATCACTTCACTCTGCTAAAGGTCCCCGAAGAGAAGCGCGTCTCCTGCGCGCAACTACAGCTCTGCCTCAACGCACACGATTGGTGGGACGTGTATCGACGATCTCTCCAATTTGATCACGGAGAGGAGGCGATCTCGTGGACGACCTTTCGTGCCGCGTTCGAAGAGGAGTTTATACCCCCTCCAGTACAACGTCAAATGGAGAATGATTTCGTGCAACTGAGGCAGGGCAGTTTGACTGTGAAGCAGTACTCCGCCGAATTCAACCGACTCTCCAAATTCGCTAGGGCCTATTTACCTGATGCAGCGAGTCGAGCCAGAAGGTTTGAAGGTAGACTACGCCCTGCCATCCATTCGCACATGGTCAACAATCAGTACGGGACAATGCGTGAAGTCATGAATCACGCCCTATCTCTCGAACCGCTGTATCCTCACGTTTCCACCGGCGCTGTGCATACCTACAATCACAAACGCCAAGGCAACGACGGAGGGAACAATGCTGCAAAGCGTCGAAACGACGGTGGTCAGCATAAAGGGAACCAGGAAAAAGGACTATGCTTCTATTGTAAGAAGCCGGGGCACACCGCAAATAACTGCCATATTAGAAAGGGTCTGTGCTTCAACTGTGGCGGTCCAGGCCACATATTTCGAGATTGTCCCCACCCTTCTAAAATGCTGCCTCAACGTAATGTTCCTTAGAGGTAGGCTCTATTCCTAAGTTTCGGGACGAAACTTCCAATTGGTTGGGTAGGATGTAGCGCCCCGTTCTCCCGGTGCGGAGAGCGCGGCTAAGAAACACAAGACGGTATCGTTCGATCGGGATAGATTGAATTAAGAACTCGTCCTCGTTATGGATTTGTTTCTTCGGAATCGATTCCCATATTCAGTGGACTGTACCCCAAGGATCGGCTTAGCGGCAGAGTCAGGAGGGACCTCTCCGCTGCTATCTTTTATTGCCTCGGTTTTCGATGTCGCTTGTTGCTTTCGTGCTTTGAGTTGGTTTTGGGATTTGCTTGTTTTCCTTGAACGGTTTCGATGGTTTTCATTATTTTCGTTCATTGACTTGCACTTCTATTCCGAGATTGGAAAGAGAGAAAGAAGTATTAATCGAGCTGTTCGTGTGCAGGTGAACGAGCAGTAGGCGGCTTACGAGCGGAGTCGTGAAGCGCCTCTTTCCTTCTTCTTTCCAACTTCTAAGTAAGTGGCTACCAACCCGATTAGCTAGCCTTGCTTCCAAGCTTCACTCCTTTGCCCCGATCAAATGATACCAAGTAATAATAAAAGATACCAAGATAAAAGAGAATAGACTTGGTAATACTGCATGTCAATCAAACTTGTGAACGATTACTTGAATGCATGCTTGTTCGTTTGGAATGTTCACTATATCCTTCAAGTTTAGTTAGAATACATATCTTCTATGAATATTGTTATACATATGGAACACACTTTTCTTTGCCATAGATGGATTTTATAGACTATGCAAAGACTGTTGTGTATGGAACTTGTATCGTGCTAGAATTTAACTTGAAACGTGCATGGATTGATGAAAAAACTTAACGAACGCTTCGATCACGGACAACTTGTGCACAAGGTTTTGGAGGTTTCGCGGACGGTCGCCAGGGCGCTGGGACCGATCTGATCCGGACGGAACATATGGATTAGTCAATTGGAATTGAGGAAGTAAACGGCATGTGGCGGGGCTCGCAACCTGCGTCGCATATCGTTTTCTATCCCGTGACTATAACTCGTCCCTTTGTGGCATCACGCCAGTGATCTTCTGTATATTTAAACATGTTGCATACTAACTTGTGTCTTCGTGGCAGGGAAGGCATGGTAAGTATTGTGCAGGTAATTCAGACGGGCAGGTAAAATCCACCGAAGGGTGGCACGTTTATTTTCAGTAAATTATATATGCTGCTTACTTGTAAATGAACTAAGGCAAGATAGAAATCCACAAATGCATGCTTCATTAAAAACAACAACGTGTTGATTGGTATAGTCAGGCTAGCTCGCCTTCACCAGCATGTTTCGATATGCTGACCCTCGTTGAAACAGGTTCTCCGCACCAAGGCGAACCGAGCGAGAAGCCGAAGTCGTCTTCCCGATCCAGTCTAACTGTTGGCGCATCTTCACCATGCTCCTTGAAGCATTTTGGAGTCAGGAGCCTGCAACTCTTCATACACAAAAATGCAGCTCCGTGGCAAAGTGATCCTCCAGCCTGGAGTTCTTTATCATTTCGAGTTATAAAAGGATGTAATGTACAAGACTGCTATCTCATTTTGAGTCAACACTTTTGTAAGCCGTTCGGCATATTAGCTGACTCGTTCAGGAGTTTGTAATAGATGTTCATTATCAATAAAGAGAACTTTTCCATGTTTCAAATCTGTGTTTTAATTTATCTGCGTACTCTGAATATGTGCTTGCTATGCAAATCATTAAAGCCTTGTGCGGGCACAATCCCAGGCCCGCACGGCGGTCACGATTCGGGGGATGCCTCAAACGATTCTACGGAATCGGGTCGTGACAAAAGTAGTGTTCCGAGAAAGTGTGCCAAAATTGAATAAAAATATCTTAGTAGGACAAAATCAATGCCTTGAGTTCAACGACAAAGGTCTCATCGTGATCCGATAATGCAAAAAGTTCTAGTCTCAGATAAGTGCAGTCAAAATTTTGAAACTAGAAGGATACGACATGATAACTTCACAACCATTCGAAGAAATTTGATCGATCGAATCATACATGTCGAGAATCTCATAACGTTCATTTTAACATGAACGGCGCGCAATGAGATGGCCTGGATCAATAGGACGATACGGCCTTAGCTTGTTCACAATGAGAAACATAGGCGGGTGATCTATTTTGATCTCACGTTGTTGTTGTGTTTGCTTATTGCAATGCTGCTGCTGCTGCTGCTGCAATACCATGTAGACGCACACCCAGAAGGCTCGTGCAGTATACCACACAAGGGAGGTAGGGGCATGGTTTGGGGAAAATTTTATTTTATATTTTATTTATGCTCTATATATGTATCAACTTATGAGAAGAAACATTATTTTCAATCAATAAAACATCTTCCCTCTTCTCATTCATCTTCTCAACCCTAAACCTAAATTTGAATCTCTACACACCCCTTTAACCATAATTGTTTAGATCAATATTTCTACATATTGCTTTCACATCTATGATAACATGTTAATGGCATTCGCATGGTCTCAATATGATCCCAAATAAAGCCTAATAACTAACAATTACAGTGATCGACATTTCCACATTTCAAGGTCAAGCGATCATTAGTACTAAATAGGAAAGGAACAAGGACTACTTAATCATGTTAAGATTAATTAGATTAGATTTAGGATTAGATACTAATTAGATTTAGCATTGGATTTCTTCTCCTCTAAGGATATATATTTCTTCTCCTACTTATATATGGATATGAATCTATTTTCCATCTATATATATTCATAGTTGTATTACTCTTTTATAATATCCATTAATAAAATCAATATTGTAGATTTGTTTCATGGTATCAGAGCCTATGATTTTTCAATCCTCAATTTATCCACTTTCTCTTCACCGGCCAAAGTTTTAGGCCATCGTTTATGGACGTTGTCTGGCGTCATCTGTGGTCGAAGACATTCAATTTGCTTAGTTGATCTCATTGTATTTAATCGCTCAACAGAAGAATACAGGAGATCGAAGACACATTTCCAATAGAACTGCTCAATTTAGCAAAAAGAAGAAGTGCAACAATTTTCTTAGTTGATTTGCTATCCTCGAGCTTAGCTTTTTCCTAAAAACTTCTTAACTACAGGCGGGAATACTCATCAAAAGAAGAAAAGAATAAGCAGTTTCAAGTTTTCTTTCTTTAAGAAAAAAAATGCCTTCATTGGTACAATTTCGAGATTTTCTTCCGACTTTCACAGATTTTCCATTAATTTTTCTCATGATTGGACTGAGTGGGCTGCCTCAATCCGCACCACTCTACGTGGTCGTCGTCTTCTTGGTCATCTTGATGGTTCTATCCCAAGGCCTCCTGAACCCGCAGCTGATGATAAAACAGAGACTCAAAATACTATTTGTGTCGCTCAGGATACTTGGGACGACCACGATGAGCGGATCATTGCTTTTATCATCTCATCTGTTAATCGGTTACTTCATCCAGATCTTGAGGATATTCAGTCTGCTTTTATCTTAATTCTAATCAGAGTCTTTTAATAGTAGGAAATAAGTTTTCATTGCTTCCCTAAACATTATGTCTGTATGGGAACAAAATCCTCAACCTTCTTCTCGATTTTTTTTGCTCATGGTCCCTTATCCTTCATTTTCGTAGTTCCACAAATATGTCCTGCAACCGTGCCATCTCTTTTGGAACACACCCTTCCTGACCTGTTATGGTTCGTTCATTTTAATTGCGATGACGCAATTCTTTTAAGGTGGGTAGATTATAAACTCCCTAATTTTCAGATAGGGTTATTTTGGTAATTTTTTTAATATATTAAATGAATTATTTACTTAATTAATAAATCATTAAAATAATTTTTAGAACTTAGAAGCCCTTTAGTGTAGTCTTAATGCAGGAATACAACACTGGCTTTTCCGTCAAACAAACTTTGCATAATAGGCTTAGCCGAGCCAAATTAGACTCATGGCATGGATGTTTCTCATAATTGTGAAATCCTATGCTTCGATTTGGTCGCACAACAACCGCGACGCTTTTTGACTCAAAATATGAAACTTGGATTCTTTTTCGTTGTGGTCAATTTAGACGAGCAACATGAACACAAATTTTGACACTGACTTTTATAACCCCTAGCCTAACACGACCAACTATGCACATGACATTGGTGTCACATTTATTTTAGTCCCCGTAGGCTCCAAAAATAATATAGAAATACAGTACATTTTAATTAGCCCAAAATGACCCTTTTTGATTAATTGCACCTGACCGAGCCCGAACCCCCCAACTTGAACCCTCAAACTAACTTGACTAACTCATACACAACACCACAGACCCATCCCCTACCTTTCTACACACCATACACCATTTTTTCACACCAAATTATATTTTTTACATTATTTAAATTCAAATTCAGCTTTTACTCAAAATAACATAAAACCTTGGACTAGTTTAACTTAAAATGAACCTTGTACATACATAAATGAAGGGGGGCCAACCGCGACCCTAAGGAAGTGTATGGGTCAGTTTTCAAGGGAGGTTACTAAGGACCTTTGGTTTTTAGGGTGTAACATACAACTTTTTACCTCTCATTTGCATTCATGACCATTAGTAGCTAATAAGTCCTAGGATAACCCACCCACATGCATTGTACAGCCAACCACTCCTCCAAAACCTCTCCTCTCCCTCTTCTCTTCCTCTCCCTCAAGGTCATCTTCTCCTCCACCTCCTTGGACCTCTGGCCGGCCCCAACCCGAGAGCAACTCCTCCCTCCATCCACGACCCTGGAGCAACCAGGCCACCCAGGCGGCCATCCCCGACTGCCACCGGCCACCGCGAGCCAGCGCGGACAGCCGCGAGCGCTATAGTAGCAGCAACATCCTTTCCCGCGAGCCCATCTTTGAGGTACGAGAATGCCCTCCTCGCTCGATCATTTTATGAGCTTTTTGTCCGTATGCATTCACAACATGAAGGCCCTTAAACCCCTTCAAGGAGTTTGATTTTAAATGGTTTATATTAGGAGAAATTTGAACCGAAAGTTGGTCCAAAAATATGCATTTGAACAATCTTGAAATTGTCCCAACCACACCTGTTGACGCACTATTTTCTTCAAAACGGTAAATTAATTTAAAAAGCTACTTGAACAGTCATCTTGAAAACATAACCAAGATTTACTTCCATTAAATAATTTATTTTATTTTGCTTTATTCTGTGATAAATTTAACGTTGAAAACTGTCAAAAAACTTGATTTCGAAAAATTTAAATTTCTCGATACATGGTGTATCCCGCTAAATGAGGCTACATTATCGCGTACATATTGCACCAAATGGTGCGTAACATAAACACGGACATGTGGGTTTTTGCGAAACTTGATTCGGACGTGTGTTGACGACGGAATCAACGCATATCCGTTGAAAAACATTATATCGGACTTTTTTGACACATTATCATAACTTCGTGTGTGCTTGTCATTTTGCAACAAAACTTGTGCCATTGGATTCACAGTGTTACGTTAGTCTTGTGACCCAAGTTTGGTTCAATTCTGAGAATGTCGAATAAATACTGTTCCGTGGGCCCCACGATTCCACTTGATAGGCAATTTCGTGATCGGTACACCAGAATCCAGTTTTGAATATTTCGTTGGGTTCGTATCATCGTTCTGGACTCGTAAACACTAAGTTTTACGAATTTGGAGAACTATGACTCCGGTATATATTTTGGTGTAAAATGGACTACATGTGGACCGCTTTGATCCAAAAATGTTGTTTTTGTCCCTGTATCCAAATTAGACTTATGAATAGTCAATCCTAGCTATTTCATGTATTCTGAAAATATTGGTAATGTTTGTTTCACCATTCGGAGGTGTACGTGCAGATCCCACTTTCCCAGGAATAGTTGACGTAGTGAGATCATTACCTGGACTTAGTTATACCACTATTCGGACCCAAGCAAGTATACCTTGCCAAACTTGCAGTAGATCTTGTTGTATTATTTGCTTGAGTTTACTTTCATATATACATTCTTGTGATTTACATGTTCACCCTAGGACCATGAGACATTGATTAGTGTCTGAATGAGATTCGGATGTCGACGCCGTACGCGGAGTCGAGCAACGTCACTTAGAGAGTTGATACCACGATCCCATTTTACGTACTTGTACTACTAGAACGACATACCATAGGACACCTGACTCTGATTACATGATATAGAGTTCATCATGATGTATTTTCTGGTACCAGGATTCTGTGTAGGACTATAAGCTTCGTGACGTTTACAGACATACTTATATACTTGTACTTATGACTCGTGGTGATAGATAGAGGTCTTGGCCCTGTGTGTTACTATGTGACACGTGAGGTTACATGGGAGGGGAGAGTCACACCATACTATAGGCTAATTTTAGTTTTATATATATATATATATATATATATATATATATATATATATATATATATATATATATATATATATATATATATATATATATATATATGTGTGTGTGTGTGTGTGTGTGTGTGTGTGTGTGTGTGTTGTGTGTGTGTGTGTGTGTGTGTTACTGTAGAGTGCCTTAGTCTCTGTACCAGACACAGAGCCTGTAGTGATTTCAGCCTGAGTATGAGTGATGCTCTCATTTGCATTTCATTTAGTTGGTTACGTAGCTTGTCCTTGAGGATATATTTTTACTGTGCTGCTTTTCTTTTGGCTTGAGTATTTATTGTACCTTACTATGTCCCATGAGGACCTGGATCTAGATTATGTCCCCAGGTGTAGCAGAAGAGAGTTACCCCGAGGTTTACGGGACAAGAGCGAACGTTGGAGCGGTACTTGCATCAGAGGACGAGGTTGTGCCAGATGACTTCTCCTGAGTACTCAGTTATCTATTTACTTATTTATGCTTAGTGTTATTTTATATTTGGACTTCTGGACATATGTATTTGGTGTTATTTATCTTTTCTTTATTGTGACGGGTTATTCTCCGAGACGCTACTTATTTGGACTAGATGATGGACTATTTTCTGTTATCTATTATCTTGACTGGTTTATCATATTGTATTGTGATTGTTGTCTGTGGATGAGATTAGAATTATACTAAGATGGATGATATAGACTTATATTTATAGTTATTACAGCTTAAGTACACTCTATTGGGTCCATAAAATTGGGTTTACCCATTGGAGCTGTGTTATTGGCCATTGTCACGTGGCTAGTCCCTTGGTATTTTTGGATTGGGGCGTGACATCTGTAAACCCCCTCACCCAAAATAGGTATTTTGTGTATATTTTATGTTATTATATTTATTATAGATTATTTTAAATATTGAATTACTTTAGAGTATTCTTTTAGTTAATTAGAAAATAAATTTTTTAGTATATTTACTTATGTAAATATTTATTTAGAATCATTTTTAGGCTAATTTAGATTTTTGGATTTTTTTTTAGAATTTTTAGGTAATTAAAACATAGAAAACGTAAATTTTTAGGACTTCTATGATTTACTATGAGACCATACTTGCATATTGTTCCTACCAAATATTTATTTTAGGTTAAAATATTTAATTATATTTTTATTTAATTTATTTAGAATTTTAAGAAATTTATTTAGATTTTTGAAATTATTTATGATTTATTTGGATATATATAGTCTTAATATTAGATAGATGCTAATTTAGTGTTAATAGATATTAATAAGATTATATATAAATTATTTGTATTATCTTTAATTCTATTTAAGATTATGAGTTATTGAGATGAACTCAAACTCTATTTTAAATTAATTCAAATCCTGAGCCTATTAGGAAAGCAACTTCATGCATATCCTATCATTATTTAAACTCATCCTAATCATATCCAAATTAGTCAATCCTAGTCGTATTCAATTAAGTAGTCTCCACCATTATAAATACCTATTAGACTTATGGAATAAACTATTCTTTCATATTTTCTTCCCCAAATTTCTCTCTTTTTCTTCCAAAAATAGTCAAAATTTGTCATAAATTCAGGCTCATTTTCTAGTAGTTATGAAGACTTAAAAAGACGATATCTCCTAGCTCCGGACTCCAAATGCGTTCCACTTTTTTTGTTAGAACCATATCAAGGTTAGTTTTCTGAATATATAAATTATTTTAATAATTTATGAACCTATTTTTCCAGAAAATTCTAAAAGTGCCAGCTGTCCGAAATCAAACGCGTTTTCGTATTTTCGAGATTTCGGGAGATCCCGAACTCAGAATTATGAACCGTTTAAAGTTTCAGAAAGTTGACATGATGAACTTACATAAAATAATATTTCCAAAATTTAAAATTTAATTTTAATTTACTGTAAAATCATGTAACGTAGAGGTAAATAGGAAACCACCGAAAATTGTCATATGTGCGCCCTTGTGGACATAACTCTTTACCGACTTGTGATTTTATGAAACCGTAGATTCTGGTATTCATGTAGCGCTAAAATCTATAAGATTCTACACACAAATCAAGGGTTTGAGTCAGTTGACTTTTTGGTCAACGGATTGCCTCGATTTGCGTGCCAAGGATCACAAATCCGTAAAGTTGACTTTCTTTGGACCAAAATTAGGGTTTAACAATAAAATTAGATTATCATAAGATTAAAATACTATTTTAGTTTATTTTATTCAGAATTAAATAGATTAAAATGGAGGAACCTATTCACCCACTTTTGTAACCTAACTTGTTTAATTTATGTGACAGATAGATCGGACGACGCCTTGAGTTACGACTTCATCCCTTTTTCAAACCAAGCAAGTATACCTTGCCAAATTGCTTACAGTATTTTGCATGCTTATTATATTTTCATATATTCATTGCATGTGTGTTTTCTTTCAATCATTATTATATATTATATATGTTGACACACACTTGACATATAGTGTCATAGGAGAGGAGGACAATCAGTAGGCATATGGGCTACACCTACTCTGGTAAACTGTAGTAACTAGCACGCACTATGGTAGTTGTGTCATGATGGTCGCTACCCTCGCGGTATGTCGGTCGATGGTGTCACGATGGTCGCTACCCTCGCGGTATGACGGCTGATGATGTTCTAGACGTGTGTGAGTTGTGAGATTAGATAGAGTAGCCTACCCCTGCCCATACGTTGAAAGTTGTCCTCATTATGCATTTCATATAGATTGTCTTATACAACTTACTTATATATTTTCTATCTATTATGCATATTTTACTGTATTCAATTGGCATGCTTCTATGTATCTTGTTACGTCCTTCTGAGGACCTGGTCCCTTTTCAGGTGTAGACGATCTTGACTACTCGCAGGAGCACAGATCAGGACTTGCTACTTATCGCTCTTTCGAGGAGGTCTTCTCTTCGAGTCTCATTGTTCCTTAAATGTACTTATTTTTGTTCCTCTTATATATTCTAGTTGGTAGTGGATTTGTCTCCACCCAACTACTTGTTCTTATCAAGCATTTTATACTTGATTTAGTTATATAGTTGATTGGTTATTTGATTCTGTGGATGAGATCTAGTTATGCCCTGTGACTTATGTGATAATATATATACCACTTGTGAATTATTGTTCATATGACAGGGTACGTATGTGTTATGGTTTCCATATATTGGAGTTGCCATATACATATGGTTGGCATGCTCACGTATTCTTAGTCCTACATATTTTGGGACTAGGGCGTGACATATTTTTGTGGTGGCCTATACAGGTCGAGAGTATATTATCTCGGTTACGTTACTATACTGAGCAAGCCTGCGGATAGGATTAGAATATAGGATCTCATCCACTTATTTAATCACCGACCTTAATTCTATTTCGCCTTCTTATTTGATTCCTTATATTGCATCTTGCTTGATCCTTCCACAACGTTAATCTTATCTTTTCTTTCGTGCTTGATAGGGGTTAGGAAGATAATTGCTACTAGGTATACACACTCTATTATTCAATAACACTATCGTTTAAATTCTTGTAAGTTTGGTAGTATGCCTCATAACCTAGTATCATATAGTCTTTTTGAACCATTAATGAAGTGTAATTGAATGACACCAACTATAGGCTTGCATAAGAAGATAGTGTTTACCCAAACTGTAGAACTTAGAGGCACATACCCCCATTTGGTTGACTTTAGACTTAGATAAGAAATTAGTATAGCAACTGTAGAGGCACAACACCGATCTTCTTGGTGAACTTAAATTATTCTGTACCTTCCTCCATCATAATCCAACGTACTTATATTTTCTGGACTACCTCTGCTTATGCTGCTATTTTATAGCCTAGTTTTACAAGTTTATTCTTTTATCGAGCTTGTTCATGACGTATGTGTTATTGGGGACGCCTACTAATACATCGTCTAAATCAGAATCAGTGTATTATAGTCTGATCAACCTTAGTGCACTTGGTTCGCTCTTCGCATAACTACTTTACGTGGATTGAGATATAGTTGACTCAGCTTGTTAGACGAATATACTTGCCCTCTAGACATGTTCGAGCATATCGTATCGGTTACATAACTGTACTGATATGAGCATGCAAATAGAAATTTACCAAAATAAGACTTCAATCCACAATTGTCCTGACAATTCTCTTTTTGAATTCTTTAATCGCCTTGAACCCCATACTTGTATTCTATCACCTCCTCCTTGAATTCTTTATCATTGTTTTTCGTCTTCCCCTATTTCGGAAAGACGAACGCTCGTGCTTGGTATAAGTTTGATATACGGATAGTACTAGATATACCCCATAGTCCAATCACATTACTTGGTGACTATCTTTTGTAATTAAGGACATAAAATATGTGAGATATTTTGTATATTGAATAACATGATTAAATAATTTGAGGAAATTTTTCTTAAATGTATAGCCTATGTGATAGATCGATAAATTCTAAGTTGGGTAGAAGCTACATTGTCAACTTGAGGTAAAAAAAGAAAAATTTAGATTGTGATCAAGTAAGATTCGATTGAGATATTTAACTCATTTTAATTTTAAAAATTTTTAGAAGAATGATTTAGATGATGAGGATTTAACTTTAAAGATAAGAATGCCTTCTAGAATAAATTTTAAAATTTTGATATTGCAGACCAAATATTTATAGTTTGAGCACATGATTTAAATTTTGAATATTGGATATTAAATTAACAATTTAAATCTTGAGAAAAAAAATATATAGAACTCTAAACATGAACATTGATGGATTGAATTCAAAATTTGATAATTTGTTGAATTGAATTAAAAGTTGAATTTTGATTGTTGGATCACCTATTTGAAATATTGATAATAGAAATTGAATTTAAAATTTGAAGAGTACAAAATTCTTAAGTTGAAATATAGGAATAAGATTTGATTAGAATTGTTTAAAATTTAAAGGAGATTATGATAGTTGAAAATCGTGATGTAAAATTTGATGTGGGTTATTTAAATCTTCAAGATATCATATAGATTTGAATTAAATTTGGATGTTGATTATTAAAAAAATCTAGAAGAGATTATTGTAGGTTAAATTTTGATTTAAACCATGGTTATTTTAATTTTGAAGAGATTATGATGGATTTGAATAGATTTTGTCATTTAAATTTTTAAGAAGATTGCGGTTGACATGCCTTAGATACGAATGTGAAAATTTTAACAAATTATTCTTATTTTATTAATTTCGAGGACAACATTTTTATAAGTTGGGTAGATTGTAAACCCCATCACCCAAAATAGGTATTTTGTGTGTATTTTATATTATTAATTTATTATAGATTATTTTAAATATTGAATTACTTTAGAGTATTCTCTTAGTTAATTAGAAACTAAATTTCTTAGTATATTTACTTATGTAAATATTTATTTAGAATCATTTTTAGGCTAATTTAGATTTTTGAAGATTTTTTTTAGAATTTTTAGGTAATTAAAACATAGGAAACGTAAATTTTTAGGACTTCCATGATTTACTATGAGACCATACTTGCATATTGTTCCTACCAAATATTTATTTTAGGTTAAAATATTTAATTATATTTTTATTTAATTTATTTAGAATTTTAAGAAATTTATTTAGAGTTTTGAAATTATTTAGGATTTATTTGGATATATATAGTCTTAATATTAGATAGATGCTAATTTGGTGTTAATAGATATTAATAAGATTAGATATAAATTATTTTTATTATCTTTAATTCTATTTAAGATTATAAATTATTGAGATGAACTCAAACTCTATTTTAAATTAATTCAAATCCTGAGCCTACTGGGAAAGCAACTTCATGCATATCCTATCATTATTTAAACTCATCATAATCATATCCAAATTAGTCAATCCTGGTCGTATTCAATTAAGTAGTCTCCACCATTATAAATACCTATTAGACTTATGGAATAAACTCTTTTTTCATATTTTCTTCCCCAAACTCCTCTCTTTTTCTTCCAAAAACAGTCAAAATTCGTCATAAATTCAGCCTCATTTTCATGTAATTATGACGACTTAAAAAGACGATATCTCCTAGCTCCGGACTCCAAACGCGTTCCACTTTTTTTGTTAGAACCATATCAAGGTTAGTTTTCTGAATATATAAATTATTTTAATAATTTATGAACCTATTTTTCCAAAAAATTCTAAAAGTGCCAGATGTCCAAAATCAAACGCGTTTTCGTATTTTCGAGATTTCAGGAGATCTCGAACTCGGAATTACGAACCGTTTAAAGTTTCGGAAAGTTGACATAATGAACTTACATAAAATAATATTTTTAGAATTTAAAATTTAAGTTTAATTTACTGTAAAATTGTGCAACGTAGAGGTAAATAGGAAACCACCGAAAATTGTCATATGTGCGCCCTTGTGGACATAACTCTTTATCGACTTGTGATTTTATGAAACCGTCGATTCTGGCATTCATGTAGCGCTAAAATCTATAAGATTCTACACAAAAATCATGGATTTGAGTCAGTTGACTTTTTGGTCAACGGATTGCCTCGATTTGTGTGTCACGGATCACAAATTCGTAAAGTTGACTTTCTTTAGACCAAAATTAGGGTTTAACAATAAAATCAGATTATAATAAGATTAAAATACTATTTTAGGTTATTTTATTTAGAATTAAAATAGATTAAAATAGAGGAACCTATTCGCCCATTTTTGTAACCTAACTTGTTTAATTTATGTGACGGGTAGATCGGACGATGCCTTGAGTTACAACTTTATCCCTTTTTCAGACCAGGCAAGTATACCTTGCCAAATTGCTTACATTAATTTGCATGCTTATTATATTTTTATATATTCATTGCATGTGTATTTTCTTTCAGTCATTATTATATATTATATATATTGACACACTTGACAAATAGTATCATGGGAGATGAGGACAATCAGTAGGCATATGGGCTACAACCACTCTGGTAACCCATAGTAACTAGCAAGCACTATGGTAGTTGTGTCGCGATGGTTGCTACCCTCGCGATATGACGGCTGATGATGTTCTAGACGTGTGTGTGAGTTGTGAGATTAGATAGAGTAGCCTACCCCTGCCCATACGTCGAAAGTTGTCCTCATTATGCATTTCATATAGATTGTCTTGTACAGCGTACTTATATATTTTCTATATATTATGCATGTTTTAATGTATTCAATTGGCATGCTTCTATATATCTTGTTACGTCCTTCTGAGGACCTGGTCCCTTTCCAGGTGTAGATGATTTTGACTATTCGCAAGAGCACGGATCAAGACTTGCTACTTATCTCTCTTTCGAGGAGGTCTTCTCTTCGAGTCTCATTGTTCCTTAGATGTACTTATTTTTGTTCCTCTTATATATTCTAGTTGGTAGTGGATTTGTCTTCACCCAACTACTTGTTCTTATCAAGCATTTTATACTTGATTCAATTATATAGTTGATTGGTTATTTGATTATGTGGATGAGATCTAGTTATGTCCTGTGACTTATGTGATAATATATATACCAATTATGAATTATTGTTCATATGATAGCGTACATATGTGTTATGGTTTTCATATATTGGAGGTGCCATATACATACGGCTGGCATGCTCACGTATTCCTAGTCCTACGTATTTTGGGACTGGGACGTGACAACATCTCTTTCTACTGACATCTCTACACCAACTTCCGATTCTGAGACTGTTCTTGCTGCTGCTCTGCGTTCTCCGTCTACCACTTTCAAGAAGGCTCGTGCTCCCACTTCTCTTCGTCCTTCATGTACCTATTGCGGGAAGCTTGGTCATTCTGATGCCGCTTGCTATGCTCGTCAGCGGTCTAGTATGATACCTGCTCACTGTCAAAAGTCTGGACATTCAGTGGATGATTGTTTTTTGATTCACCACCATTTAAAAACTCAATTCCTCGAGTGGATGAAGACAAAGGGTTCCTCCTTGTCTCGTTCTCCAGTACCTCAGGCTTACATTATTTATAGTACTCAAACATCGACAGATATTCAATATCGTCCTACTTAGTTAGAGCTCTAACGTCAGTCTGCCTCGTTGGCTCCTCTACATGTGCCTTTTCTATTTCAACTGGTCGAAATAAAGGTTGAAGCGTTCAACAGGGCCCACCACAAGCAACGGGTCCACAATATAGCTAAGTGTCGGCTCAGATGCCCCATCCTCCCTCTCCAGTCATGTATCATATCCCATTTGGGTACATGACATACCCAAGTGATTATGGATACCAACAACACGTTTATAATCCTCAAATGACATCAAATTACTACAATCAGATGTACGGAACAACTTTATCATATATTATTTGCCCGCAAGCGTATCTTTACCCCTACATGGAATTTGCTATAAAAATTCGAGGGCAGGCCTTCATGCAGGCCCATCGACCAACGTACGCGCAGTATCCAACAGTCCACGCAGAAGGATCTTATGCCCCCTCACTGCCCTACAACTTTCACCTTCAGCCCCCCACCGCACGCAAGCCAACCCATTAACAACGTAGATTTCAGTTTTTGAAAGGCACTATGTGACTTCATTTTCTATTCGACAAACTCATGTTGTTTGATCCGCCATGAGTTTGAAGGGGGTGTTAAAATTAATTAGATTAGATTTAGGATTATATAGTAATTAGATTTAGGATTGGATTTATTCTTCTCTAAGGATACATATTTCTTCTCATACTTCTATATGGATAAAAATCCGTTAACCTTCTATATATATTCATACTTGTGTTATTCTTTTACAATATCCATTAATAAAATCAATATTATAGATTTGTTTCAAATCTATTACATATATCAAACCTTCAGGTTGGCCGTCATGTACCCACTTTAATACCAAATTCCTACCTCAGTCGAACCAAATCCCAATCAAACATACATGTACAATCTGAGGAAAATTTATGAGGGGATTTCACAATATACATGCTTATGCGAACCAAGGGCGATGCCACTCGTAGATTAAGGTGGACTCCAGCCCACCCAATTTTTTTTTTATACATGTTGAGGTAGAAAGCTTTCAAACAATATAGTATCATTTAGGACAAGTCGATTGAGCTCTGGGTCCGCAGAAAAGAGTGTATGCAACAAACAATCATTTAAAGTAAGTTGGCAGTAAAGATCTTCTCAAACCTACAAACAGGAATATTCGGTCCGTCTAGGTAGAATATGGATTCAAACATATATCTTGTTCTCTAGTTATCGACATTCTATATAGTGTTATATATATATATATATATATGTCACGCCCCAGTCCCAAAATGCGTAGGACTAGGACACGTAAGCATGCCAGCCGCATGGATATGGCAACTCCAATATATGGAAACCATAACCCATAAGTACGCTGTAATATGAATATCAAATCCACAAGTGGTATAAAATGTATCACAAGTCACAGGGTATAATCCAAATCTCATCCATGAAAATCAATATAAATATATAACCAGTATTTATGGAACTAGATCTCAATAAGAAGTATCTAAGGATGATAGTTGGATGGAAACATATCTACTACCAACTCGAATATAAGAGCAACTACAATATGAGTACAACACAATAAATACTATATAAGAATACCAGCTATCAATCACGGCTCGAAGAGAAGACATCCATGAAGCATATACAACCATCCAAATATGCGCTCCTGTAAATACTCAAGAACAGATACACCTGGCAGCGGACCAGGTCCTCAGAGGGACATAACAAGATACTTAAACACATGCCAATAAAGTACTGAAATAAATATCCAATGGGGTCGCCTAACCATCTAAGTGAATGCAGTTAAGAACAACTTTCCCCACAAGTGAGCTATCTGGCTGAAAACTGGGATTTGGCATGGTTCTCTATTGGAGATCCAGGGGCCTACAAAGGCACGACGACTTTCGAACGCCGGAGGCCCGCCTGATAATAATATAATATATAGTGGTCATCACCGTCTGTATCTCCAGCGGAGAATCCGGCCGCACAATAGAAAAAGTGCAAAGGAGCTCAAATGTGGTACTTGTTGTTCTCCCCACCCCATGCTCTAAGCATGTCACATCCATGACACAATTTGGTTCATAGCCTATTCTTATCACCCTGGCTCAATCCTACAACCAAACAAGGACAAGGATGGGACCACCGTACTACAATAGGCTATGCCCCTAAACCTCTAATAACTGCCAAGTCTACTAGCAAGCAAAGTTTCTAACAGCAGTTATCCCTAACGCACGGCCCACACGTACTGGAGGCCAAACCCTGCACGCCAGTCCGTGATCTATATGAGACTCACAACTCGTGTAACAACTGTGTCACAGCCAATGAACCTAAAGATGCTAAATGATAATGGGGTAGTCTCATGAACAAGGTTAATGCAATACATAAATAAAATATATCACGACGATACCGTCGTGCACATTTATATACAGTTAAAATATATGAACTATAGACAGAAAATAAAGATGCATGCAACATATGGAATATGAATAACAGTACAATGGCAAGGTATACTTGCCTGGCTAGAAAGCTGTGATGTACCAATAACCTGTGTTGCACACAAGTAGTCGTGTCCAAGGTGCAAACCATTCTCCATGAGTTGTTGCCTCAATTTGAAGACGAACTGTCTTCCTAAAAGATAGTTGTCCTGATACTTATGCATTGTGTTACGGATACTGTGAAATCCATCATGAACAAAGAATGTCTTCCCAATAACGGGTCAAAGGTCATATTTTATGTTTCCAAGGTAAAGACCACAAGAAGGAGCCATTGGGGGTATAGCAGTCACTGACTTCACATCCAATATTCTTTCAATATCACCTATAGTCTGTTCCCCAGTCCCGACAGCTTTGAGCATACCAACAAGTAGTCTGACCTCCTTTTGATTGTAAGTTCTTAGTTCACCAGAGCTGCATGAAATGTTGATGGTAAAGGAAGGAACGTGCTCTTGCTGTTATAATATAGCAACGGTGACTTCTTGTTTGGCCAAATTCTTAACTGCTTTGGGCATTGAACTTTTCAATGTTAGTTTGAGAGGCAACCAAACAGCCTATGGATGATTCCAAATCCATTGATTTCCTATCAACATCTGAAGGGAAAAATAGAGATGGAATAACTTCACAGATGTGGAGCTCATCCAATGTTTTGATTGGAGAAAAGTGCTTGGCAACCAGAAACCCTGAATGAACTGAAATTATGAGTTCCAACTAGTATGCTGCATGCTTTCTTCATCTGCAGAATATCTAGTTCCTCCGTGATATGCCAAGCACGATCCTTCTCAAATATTGACAAGGGCTCCGGTCCAAAGAACAAGCGGTAGAAGTACGAGATGGTGGTAGCGATGTACTGTGATGGTGGGTTCTTCCGGGCGTGGAGGACCCGGAGGGGGTGGAGCGACGTTTTCAACGACGTCGGAAGAGACGGTCGAAGCCGTGGGGATCAGCCCGCCTGGGGCGCTGGTGTCGTAGATCTGGGTGAGGGGCCGAAGGGAAAGTCGGCGGCGCGGGGAAAGATCGTGGATGAGCGCTCGCTGCGTCAGGCGCAGGCTTCAGGCGTCGATATCAGGCATCACCGGCAGGCGCGTCGAGAGCCAGTAGGCTGGTTCGAGGAAGCCCTCGCGGCGCTGGGTCGAGTAGCCCTGACACCGGGGAGTCGAGGCGGGGGGGTCGACGAGTGTGGTAGTCCAGTGCGAAAATAAGCCATCTGTGGTGGTGTAGGGGCGGCGAGACATCCGAGGTCTTGGGCTCTGGTGAGCTCTCGAGAAGTGGCAACGCTCGAGTTTTCATTGACCGACACGGTGATGGTCAGACTACGGTGGAAGCTCGTGAGGCGTTTGGCCGATTGCGGAGGAGAGCGGATGGGTGGCATGGTCTGGTGGTTTACGGTGCACTATAATGGGGGTATTCGGCCATGGTGTTGACGATGGATGGTGACGATGGTGATGAGATGTGTGGGAGATGGAGAAAGAGAAGTGAAAGAAAGGGAAGAGAAGGGGACAATATATTTGCTGTCGTTGATGTTCTTTGTTGTAGAAAAGAAAGAGTGCTAGGTTGATAGAAGAATATGGGTGAAAGAAAAGGGGGATCGTTGCTGTCATTGGGTTGAAGGGAAATAAAAAAGGAAAAGAAAAAATTAAAGGATTATTTATATGTGCACTAGTAAGGGGGTTGACCTAGGAATAGGGTTTGGTCAACATTCCTTGGGGGTGGGCCTTGGATTCTAAATCTTGGGATTGGGCTTGGGCTCACATGGGGGTGTTGGGGCTATAATTTACAATTATTTAATTGCAAGGGTTGGATTAAAATAGGAGGGCGATGTTGCGCGTTTGCACATCCAGAAAATTATAGAAAAATCCATGTGAAGGGAAAATTGAGTTTCTTCATGAATTGTCCAATGGTGGGGACAGCTCAGTGCATTTTTGCATAAAAGCCTCCCAAAAATTGGAAAATTGCGCAAAGGCTGAAATTGGATTTAATTAATTAAATCGACGCGCACGATGTTCTAGAATTAATTAGGAGTACATAGGATTAGATTTAGGCGGAGCACAAGTGTCAGGGCGTAGAGGGGACAGTGTAGAATATTAATAAAATTTGAGATGCACAAGACGGGCAAGATTGTGTCTCCAATTATCGTAGCAACGGTAAGGTGCGCTACGTGTCATAACTATTTAGTAATTAAATTAAATACCGTGTTCTAGTTCTAATTGGGTTCAAACTAACCCTAATTTTACTATCTAAGCCAAGTAGCCCTAATTTTGGGTGAGGGGGTTTACAATATATATATATATATATATATATATATATATATATATATATATATATATATATATATATATATATATATATATATATATATATATATATATATATATATATATATATATATATACACTAGTAAATTCGTGTATGTTGAATGTAAAATAATTTTTTTTCTTCTAAAATTAATATAAAAGTATTTAAATATTTAAATTAAGATTTATTATACATTTTTTTATATTTTAATTTGAATTTGTTATATACTTGATTATATTTGAATTATAATTAGTTATAGATATATTTTTGCTTTTAATAAAGAGATTTGAAACGGTTAGCTACATAATATTGTCTAATTATAAACAAACATCTCTTGTAACTCATGTGGTTAAGGTGGGAGGTATTCTCTCAGGTTAGCTAAGTTCGAATCCTTATAGTTTTATTTATAAAAAAATTTAATTTTTATCAATAATTTTTTACGTAATATTAATTTTTTTAAAATAATTAATTGATGATGATATATATATGACTTAGACGGCTCACTTTTTAGCCATTTTGAAGGCACATTATATTATGGAATATATATATATATATATATATATATATATATATATATATATATATATATATATATATATATATATATATATATATATATATGATGCCTGGCCTAACGGTTAAAATTGATGCATCTGGACGGGGTTGTTGTGGGTTCGAGACCCCCCGGTGTCATTTAATTTTTTTGGGAGAACTAATGGTGGAGTGGTAGTTGGGTGCAGGTACAGTGCTGGTGGATCTGGTGCGGCGCGGTGTCGGTGGATCTCGACTATTGCTGCATGAGGCCTTCTGGCCAGATGGAGTCTTCGGACGTGGTGTCTTCGGACGTAGAGCCTTCAGGCTGGATTGATGGTGCCTTTGGGCCGGGATGTAAGCCTTCGGGCTGGATGGGACCTTCGGGCAAGGAATTGTATATATAGGCCTTCGGGCTGGATTGGTTGTAAGCCTTCAGACTGAATTGTAACCTCTCGAAGGGGGCTGAATAAAATTTACCTTCTTCGATATATATATATATATATATATATATATATATATATATATATATATATATATATATATATATATATATATATATATATATATATATATATATATATATATATATATATATATATATATATATATATATATATATGGACTTAGGATGTTCAATTGTCTGGTTATCGACATTCTCTTGTTATTGATATTTTTAGTATTTTTATTTCATACTACATGTTTTTCTATTCATGTCAGCCATGGCGTCGACACTTTTTTTGTCGTTCGTACCCCGTACCCTTGACAAGTTATGCTACATCGTGAATCCTTTGTTGATAATAAAAGAGGATACCAAAGGCTCTTAATGTTCGAATCTATGCCTAAAAGAGTCTGCATGTTAACTAAATATTTTAATGTCAGGTTCTTATTTTTTATTATTTTTAACATGGTTCTATATTGACCAGACACGGTACGATATGGACACGACGATAATGACACAATATTTATTTTGTAAAAAGAAAATATATATTCAAGACGTTTCAAGTTTAGTCCGGAGATCGCTCTAAAATCCTCGCTCTGCCCTTGAAGCGACCTGATCCATTCTGAGAGAACCAATGTTTTTGTAAGAAAATGGTAGCACACAGTAACCTATCTGCTCTCAAGATGAACGAGGTGGAAGCAACCTTGGTCAAGTTGCTGCAGTAGTTGCAAATTGCAAGGAGTCATATCTAGTGTTATTAGTCCAGTTATGCAATGATATCATTGTTAGAACCATTGCTCAAAAAACTAGCTTCACTTTTAGTACCACATCGGTTGGGGTGTTTGCTCTATGTGTGTATATATTAGTTTGTCTTATTTACTTGCTTGAATGCTTGTGGGGGTTGGACCCTTGGGCCTCACGCGCGCGTCGTCGCCGCCGTCCGGCCCGGCTCGGTTTGGCGCGCGTAACGGGTACGGTTAAGCGCCCACATCTGCGGACGCTGAATGCCGATTCGGGTTCGGGCTAAGACCCTAAAATTCTGTTTACTCCTCTTAAATTTTTTCCGTTTAATATTCTGAACGTTGGAAAATAAATTTGTCCGTTACTATTTAATTTTGAACCGTTAATACATTACGTGTCCAGATTCATTCTCCATGTGTCTGTGTAACGGCTGAATTAATAGCAAATTAATTCAGACCATTACATATTGGATGGATTCTTATATAAGAATGGTTTTCTTTGAAAACGGAATAAAAAAAGAAAGATTTCTCTCCAAAAACTTACAGCCACTATATTATTCAGTCCATTCTTCGTCGTTTTACTCGTCTCCAAGCTCTATGCAGAGCTAAGTCATGGTCATTCTCTCCGAGTCGTGTGCGGCGACGAGATACCGGTAGTGCGGGGGTTTTACCACTAGGAGCTTCGGAAAACGTCTACACACAGATCCCGAATCAACTCTTAGGGCAGTGCTTCGTGCACGACTTCCCCAGAGGCCGGTAACATTAATCTAATTTTTTTTTCTTTTGATTCACAAAGTTTTCAATAAGAAAACGATAATTTTTCTAACAATCTAAGAGTTGAGTTTTATGTTATAATTGTTCATCTAAATCTTGCTAGAAAACTTCAGAAATATTGTTAATATACCATTATTTATTCTCTGCTAAAGAAAAATAAAAAAAATTAACCGTTTATTATATATATATTTCTCATCAGTTAGGTTAATATTTGTTGTCTATTCTTGCTACATAACCGAAATTTTTGTTTGGGCATTGCTTGATTCAAAATATTGTAGCAACATATTATTGGTATAGTAACATAAAATTTTCTGGAAGAAAATTGATTAATAAATTAAAAGTTGATAGTTATTGTAGCATAGTTGATAATTTATCAATTGAAAATTTGAAATTTTCTGACTATAGCAAGCTTTAACTTGTAGAAAAATTATTTTTACTATAGCCAATATTATTAAGTTGCAGTAGTTTAATTTTTATTCTAGAAAATTCAATTTGCTTAATATTTACCATAGCAAATAACCATATTTAATATTTGCTATTTGACCATAATCGTTAACTCAAAACAGTTGTTAGCAATTTGCTTCATTTCCTCAATTGATTTATTTGTTTACTTATCAAGTTGTTTACTATACTGTCAAATTGCAAATTTGCTTAAAGTAATTTAAAAAATTGTTAGCACATTTGATAATTTTGTCAATTGCAATATTTTGATCACAAAATTCCTTTCAATTATAACATAAATAATTACTTAGTATTTTTGAAAGCAATCTAGGACCAAAAGAAAATAGTTTAGTAAAAAAAATTACAAATAAAATCTTCAAATCTAAAGTTTCAAAGTAGAGGCAAACTCGGGCACAAGCCAAAAGGGTCCTTCTGTCAACCGGGTGTAAATAGCCCTAAGCGACACGGCACTTAAGAGTCTTCGGACCGCCGCTAGCTGGGAACCGGCCCCTACAGCTGACCTGAGTTGATCAACACTTGAAAAACTAAAGATTTTAAGATTGATTAGCAAAGACCACCTAAACTATTATCTTAGACATTGTTATTAAATAAATTTAGATTTTTTAGACTGCAAACATGACTAGTAAGGAGGAATCCTCTACTATAAAACATTTTAAATTTGATAGCTCATACTTTAAATGATGGCAGAGCCAAATAAAATTTTGGCTCACGACCTTAGGACTTATTTCAGCCATTGATGGGTCCACACCCATCACAAATGATTCTGATGAAACTGAGTCTGACATAGGAGTGTCCACCTCCTCGAAACCAAAAATCCCTAAAGAGATAGACTTCCACTACTTTTATAGAATTCTAAGCGCATTATCTGAATTCTTGTATGATATATTTTTTGAATACAAGAGCGCTAAAGAACTTTGGAAAGCCTTGGAAGATGAATACGTCTGTGATGATGCCGGAATAGAAAATTTTAATTCTTCAACCTTTAATAGGTATTTCATGGTAGATAACAAGCCAATGAATGACCAACTCCATGAATTCCAAGAATACCTTAGGCATATTCAAGCCAAAGGCACATCTTTCTCCAATGAGCATAAAATAACATGCCTAATAGACAAGTTACCTCCCTCTTGGTCTGATATTACTAAGGAACTTAACAATACTCAGGGAGATCTTACCTACAATCAAGTCCTAAAGAAAATTAGAACTGAAGAACAAATTAGATTAAGATCTAAGCCTAAGACTGAATCTAAAGCTAAGGTAAACCTCGTAGAAGGCCAAGGAAAACCCAAATCTAATTTTCATTATAAATCCAAAAAGAATTTCTTCAAGAAGAAGAAAAACTTTCAGCCTAACCATCAAAACCATCATCACCAAAACCATAAACCTAGAAACTTCAGTCAGACTCAGGATCAAAAGAGATTTTATTTTGTGTGTGGTAAAACAAACCATATGGCCACCAACTGCTACCATAGGAAGAAGGAAGTTGTCCAGACCTCCTACAAAGGAAAGGGCTCAGTTAGACCAGAAGCGAACATGCTTCACAAAGTTTCTTCGAGTTCCTTCAGGTCTGTAAGCTTTCAACCCTTTATTAACCTCTCTTACCATTCTAATGATTAATGGTTGAATTCAGGAGCTAATGTTCATGTTTCGTTTGATCGCTCCTGTTTTTCAAACAATCAGGAATTAAGTGGAGGAGGTGTGACCCTAGGAGATGGCACAAATTATTGGAAGAAGAAAAGTTGACCTGAAGATGACATCAAGAAAAATCTTAACTCTTCATGATGTTCTTCATGTGCCATCTGTCAGGAGAAACCTAGTTAGTGGATCCCTTTTTGTAGCCTCGGGATACAAAATTATAATGGAGGCAAATAAAATAGTATTTTATAAGCATGACTCCTTTATAGGAAAAGGCTTTGTAAAAGACGGTCTTTTCATTTTAAGCACAATGAATAAAATTTCTGATTATTCTCCCATTTTCTCTAATATAGAATCTTCAAATGTTTGGCATGGCAGACTAGGTCATGTGAATCTAGGTTCAATTAAAAGCATGATGACTTTAGATCTTATTTCCAAGACTCCAATAGATGACAAACACAAATGTAAGATTTGTGTTCAAGCCAAACACACTAAATTACCATTCAAATTTGTAGAAAGAAATTCTGACCTTCTAGAACTTATCCATAGTGGTGTATGTGACTCAAATAGGATTTTGACCAAAGACGGTAGAAAATACTTTGTTACGTTTATAGATGATTATTCAAGGTATTGTTATATCTACCTTCTCAAAACCAAAGATGAAGTTCTAGATAATTTTAAGGTCTACAAATCTGAAGCTGAGAATCAATTAGAAAGGAAGATTAAGATCCTTAGATCTGATCGTGGTGGAGAATATACCTCAAACGAAATGATTAACTTCTGTGAAGAACATGGAATAATTCATGAGGTAAATGCTACATATTCATCTCAGTCTAACGGAGTTGCTGAACGCAAGAATCGCACTCTGTTAGATATGGTGAATGCCATGCTTCTTAGCTCTGGTGCTCTTGATAACTTGTGGGGAGAAGCTCTTTTAACTGCCTGTTACATTCTTAATAGGATTCCTAGTAAGACAAAAGATAAGACTCCCTATGAGCTTTGGAAAGGTAGAGCTCCTAGGATTAATTACCTTAGAGTTTGGGGAAGCCTTGCTAAAGTCGGAATTCCCGAACCTAAAAAGAGAAAGATTGGTCCCAAGACTGTAGACGTTATTTTATAGGATATGCCTTAGACAGCTATGCCAATAGATTTCTAGTGACTCACTCAGAAGTAAATGAAATCTCTAACAATACCATTATAGAAGCAAGAGATGCAGTTTACTTTGAAAATATATTTCCTTTTAAGGATAGAAGTTCAATCTCTTCCTCCATACCCTCTACTAGTTCTCATGTCCAAATACCGAGCTCACAATCTGAACAAGACTTAGAACCTAGACGGAGTAAAAGGAATAGGATTGAAAAAAAATTAGGAGAAGGATTATTCAACTTTTTGATAGAGGGTGATCCCTCAACTTATGAAGAAGCAATATCGTCTCCTGATGCTTCCTTCTAGAAAGAAGCCATTAGAGTGAATACAACTCCATCATAGAGAATAACACTTGGTTTCTAACAGATCTACCTTTAGGCAATAAACCAATAGGTTGTAAGTGGATTTTCAAGAAAAAACTCAGAGCCGATGGTACTATAGAGAAATACAAAGCTAGATTAGTTGCTAAGGGTTTTACCCAGAAGAAAGGGTTAGATTATTTTGATACCTACTCTCCTGTAGCTAGGATCACATCCATTAGAACTCTCTTGGCCTTAGCATCCATTCATGATATGCTAATCCATCAAATAGATGTATAGATAGCATTTTTGAAGGGAGATCTAGAGGAAGAACTTTATATGGACCAACCTGAAGGTTTCATTGCTAAATGTTAAGAAAAAAATTTGCAGACTAGTAAAATCCCTTTATGGCTTGAAACAAGGTCCCAAACAATGGCACAATAAATTTGACAAAGTAATTTGTGAATATAGTTTCTTGTCAAATGATTATGACAAATGTATATACTCTAAAGGTACATGTAAAAGTTGTGTCATTTTATGCTTGTATGTAGATGACATCCTTATCCTAGGTTCATCACTGGAATTGATAAATATTACAAAGAACTATTTATCTAGCCAGTTTGATATGAAAGACCTAAGAGAAGCCAACTTAATTTTAGGAATGCAAGTGACCAAAGGCAAAGAGGGTTATACTCTATCTTTAGCACATTCAATTGAAAAAATGCTAAAAAAAAGTTTAAGTTATTTGATAAGAAACCTGTCCTTACTCCTTATGACAGCAGTATTGTACTAAAAAGAATGAAGGATCACCTTTGAAACAACATAAATATTCACAGATGATAGGCTCCCTTATGTATATAACAAACAGGACAAGACCTGATATTGCATTTGCTATTGGGAGACTAAGTAGATATACCAGTAACCCAAATCAGTCATATTGGACTGACTTGGATAGGGTATTTAGATATCTCAAGGGCACCCTAGATTATAAACTTCATTTTACTAGGCACCCTGATATCATAGAAGGTTATTCAGATGCAAACTAGGTAACTGACTCACATGATATAAAATCTACTACTGAATATGTATTTACTCTAGGAGGAGCTACAATCTCCTGGGGCTCTTGTAAGCAAACTATCATAGATAGGAGTATAATGGACTCCGAAATGATAGCTTTAGATACAACTTGTACAGAAGATGAATGGCTTAAAAATCTTATTATGCATATACCTGTTTCTCTTAGTCTTGTTCCTGCAATTTCTATAAACTGTGATAATAAATCTGTTATTGAACTACTAAAGCATGATTCTGTGAATACTAAGATGAACAGGCACCTGCAGCTGTGCTTCAAGTCAATAAAAAGCCTACTAGGCAAATATGTGGTTCTTGACTATATAAAGTCAGAAAAGAACCTTGCAGATCACTTGACGAAGGGTCTGTCTAGGACTTTGATCCTAGAATCATCGAGGGGGATGGGGTTAAGCCCATAAGTTAGTCACCAGCAGTGGCAACCCAACCGAGTCTGACTGGAGATCCCAAGAAGCCGGTTCAATGGGTAGAAACAAGCTGAACTTAGGTGACTTTATGGAACACTGACTCGAGATAAAAGTCTCATTAAAATAAAGCCAAGTGGCTGTACATGTGTACAATGACTCCACTTCCCTATGGTGACAGTGTTCTTGTGTGATATGGTTAGGATGAGGTTAAACTCTTAATAGGTCCAAGATGTAATGCTGGGTTGATTCATATCACCAACCATTAAGGACTTACATATATGAGAGGTTGTGAAGGCCGCGACTATGGGACAGGGCGATCCCAGACAACTCTCATGAATGTGAAAAAGTGTGCATGGCCATTTAAAAGCGCTACCCGATAGACCAAGGACCTCTAGCGTACTATGTGTGCTATTTTTCTAAATCTGGTTCAAGAAGTCTGATTCAAGGCATAGTCCATCAAGCACTTCTTCAGATTAAGGCAATAGTCACTACGTGAGATTCAAGGCTGTAGTCCATCTCATCTATGCATAGTATTTTACTGCCCAGATGCACTCTCTCTCTCTCTCTCTCTCTCTCTCTCTCTCTCTCTCACTCTCTATTTACTTCACACTTATCTCTGTTTCGGAACTTGGTTTTTTTTTGGGGGGGATTTTTAGAACTATTGATCAAAAAACCAACTTCATTTTTAGTCTCACATCAGTTGGGGTGTTTGCTCTATGTCGGTATATATTAGTTTGTCTCATTTACTTGCTTGAATTCTTGTGGGGTTGGACCCTTGGGACTCACACGCGCGCCGCTGCCGCCGCCGCCCGGCCCGGCTCGGCTCGGTTCGGTTCGGTGCGTGTAACGGGTGCGGGTACGCGCCTATATTTGCGGGCGCCGAATGTCGATTCGATTTCCTCTTTGGGTTCGGGCTGAGACCCTAAAATTCTTTTTGCTCCTCTTCAATTTTTTTCGTTTAATATTCTGAACGTTGGAAAATAAATTTGTCCGTTACTATTTAATTTTGAACCGTTAATACATTACGTGTCCAGATTCATTCTCCATGTGTCTGTGTAACGGCTGAATTAATTGCAAATTAATTCAGACCATTACATATTGATGGATTCTTATATAAGAATGGTTTTTCTTCGAAAACGAAATAAAAAAAAGAAAGATTTCTCTCCAAAACTTGCAGCCACTATATTATTCAGTCCATTCTTCGTCGTTTCACTCGGCTCCAAGCTCTGGACAGAGCTAAGTCCTGGTCATTCTCTCCGAGTCGTGTGCGGCGACGAGATACCGGTAGTGCGGGGGTTTTACCACTAGGAGCTTCGGGAAACGTCTGCACACAGATCCCGAATCAACTCTTAGGGCACTGCTTCGTGCACGACTTCCCCAGAGGCCGGTAACATCAATCTAATTTTTTTCTTTTGATTCACAAAGTTTTCAATAAGAAAACGATATTTTTTCTAACAATCTAAGAGTTGAGTTTTATGTTATAATTTTTGTCACCCCCACTTTTTGGATTAGGGGTATTTTCGTCTTTTCATAATTAATGAGTAAATGATTGCATGATAATCAATTTTATTTAATTTACGCTAACCTTTGACTTCCAACAGATTCACACCTTAACCTAAACGTGCCAGACCGTTGATTCATGCTTATGTTCCACTAAAATTCAGTTCCTTGCACTTCTATTTAATTGTAGAACACATTTTTGCAATAATTAAACAATAGATACAAGTTTGTGCAATTTTCTAATTATCGGCACTTTTGTGCAAAAGTGCACTAAGGTGTCCGTCCCTTGGAGACGATACGCAAATAAACCCATTGTTCCCTTTCATGAATATATTTTTTCCCTAACTTTCATAAATGCGAACTTAACCATGGCAACCAGGCCCTTAAACCGATGCATCGTGACCATTCATTTTAATTTATTCGAATCCTAACCATTGAGGTATCCATGAGAAGACTTTTTCCAAGGAATTGACCAAGTCAACCCTTTTTAGGTCAAACCAAAGTCCCCTTGTATATAAACTCTTTATTCCTTCACTTTTTGTTTTCCTATTCATAACTCAAGCACAGCCGACCCTTTCCCCCTTTATATTACTATTCATCTTTTCCCTTCCTTCTTTCCATCCGCCTCATCCCGACCACGTTCGCCTGCACCACTGTTGACGTTGGAACCCTGCCGCTCGACGACAACCGTCTGAAGTTGGAGAATCGGGTGCACCTAAGGCCGCCTCGTCCCCGCTGTATCTGAGCCGCCGAGACCCGCTGCGTCCACCTGCACGTCAACGAAGCCGCCGAGACCCGCTGCGTCCACCTGTACGTCGACGGAGCCGCCAAGACCCGCTGCGTTCGCCTGAAGTCGAAGACCCGCTCGACGACCCGCTGCAGTCGACCCCGCGCCGGACTGGACACCTCACGTCGAGTCCCGACTGTGCACTGTCACCGTGCACGACCGATCGGCTATGCCTCGTCGCCTCTACCCTATCCACGCACGCAGGTTCGACGTAAACCTATACTCGAATGCGTACACATCCGTATATCATGCGTTAGTATGTGTAGGTATCGGTATATACATATTTGCACACGTACAGGAAGGTAGATATTATGCTCAACTAAGACATGTATACGAGCACATAAATGTGTATTACAGATAAATCTAGCATAAATATATGTTATTATGCACACACAGGGTATAAGCTTTTGTTAGTATACCTATATAAAATATATATACATTGTAATGGTAACTAATGAATACTTATGTATATACATACGAACCGTATAATTCTCAATCAGCATAATACATACGAAAATAGATATATATTTGTGCATTGTATGAATTGAGTTAAGTATGAACATATAAATATCTATTAAATGTGTAATTAATTAGTACTATGAGATACGTTAGCCATAGTATGTACTATGCAATATTGTAAAACCCCTATTTCTAAAAATCGTATTTATTATTATTTTTATTAATTAATAATTTAATTTTAGCAATTAGAGCTAAATATGAGAAATAGATTTTTAATAATTTTTATGTTAGGTGTTCGGGCACTTAGAGGACTTGTGGGACCATCAGGAATTTTTCGGAATTTATTCCATGTAGGAGACCCCTTGAGCAGTTGCTAGCCTAACGATGTGCAATACCCTAAAATATAAATTTTCTTATGTATATATATATATAAATATATATATATACAATTATATATGTATATATATTTTATTTAAAGAAAGAAAGAAAAAGAAAGGAAAAAGAAATTATTAAATAACTAACTAATAGTATATAGTAATTAAATAATATAATAATAGTTACTTAGGAACTTTGCAATTGCTTTAGATTCTTAGCAATTTTAATTGCTATGTTCACCGCAGCACTTAGACAGGCTAAGACCGCCCTAGTTGCTGTGGGATCACAGCAACTTTGCTAATTCACTTAGGACCCGAACCCCCATAGCCGCGGATCCATCTCTCTCTCTCTCTTAATATATAATATATATATATATATTATATATATAGATAGCTCTCTAAAACCCTAACCTAATATTCCCAGACCTCCTCTTCCCATCTAGGGCCGTCACCACAGCCAGAGAAGCTTCCTCAAGCCATCCAATCATCCCGTCGACGCCGACATCACGAACTGCAGTCTCCCACTCGAGGCACCTTCGCTCCGGCGTGTTTTCCCGTTGACTCGCTCATCCAAACGCTGTTCCGTTTTCATAGGTATGATCTTCCCTCAACCCTCTCCAATATTTGTTTTATAGTCAACCTCGGAAAACGTGTGCCCCTAGGTGAAAAACAGCGCCCAAGTTGGCCGAGCGGACAGAATTCTGCAATCGCAGAATTCCAGAATGACCACCCATATTGCCGAGTTCGTATCTCCCACCACAGAGATCCGAATTCGATGATTCTTTTTGATACCTGTAGATTACATGACCTAGTTTATTTTCTGTATAATAACCCTGTGCTATTAGTCGCTGTGGACAGAAATATATTCGTCACAAAACTGCGCGCACCCACTTTTTCCGGTTTTCCAAAAGTTGGAGATCGGAGCGCGCCCCGCCAAACGGGACCGCCCCGCCGTGTGCCAAGTGTACCAAATAGTGCACGCAGCATAACGGGACACATGAAAATTCGTGGGGACTGATTCGGACGCGTGTGCGCACCGGAATCAGGCCGTATCCGCGGACACATTTCGTGTCGCCACTTTTGTGGAACTCGCGAGTATTTTGTGCACGCTTGTCAGATTGTGACGAAACTTGCGCCACTAGACTCATGGTAACGCGCTAGTCCTGTGACCCAATTTTTACGCATTTCTGAGACGGTTGACCAGATCGCCAATTGGCGGGCCCCACAGTTGACTTCTTGGACCAAATTTTGTTCGGCTCATCGGAATCCACATTTGGACATACCGTTGGGTTCGTATTGACATTTAGAGTTGTTTGACCCATAGTTTGTCCCATTTAGAGACTGTTACCCTTGGCACACTTTTCGGTGCAAAGTGGGCCACACGTGGACCCCACTTTTGCCCGAAATTACCGTTTTGCCCCTGTGTCCAAATTGGACGAAAGGGATGTGCTTTTTAGCTATTTTGCTCATTCTGGGAACGTTGGTGATGTTTATTTCAGCATCCGGAGACGTTCATTCTGAGGCCGTAGCTTCTGACTCTTGGTGTTGACATTGGGACACTACATTTTGCAGCTTACTTGCCAGGCAAGATACCTTGCCAAATTGTTACAGTACTTTTGCATGCTATTTATATTTCTGTTTATTTAGTTTATTTCTGTATAGTTCTTGCATGTGTAGTTTTCCTTTCAGTCATTACTATATATTAGATATGTTGACACACACTTGACACTTAGTATCATAGAGGACAATTATTAGGCGTATGGGCTTTTAACCACTCTGGTAACACCGTAGTCACTAGCACGCACTATGGTGGGTCGTGTCCGATGGTCGCTACCCCCGAGGTATGTCGATTGATGGAGTCCGAGGGTCGCTACCCCCGAGGTATGTCGGCTGATGATGTCCACTGACGAGCGTGAGGTTGTGAGGATTAGATCGAGTAGCCTACCCTTGCCCATACGTCAAAAAGTTGTCCTCACTTGCATTCATATAGATTGTCTTGTACAGCGTACTTATTTATTTTCACATTATATGCATGTTTACTATATTCAAGTTGGCTCGTATTTTCTGTATCTTGTTACGTCCCTCTGAGGACCTGGTCCTCTGCCAGGTGTATCTGCTCTTGAGTATTTGCAGGAGTACGGACCTGGACCTGACGCATTCCTTTCTGCCGAGGAGGTCTTACCTTCTGAGCATCGTTGATTATCTAGCGATGGATTCTTTTAGCTGATGCACTTCTGTCTTCATATTATCTTATATTGGAGATTTTATACTCCTCTCTCATTTTAGTTTTGGATATAGTCTTTGGTAGTGGATTTGTCTCCACCCGACTATTATTTTCTGGATATTTCAGACTCCTTATTCTAGCTTAGTATTTCTTTTCTATGACTTGTTGTGTGGATGAGATTAGCATATCTGTGACTTGTGACATTATATATACCACATGTGAGTTATATTCATATTACAGCGTACGTATGGGTTATGGTTTCCATATATTGGAGTTGCCATATCCATGCGGCTGGCATGCTTACGTGTTCCTAGTCCCACGTATTTGGGACTGGGGCGTGACATGTTTTTGTGGTGGCCCATGCAGGTCGAGTTAGCCGTTTCGGTTACGTAACTGTACCGAGCGGGCCTGCACCTAGGATTAGAATTATAGATCTCATCCACACTTGACTATAGCTTACCTTCTTTCCAACATGTCCTACTTAAGTTCTTGCATCCTGCTTGATTCATGTACTCTTCTTAATCCTTCGTCCATCTCTTGCAGAGAGATGAATTTGAATAACGGGCATGCCGCCACCGGGGACAACACGCCTCCAGGGGACGACGACCAATCACCCGGAGTGACCTCAACGACACCTCTTCTTCCCGGACCGGATGGAATGACTAACAATCAAATTCCACCAACTCCTTCCACGATACCTAATGGGACATTTCCAGCTCCACTAGCACCACAGGATGGCCAGACACAGCTGTTCCAATTCTTCCAGATGATAATACAGGGACAAAGGCAGCAGGCAGCCGAGCAGAAGCAGCAAACAGCAGAGCAAAGGCTAGAATTTCTGGCAGCGCTTGAGAGAATGGCTGCACTAGCCCCTGCACCAACCCAGGCACTAGTTTCAGTACCACAAGCTCGGGTTGGTTCAGTCAAGGACTTTGTGCAGATGGGCCCTAAGCCATATAAGGGTAATGAGAGCCCAGAGGAGACCACAAACTGGATTGCCAATACCAAGAAATTGTTAGAAGCATCACAATTACCTTCTGATCTATGGATGATAGGCGTGAGGACTCAGTTAGAAGGCAACGCGCATCACTGGTGGGAATCAATGGAGCGCCAGTTGGGTACGCGTCAGACTTGGGAACAATTCTTGCAATGCTTTGAGAGGAAGTACTTCCCGGATACTGTAAGAGACGCATTGTACGATCAGTTCCTCCATCTAGAGCAAGGGGACAAGACGGTTGATGAGTATGACGCAGAGTTTAGCCGTCTCAGTAAGTATGGCACAGTCCTAATACCTAATGACTTGGAGAAGGCTAAGAGGTTTCACCGCGGGCTGACTCAGGAGCTCCAGCACTACACTAGCTCCCAGTCCCGGATCTCTTATGCCGAGCTATTGACAGAGGCCAGGATCCAGGAGGCCATCAGCAAGGGAAACGGAATTCAACAGAGAAGTCACCAAGGACCAGTAAGGATACAGCAAGGAGGACCCATTCGACACCCTTTGACACGCCAGCAATCAGATAGTACTGCACCATATCCAACCAAGGAGCTCCGTACTTGTCACTATTGTGGAAGGACAGGTCATGTTCTAAGAGACTGTCATCGTCGATTGGGGTTGTGCATGATATGTGGATCAAGTCACCATCAAGCCCGAGAATGTCCTAAACAGAACCAGAGACCTATGGCATTAGAATCAGGAACACCGCATACACCCTCAAGTATAGAAGACCAAAGGGACTCACCACTGCTTCTACAATCTGCACAAATGGAGGGGACTATACCCCAGTTGAACCACCAAGGACAAGGCCAAGCACTCATTATGACAAGTATGGGAGAACAGACACATGAAGCCGTAGATACAGGTACAACCTTTTAGTTATAATTGCCTTTGCATACTCATAACCCCATTGTGACACAAGCTCTTGGATGCACAAATAGATATAGAATTATATATATGGTAGTCTAGCAGTTATGAGGATATATTTCTATTCTATCCAGATGGCATACACGCGATGCTAATGGATGACGGGAGTAGCAGTAGTAGTATTCTTCCCATATCCTTATCTCGCCCTCTTGGGTGACTCATCTCCTCCTTTTATATTCATTCATTATCTCGTGCGTAACTCTTCCTATCATAGTCGTATCTTTCGTGCCATTATAAATTGTTTGATTCATATCAACCTCAACCCTATTTTGTAGTTAGACATAAATGTGTTAGTAATGCTTGATAACTAAGGATGAGTTCTTAATATATATATATGCACTATAGCAATATCTGTATTCTTTATTTAGTTTAACCCTTAAGTAGCACCATGTAGCCTAGTAGAAATTGTTAGATCATTTGAGCTAGATCATACCCCTAATAGTTAGTCAAGACCTTAAGTGTTCCCTAAAACTTAGACTATGCCTAGGAAAGAGTTGAAGGCACTTGTTACGAACTGATGACTATGACAAATCGCTGGCAAGGTAGCGACACTTGCCGCCAGACGATTATGGTAGAGTAGTCGAATTACTTGCAGCCATACTGGCCAGGTGGCGAGGCAGTATTAGACTATGATACTTGACGGTTATGGAAAAAAGTCATAGTTATGAGATTCCAGACAGGTATCCCAAGATTCTCGACCCAATAAATATAATTGCCTTACAATCTAGACAATAGCTTCAAAGAAGGTGACCACTAGTAGAATTCTTGTAAGTTGGGTAGTGTAGACGAGTTAGAGGATGATAGAATAGTATATGGACAATAGATGAGGAAGTGTTAGAATGGCAGACCATGAGTTTTAGGAGTCCTACTAGATACCAATATAGTGTAATAGTTATAGTTATCATTATGAATATGGGTTAGTGTCAATTTCGAGGACGAAATTTTTGTAAGTTGGGTAGAATGTAAAACCCCTATTTCTAAAAACCGTATTTATTATTTTTTTTATTAATTAATAATTTAATTTTAGCAATTAGAGCTAAATATGAGAAATAGATTTTTAATAATTTTTATGTTAGGTGTTCGGGCACTTAGAGGACTTGTGGGACCATCAGAAATTTTTCGGAATTTATTCCATGTAGGAGACCCCTTGAGCAGTTGCTAGCCTAACGATGTGCAATACCCTAAAATATAAATTTTCTTATGTATATATATATATATATAAATATATATATATATATATACAATTATATATGTATATATATTTTATTTAAAGAAAGAAAGAAAAAGAAAGGAAAAAGAAATTATTAAATAACTAACTAATAGTATATAGTAATTAAATAATATAATAATAGTTACTTAGGAACTTTGCAATTGCTTTAGATTCTTAGCAATTTTAATTGCTATGTTCACCGCAGCACTTAGACAGGCTAAGACCGCCCTAGTTGCTGTGGGATCACAGCAACTTTGCTAATTCACTTAGGACCCGAACCCCCATAGCCGCGGATCCATCTCTCTCTCTCTCTTAATATATAATATATATATATATATTATATATAAAGATAGCTCTCTAAAACCCTAACCTAATATTCCCAGACCTCCTCTTCCCATCTAGGGCCGTCACCACAGCCAGAGAAGCTTCCTCAAGCCATCCAATCATCCCGTCGACGCCGACATCGCGAACTGCAGTCTCCCACTCGAGGCACCTTCGCTCCGGCGTATTTTTCCGTTGACTCGCTCATCCAAACGCTGTTCCGTTTTCATAGGTATGATCTTCCCTCAACCCTCTCCAATATTTGTTTTATAGTCAACCTCGGAAAACGTGTGCCCCTAGGTGAAAAACAGCGCCCAAGTTGGCCGAGCGGACAGAATTCTGCAATCGCAGAATTCCAGAATGACCACCCATATTGCCGAGTTCGTATCTCCCACCACAGAGATCCGAATTCGATGATTCTTTTTGATACCTGTAGATTACATGACCTAGTTTATTTTTTGTATAATAACCCTGTGCTATTAGTCGCTGTGGACAGAAATATATTCGTCACAAAACTGCGCGCACCCACTTTTTCCGGTTTTCCAAAAGTTGGAGATCGGAGCGCGCCCCGCCAAACGGGACCGCCCCGCCGTGTGCCAAGTGTACCAAATAGTGCACGCAGCATAACGAGACACGTGAAAATTCGTGGGGACTGATTCGGACGCGTGTGCGCGCCGGAATCAGGCCGTATCCGCGGACACATTTCGTGTCGCCACTTTTGTGGAACTCGCGAGTATTTTGTGCACGCTTGTCAGATTGTGACGAAACTTGCGCCACTAGACTCGTGGTAACGTGCTGGTCCTGTGACCCAATTTTCACGCATTTTTGAGACGGTTGACCAGATCGCCAATTGGCGGGCCCCACAGTTGAATTCTTGGACCAAATTTTGTTCGGCTCATCGGAATCCACATTTGGACATACCGTTGGGTTCGTATTGACATTTAGAGTTGTTTGACCCATAGTTTGTCCCATTTAGAGACTGTTACCCTTGGCACGCTTTTCGGTGCAAAGTGGGCCACACGTGGACCCCACTTTTGCTCGAAATTACCGTTTTGCCCCTGTGTCCAAATTGGACGAAAGGGATGTGCTTTTTAGCTATTTTGCTCATTCTGGGAACGTTGGTGATGTTTATTTCAGCATCCGGAGACGTTCATTCTGAGGCCGTAGCTTCTGACTCTTGGTATTGACATTGGGACACTACATTTTGCAGCTTACTTGCCAGGCAAGATACCTTGCCAAATTGTTACAGTACTTTTGCATGCTATTTATATTTCTGTTTATTTAGTTTATTTCTGTATAGTTCTTGCATGTGTAGTTTTCCTTTCAGTCATTACTATATATTAGATATGTTGACACACACTTGACACTTAGTATCATAGAGGACAATTATTAGGCGTATGGGCTTTTAACCACTCTGGTAACACCGTAGTCACTAGCACGCACTATGGTGGATCGTGTTCGATGGTCGCTACCCCCGAGGTATGTCGATTGATGGAGTCCGAGGGTCGCTACCCCCGAGGTATGTCGGCTGATGATGTCCACTGACGAGCGTGAGGTTGTGAGGATTAGATCGAGTAGCCTACCCTTGCCCATACGTCGAAAAGTTGTCCTCACTTGCATTCATATAGATTGTCTTGTACAGCGTACTTATTTATTTTCACATTATATGCATGTTTACTGTATTCAAGTTGGCTCGTATTTTCTGTATCTTGTTACGTCCCTCTGAGGACCTGGTCCTCTGCCAGGTGTATCTGCTCTTGAGTATTTGCAGGAGTACGGACCTGGACCTGACGCATTCCTTTCTGCCGAGGAGGTCTTACCTTCTGAGCATCGTTGATTATCTAGCGATGGATTCTTTTAGCTGATGCACTTCTGTCTTCATATTATCTTATATTGGAGATTTTATACTCCTCTCTCATTTTAGTTTTGGATATAGTCTTTGGTAGTGGATTTGTCTCCACCCGACTATTATTTTTTGGATATTTCAGACTCCTTATTCTAGCTTAGTATTTCTTTTCTATGACTTGTTGTGTGGATGAGATTAGCATATCTGTGACTTGTGACATTATATATACCACATGTGAGTTATATTCATATTACAGCGTACGTATGGGTTATGGTTTCCATATATTGGAGTTGCCATATCCATGCGGCTGGCATGCTTACGTGTTCCTAGTCCCACGTATTTGGGACTGGGGCGTGACAAATATGCACCAGGTGTCTTGAATGTGACCACGGATACCCCGTAGGCACATCGACCTGTGACCCCCTAGCGTAGCCTGTTGAGATCATTATGTTGATTGTGTGCTAGAGTAATGTCTGATGTAGTATTGTATTATATGATATGTCTATAGGATTGTGGGATCACTCAGACGATACCTTAGAACCCGGACAGTGGTATTGCCAGCTAAGGACCACAGGCGAGTACATTCTCTGACAGTTTCCATTATATTGATTATCTCTATAATTCTTGTTGTATAGCGTACATGACTCTGACATTGTTATTTACACGAGTTGGCATCATTGAGACCTGTCACGAGGAGTCGTGATGGGAATCCATCGTGCTAGCAGGGGAAACGGGGAAGTATTAGTAGTTTATGTGATCATACCCAACTTTACATGCAGCATTAGCTCACCCACATTTCACGTCGGTGCCGCCTTACCCTTACATGCCTCATCGCTGTTACATCTGGTTAGCCTGACCTGTTGGGGATGATCGCTAATCCATGTAATGAGTCATATAGTCCCAAGCCGATCACATGATATACTGATGTTTCACACACTTAGATAGATGATTTCTTGACATGTATCTTGATAGATTGATCTTGTATTTCCATATGTTCTAGTTGTTATTCTTATACACACTTACATACCAGTTCCTTGTACTTGCGTACACTTGTAGTTCTATTCCTTGTCAGATGCATATTGATGATGATGTTCCAGTACTTTGTTCCAGTATTTCTCATTGCCGGTATTTTATTCTGTCTTGTATTTCTTTACACTGTATTATAGTTTTTGTCAATATATGTGGAACTGCTGTTAGAGGTATATTTTCGTTCAAATCCTGACTGGATATTTTTTCCAGAGAATCTTGAGGATTTCTGTACCACGCACTACGGACCAAGTATAGATGCAGACTATGTACCAGAGATCCTAGAGGAGACTATGCTTCTAGATGAGACATTGCCTACAGCTATCTAGATAGTATTTATTTACGCTTGAGACTTATGGAGGTTATTTCAGTTTATGTTTAGACTTATGTTAAGTTTAATTGGAGACTTGTGTTGGACAGCTAGACTGTGATTTATCTTTATGTTTGAGACATGGTGTTCAACTATGTCATTTCCTTTTATCTTTTATCGTGCCTTATAGTTGTTGTGATTGAGTTACCTTGTGAGATTATTGTGAGATGTATATTGACCTCCTTATGGAGATGGATATCATTGACAGGTGTTTAGCTATATAGAGTTACTGTGACCTAGACAGCGTTCTACCGCCGATGCTGCGGCGTAGGTTGGACGTACCCACGCTCTCGTGCCCCTATACCGGGTGCGGGTCGTGACACATTTTTAGTGGTGGCCCATGCAGGTCTAGTTTCACAAGTTATGTGATATCGTGGTAGTGCAACAACTTAGTTGTACTACTGCAAGCCTGTGCTAGGATATAGGAAATAGGATCTAGGATGAGAATATGCTCAATCACACTAGAAAATTCTGAACTTCATATTGCTACTCTAATGGATTACTTCCTTTAGCACTTTAGTGTCCTTCCTTGATAATATCATATCTATCACCTTAATTGATTCTTTGATCTATATTCAGGATGTCGCCGAATACTAGATCCATGAGAATGGGAGCAGCCAATTCAGAGAGGACTGCCACCTCTCAACCTGATGAACAGATACCTGGAGATCCTCCTACATCTCCTGTTCGTGTGGGAGTGTCTGCAACTAACGGGATTCCTCCTCCACCTATACAGAGGATTGCCCCAACTATGACAGACAACCTTCCACCACCACCGACACCAATTTTTGGAGGAGTGCCCGCTGATGGGGCATAGATGTTCGCACTGATGCAGGGCATGCTAGAGGCCCAGAGAGTAACAACAGAGGCTCAGCGTATTCAAACTGAGTCTCAGAGAATGCAAGCAGAAGCACACCAGGCGCAGACCGAACTGATGAGAGAGAGCATGGAGAATGCTCATCAGGTGACTCTCCAGGCTGTGGAGAGAGTAGCACGACAACCGCAACATCAAGGTCAACAACAACAGAGGCCCGGTACCATAGTGGACTTTAAGAGGATGATGCCTCGAGAGTTCAAAGGCACAGAAGGAATACTATATGCTGACGAATGGTTAGAAGACATAGAGAGGAATCTGCGCTTATCACAGATTCCAGAGATTCTTCAGATAGAGGCCGCTGGCAGCCAGATGTTTGATATCGCACTGACGTGGTATCGTACAGAGCCGAGACTCACCGCTGAAGGACTTACTTGGTAAGGAACTCTTCAAAGAGAAATTCTTTCCTGACGTAGCCTTGGGAGCATTAGAAAGTCAATTCCATGACTTAGTCCAAGGAGGTATGTCAGTCGACGAATATGCTGCAGAGTTTTGTCGATTGAGTCAATTTGCACCATCGATGGTTCGAGACCCAGGAGACAGAGCACGAAAATTTAGGAAGGGATTAAATAGGAAGATCAAGTCTCGTACTTTGGGATGACGTACTGCTACATTTGAGAGTATTCTGATGGATGCCCAGATTGCCGAAGACGACTTGGACCTCCGGCCCAAGAGAGGACACGATATATCCGGAGCAACAGGAGGTAAAACAGGACCAGCCAAGCGCCCACACTTTCAACAACAACATAGGCCACACCAGCAACAACACCAGCAGCAACACCAGCAACAGGCACCAATTCGAGGACATGCTCAACAACAGCAACCACAAAGACATAATCAACTCGTTGCCCCATGTTCGTATTGCAGAAAGATGGGACATACAAGAGACATCTGCAGGAAAAGGTTAGGCACTTGCTTATCGTGTGGATCAGCAGCACATCAGCTGAGGGACTGCCCAACTATTCAGACTCGCCAAGGAGGAGGAGCAGCACAGAGAGGACCAGCCAGAGCACCTATTGTACCAGGAGGCCAGCAGAGAGGACCTCCACTTCCATCTCAGCAGGAGAGGTTTGCTCAGCAGCAGCAGCAACAGAGAGGAGCACCACAAGGACGAGCTTACGCCATGACCACCGAGGAGTCCGAGCCAGCTGGAGACATGATTTCAGGTTCAGTTTTACTTGATTCTATTCCAACACTTGCATTATTTGATTCTGGCGCTTTCCATAGTTTCGTATCTGTATCCTATGCCGTTAAACATCATTTAGAAATGGAACCATTAGATAAGACTTGCAAGATCACGACAGGAGGAGGCATTATCCTAGTCCGTGATTGTTGCAAGGACCGGAGAGTGTCATTGGAAGGCCGAGAGTTGAGCGTGAGTTTACTCGTCATGCCACTTCCGGAGTACGATATTGTACTCGGAATGGACTGGTTAAGTAAACACCATGCTTCTATAGATTGTCACGGAGGTAGAGTAGTATTTTGACCACCAGGAGAGCCAGAGTTTGAGATTGCCAGAGGAGCAGAGGAGCGGAACAGAGGCACTTTTTGCGGAGCCAAGTTGGAAGAAGAAGAAATACCGTATCCACTTATAGCAGAGTTCCTAGATGTATTTTCAGAGGAGTTGCCAGGTTTGCCGCCAGACAGAGATGTTGAGTTCTCTATAGACTTGATACCAGGAGCAGAGCCTATTTCACAACATGTGTATAGAGTTAACAACAACGAGTTGGTAGAACTAAAGAAACAAGTTGAGGAGCTGCAAGACAAAGGTTTTATTAGATCCAGTTCATCGCCATGGGGAGCACCGGTATTATTTGTACCAAAGAATGATGGCACGGTACGTATGTGTATCGATTATAGAGCTTTGAATAACCTCACTATCAAAAACAAATACCCGCTGCCGAGGATAGATGATCTTTTCGATCAATTGAGCGGAGCGAAGGTGTTTTCAAAAATAGACTTGAGGTCAAGCTATCACCAGGTGAAAGTGAAGAAAGAAGACATACCGAAGACCGCCTTTCGAACCAGATATGGCCAGTTTGAATTTACAGTAATGCCGTTTGGTTTAACCAATGCACCAGCAGTATTTATGAACTTGATGAACAAGGTGTTCCACCAGTACCTTGACAAGTTCGTAGTAGTGTTTATTGACGACATTCTAGTATATTCAAAAAACCTCGAAGAACATGAAGAGCACTTGAGAATAGTCTTAGAAACTCTCAGGAGAGAGAAATTATATGGGAAGCTTTCAAAGTGTGAGTTCTTTCTTGAAAAGGTTGAATTTCTTGGACATATGGTAACGGATGACGGAATTTCAGTTAACCCAAAGAAGATAGAGGCAGTAAAGTCATGGGCTACCCCCGGTACGGTAGCTGAAATCAGGAGCTTTCTCGGACTAGCAGGATACTACAGAAGATTTGTACAAGACTTCTCCAAGATTGCAGAGCCAATGACTAGGCTAACCAAGAAGGATGTGGAATTTGTCTGGACAGAAGAATACCAAGCCGCATTCGATGAGCTGAAGAGGAGATTGACGACAGCACCAGTTTTGACATTGCCCTCAGGGACAGGTGGATTCACTATCTACAGTGATGCTTCAGGAAAAGGGTTGGGATGCGTTCTTCAACAACACGGAAAAGTAATTGCCTATGCTTCAAGACAATTATGCCCTCATGAAAAGAACTACACCACTCACGATCTGGAGTTAGCGGCAGTTATCTTTGCCCTAAAGCTGTGGAAGCACTATCTGTACGGAGAGCGTGTGGAAATCTTCACAGACCACAAGAGCTTAAAGTACGTGTTTACACAGAAGGAGCTGAATATGAGACAGAAAAGGTGGTTAGAATTGATGAAAGACTTTGATATCTCATTACAGTATCATCCAGGGAAAGCCAACATAGTCGCGGATGCCTTGAGCAGGTACCCAATGGCTATGTGCTTGACTTCGGATAGACACTTATTAGCTGATCTTGAGAGCTTGGAAATTGAGGTATTAGTTCCAGGAGCGGAGATTCAGATGTGGGGACTGCAGATTCAATCAGAGCTGATAGACAGAATTAGAGCTGCGCAGTATGATGATGAGACTCTAAGGAATATTAGGGCACAAGTTCAGGCAGGATTGATAGACGATTTTACTATTGCGGATGATGGATCCTTACGACATGGCACAAGGATGTATATGCCAAGTGGAGAGCTACGCGAAGAAGTTTTACAGGAGGCACACCGCTCTCAGTACTCGATGCATCCCGGAGCCAACAAGATGTATCGAGATTTGAGGAGGCATGTATGGTGGTATGGTATGAAGCGCGAAGTAGCACGCTTCGTATCCCGATGTTTAGTGTGCCAACAGGTGAAAGCAGATCGACAGAGGCCAGGGGGATTGCTTCAACCTCTACCCATTCCAGAATGGAAGTGGGAGCACGTGACTATGGACTTCGTTTCGGGACTTCCTCGTTCTCCAGGAGGAAAAGACTCAATTTGGGTCATCGTGGATAGGTTGACCAAATCAGCCCACTTCTTACCTTTTAAAGTGGGTACTTCGATGGAGAAACTAGTAGAGATGTATGTACAGCAGATTGTCAGATTACATGGAGTTCCTGTGAGTATTGTCTCAGATCGGGATAGTCGTTTTACTTCCTATTTCTGGAGGAGCCTGCAGTCTAGCTTGGGCACTCAGCTCAAGTTCAGTACCGCATATCACCCTCAGACAGACGGGCAGTCTGAAAGAACTATTCAGACTCTTGAAGATATGCTACGCATTTGCGTATTAGATCTCGGAGGTTCTTGGGAGGATCATCTACACTTGGTAGAGTTTGCTTACAACAACAGCTACCAGGCCAGCATTGAGATGTCACCATTCGAGGCTTTATATGGACGAAAGTATCGTACCCCTTTATCTTGGGATGATGTTGGAGAAAGAGCCTTGCTAGGACCAGAAATGGTCGTGGATACAGCAGAAAAGGTGAAACTTATCAGAGACAGACTGCGAGTGCCGCAGGACAGACAGCGGCATTGGGCAGATAGTCACCGTAGACCCCTAGAGTTTCAGGTATTATTTTGATTTGTTTTGTTTGGTTTGTGATTGCTTTATTTAGGTTGCACGTTAAGATCGTTGTTCTAGGTTGGCGATTTGGTGTTCCTACGAATTTCTTCGACACGGGGCACGATTCATTTCGGCAGAGGAGGAAAGCTTAGTCCACGATACATCGGGCCCTTCAGTGTTCTTGTAAGGGTCGGTGCAGTAGCCTATAGACTAGACTTGCCGCCTGCTCTAGATGGAGTACATAACGTGTTCCATGTGTCGCAGTTGAGACGGTACGTGGCAGATCCTAGTCACGTATTAGATCATTCGGAGATCGAAGTTGGACCGACACTCAGCTATCATGAATAACCGGTAGAGATCTTGGATCGTAGAGAGAAGATATTGCGGAACCAGACTATTCCCTTGGTTCGTATTGCATGGAGAAATCACTCTCCAGGAGAATCAACTTAGGAGAGAGAGAATGAAATACGCGAGCGGTATCCATATCTCTTCGAGACTTGAGGTATAATTCATTAATTGATTGCTTGTTCTTGTGTTAGTCATTTTAAATTTTGAGGACGAAATTCTTTAAGGAGGGTAGACTTGTCACCCCCCACTTTTTGGATTAGGGGTATTTTTGTCTTTTCATAATTAATGAGTAAATGATTGCATGATAATCAATTTTATTTAATTTACGCTAACCTTTGACTTCCAACAGATTCACCCCTTAACCTAAACGTGCCAGACCGTTGATTCATGCTTGTGTTCCACTAAAATTCAGTCCCTTGCACTTCTATTTAATTGTAGAACACATTTTTGCAATAATTAAACATTAGATACAAGTTTGTGCAATTTTCTAATTATCGACACTTTTGTGCAAAAGTGCACTAAGGTGTCCGTCCCTTGGAGACGATACACAAATAAACCCATTGTTCCCTTTCATGAATATATTTTTTTCCTAACTTTCATAAATGTGAACTTAACCATGGCAACCAGGCCCTTAAACCGATGCATCGTGACCATTCATTTTAATTTATTCGAATCCTAACCATTGAGGTATCCATGAGAAGACTTTTTCCAAGGAATTGACCAAGTCAACCCTTTCTAGGTCAAACCAAAGTCCCCTTGTATATAAACTCTTTATTTCTTCACTTTTCGCTATTCATAACTCAAGCACAGCCGACCCTTTCCCCCTTTACATTACTATTCATCTTTTCCCTTCCTTCTTCCCATCTGCCTCATCCCGACCACGTTCGCCTGCACCGCTGTTGACGTTGGAACCTTGCCGCTCGACGACAACCGTCTGAAGTTGGAGAACCGGCTGCACCTAAGGCCGCCTCGTCCCCGCTGTATCTGAGCCGCCGAGACCCGCTGCGTCCACCTGCACGTCGACGGAGCCGCCGAGACCCGCTGCGTCCACCTGCACGTCGACGGAGCCGCCAAGACCCGCTGCGTTCGCCTGAAGTCGAAGACCCGCTCGACGACCCGCTGCAGTCGACCCCGCGCCGGACTGGACACCTCACGTCGAGTCCCGACTGTGCACTGTCACCGTGCACGACCGATCGGCTACGCTTCGTCGCCTCTACCCTGTCCACGTGCGCAGGTTCGACGTAAACCTATACTCGAATGCGTACACATCCGTATATCATGCGTTAGTATGTGTAGGTATCGGTATATACACGTATATACATATTTGCACACGTACAGGCAAGTAGATATTATGCTCAACTAAGATATGTATACGAGCACATAAATGTGTATTACAGATATCCCTAGCATAAATATATGTTATTATGCACACACAGGGTATAAGCTTTTGTTAGTATACCTATATAAAATATATATACATTGTAATGGTAACTAATGAATACTTATGTATATACATACGAACCGTATAATTCTCAATCAGCATAATACATACGAAAATAGATATATATTTGTGCATTGTATGAATTGAGTTAAGTATGAACATATGAATATCTATTAAATGTGTAATTAATTAGTACTATGAGATACGTTAGCCATAGTATGCACTATGCAATATGCACCAGGTGTCTTGAATGTGACCACGGATACCCCGTAGGCACATCGACCTGTGACCCCCTAGCGTAGCCTGTTGAGATCATTATATTGATTGTGTGCTAGAGTAATGTCTGATGTAGTATTGTATTATATGATATGTCTATAGGATTGTGGGATCACTCAGACGATACCTTGGAACCCGGACAGTGGTATTGCCAGCTAAGGACCACAGGCGAGTACATTCTCTGACAGTTTCTATTATGTTGATTATCTCTATAATTCTTGTTGTATAGCGTACATGACTCTGACACTGTTCTTTACACGAGTTGGCATCATTGAGACCTGTCACGAGGAGTCGTGATGGGAATCCATCGTGCTAGCAGGGAAAACGGGAAAGTATTAGTAGTTTATGTGATCATACCCAACTTTGCATGCAGCATTAGCTCACCCATATTTCACGTCGGTGCAGCCTTACCCTTACATGCCTCATCGCTGTTACATCTGGTTAGCCTGACCTGTTGGGGATGATCGCTAATCCATGTAATGAGTCATATAGTCCCAAGCCGATCACATGATATACTGATGTTTCACACACTTAGATAGATGATTTCTTGACATGTATCTTGATAGATTGATCTTGTATTTCCATATGTTCTAGTTGTTGTTCTTATATACACTTACATACCAGTTTCTTGTACTTGCGTACACTTGTAGTTCTATTCCTTGTCAGATGCATATTGATGATGATGTTCCAGTACTTTGTTCCAGTATTTCTCATTGCCAGTATTTCATTCTGTCTTGTATTTTTTTACACTGTATTATAGTTTTTGTCAATATATGTGGAACTGCTGTTAGAGGTGTATTTTCGTTCCAATCCTGACTGGATATTATTTCCAGAGAATCTTGAGAACTTTTGTACCACGCACTACGGACCAGGTATAGATGCAGACTATGTACCAGAGATCCTAGAGGAGACTATGCTTCTAGATGAGATATTGCCTACAGCTATCTAGATAGTATTTATTTATGCTTGAGACTTATGGAGGTTATTTCAGTTTATGTTTAGACTTATGTTAAGTTTAATTGGAGACTTGTGTTGGACAGCTAGACTGTGATTTATCTTTATGTTTGAGACATGGTGTTCAACTATGTCATTTTCTTTTATCTTTTATCGTATCTTATAGTTGTTGTGATTGAGTTACCTTGTGAGATTATTGTGAGATGTATATTGACCTCCTTATGGAGATGGATATCATTGACAGGTGTTTAGCTATATAGAGTTACTGTGACCTAGACAGCGTTCTACCGCCGATGCTGCGGCGTAGGCTGGACGTATCCACGCTCTCGTGCCCCTATACCGGGTGCGGGTCGTGACAATTTTTCATCTAAATCTTGCTAGAAAACTTTAGAAATATTGTTAATATACCGTTATTTATTCTCTGCTAAAAAAAAATAAAAAAAATAACCGTTTATTATATATATATTTCTCATCAGTTAGGTTAATATTTGTTGTCTATTCTTGCTACATAACCGAAATTTTTGTTTTGGCATTGCTTAATTCATAATATTGTAGCAACATACTATTGGCATAGTAACATAAAAATTTTTGGAACAAAGTTGATTAATAAATTAAAAGTTGATAGTTACTGTAGCATAGTTGATAATTTATCAATTGAAAATTTGAAAATTTTTGACTATAGCAAGCTTTAACTTGTAGAAAAATTATTCTTACTGTAGCCAATATTATTAAGTTGCAGTAGTTTAATTTTTATTCTAGAAAATTTAATTTGCTTAATATTTACCATAGCTAATAACCATATTTAATATTTGCTATTTGACCATAATCGTTAACTCAAAACAGTTGTTAGCAATTTGCTTTATTTCCTCAATTGATTTATTTGTTTACTTATCAAGTTGCTTACTATACTGTCAAATTGTAAATTTGCTTAAAGTGATTTAAAAAATTGTTAGCACATTTGATAATTTTGTCAATTGCAATATTTTGATCACAAAATTCCTTTCAATTGTAACATAAACAATCACTTAGTATTTTTGAAAGCAATCTAGGACTAAAAGAAAATAGTTTAGTAAAAAGGAAATTACAAGTAAAATCTTCAAATCTAAAGTTTCAAAGTAGAGGCAAACTCGGGCACAAGCCGAAAGGGTCCTTCTGTCAACCGGGTGTAAATAGTCCTAAGCGACACGGCACTTAAGAGTCTTCGGACCGCCGCTAGCTGGGAACCGGCCCTTACAGCTAACCTGAGTTGATCAACAGTTGAAAAACTAAAGAATTTAAGATTGATTAGCAAAGACCACCTAAACTATTATCTTAGACATTGTTATTAAATAAATTTATATTTTTCAGACTGCAAACATGACTAGTAAGGAGGAATCCTCTACTGCAAAACATGTTAAGTTTGATGGCTCATACTTTAAAAGATGGCAGAGCCAAATAAAATTTTGGCTCACGACCTTAGGACTTATTTCAGCCATTGATGGGTCCACACCCATCACAAATGATTCTGATGAAACTGAGTCTGACATAGGAGTGTCCACCTCCTCGAAACCAAAAACCCCTAAAGAGATAGACTTCCACTGCTTTCATAGAATTCTAAGCGCATTATCTGAATCCTTGTATGATATATTTTTTGAATACAAGAGCGCTAAAGAACTTTGGAAAGCCTTGGAAGATGAATACGGCTGTGATGATGCCGGAATAGAAAGATTTAATTCTTCAACCTTTAATAGGTATTTCATGGTAGATAACAAGCCAATGAATGACCAACTCCATGAATTCCAAGAATACCTTAGGCATATTCAAGCCAAAGGCACATCTATCTCTAATGAGCATAAAATAGCATGCCTAATAGACGAGTTACCTCCCTCTTGGTCTAATATTACTAAGGAACTTATCCATACTCAAGGAGATCTTACCTACAATCAAGTCCTAAAGACAATTAGAACCGAAGAACAAATTAGATTGAGATCTAAGCCTAAGACTGAATCTAAAGCTAAGGTAAACCTTGTAGAAGGCCAAGGAAAACCCAAATCTAATTTTCATTATAAATCCAAAAAGAATTTCTTCAAGAAGAAGAAAAACTTTCAGCCTAACCATCAAAACCATCATCACCAAAACCATAAACCTAGAAACTTTAGTCAAACTCAGGATCAAAAGTGATTTTGTTTTGTGTGTGGTAAAACAAACCATATGGCCACCAACTGCTACCATAGGAAGAAGGAAGCTGTCCAGACCTCCTACAAAGGAAAGGGCTCAGTTAGACCAGAAGCGAACATGCTTCACAAAGGTTCTTCGAGTTCCTTCAGGTCTGTAAGCTTTCAACCCTTTATTAACCTCTCTTACCATTTTGATGATTGGTGGTTGGATTCTGGAGCTAATATTCACGTTTCGTTTGATCACTCATATTTTTAAAATATCAGGAATCAAGTGGAGGAGGTGTGACCCTAGGAGATGGCTCAACGGCACAAATTATTGGAAGAGGAAAAGTTGACCTGAAGATGACATCAGGAAAAATCTTAACTCTTCATGATGTTCTTCATGTGCCGTCTGTCAGGAGAAACCTAGTTAGTGGATCCCTTCTTGTAGCCTCAGGATACAAAATTGTAATGGAGGCAAATAAAGTAGTATTTTCTAAGCATGACTCCTTTATAGGAAAAGGCTTTGTAAAAGACGGTCTTTTCATTTTAAGCACAATGAATAAAATTTCTGATTGTTCTCTCAATGTCTCTAATATAGAATCTTCAAATATTTGGCATAGCAGACTAGGTCATGTGAATCTAGGTTCTATTAAAAGAATGATGACTTTAGATCTTATTCCCAAGACTCCAATAGATGACAAACACAAATATGAGATTTGTGTTCAAGCCAAACACACTAAATTACCATTCAAATTTGTAGAAAGAAATTCTGACCTTCTAGAACTTATCCATAGTGATGTATGTGACTCAAATAGGATTTTGACCAGAGGCGATAGAAAATACTTTATTACGTTTATAGATGATTATTCAAAGTATTGTTATATCTACCTTCTCAAAACCAAAGATGAAGTTCTAGATAATTTTAAAGTCTACAAATCTGAAGCTGAGAATCAATTAGAAAGGAAGATTAAGATCCTTGGATCTGATCGTGGTGGAGAATATACCTCAAACGAAATGATTAACTTCTGTGAAGAACATGGAATAATTCATGAGGTAACTGCTCAATATTCACCTCAGTCTAAAGGAGTTGCTGAACGCAAGAACCGCACTCTGTTAGATATGGTGAATGCCATGCTTCTCAGCTCTGGTGCTCCTGATAACTTGTGGGGAGAAGCTCTTTTAACTGTCTGTTACATTCTTAATAGGATTTCTAGTAAGACAAAAGATAAGACTCCCTATGAGCTTTGGAAAGGTAGAGCTCCTAGGATTAATTACCTTAGAGTTTGGGGATGCCTTGCTAAAGTCAGAATTTCTGAACCTAAAAAGAGAAATATTGGTCCCAAGACTGTAGACGCTATTTTCATAGGATATGCCTTAGACAGCTATGCCAATAGATTTCTAGTGACTCATTCAGAAGTAAAAGAAATCTCTAACCATACCATTATAGAAGAAAGAGATGCAGTTTACTTTGAAAACATATTTCCTTTTAAGGATAGAAGTTCAATCTCTTCCTCCATACCCTCTACTAGTTCTCATGTCCAAATACCGAGCTCACAATCTGAACAAGACTTAGAACCTAGACGGAGTAAAAGGAATATGACTGAAAAAAATTTAGGAGAAGGATTCTTCACCTTTTTGATAGAGGGTGATCCCTCAACTTATGAAGAAACAATGTCGTCTCCTGATGCCTTTTGGAAAGAAGCCATTAACAGTGAATACAACTCCATCATGGAGAATAACACTTGGTTTCAAACAGATCTACCTTTAGGCAATAAACCAATAGGTTGTAAGTGGATTTTCAAGAAGAAACCCAGAGCCGATGGTACTATAGAGAAATACAAAGCTAGATTAGTTGCTAAGGGTTTTACCCAGAAGAAAGGGTTAGATTATTTTGATACCTACTCTCCTGTAGCTAGGATCACATCTATTAGAACTCTCTTGGCCTTAGCATCCATTCATGATATGCTAATCCATCAAATGGATGTAAAGACAGCATTTTTGAATGGAGATCTAGAGGAAGAACTTTATAAGGACCAACATGAAGGTTTCATTGCTAAAGGTCAAGAAAAGAAAGTTTGCAGACTAGTAAAATCCCTCTATGGCTTGAAACAAGGTCCCAAACAATGGCACAATAAATTTGACAAAGTAATTTGTGAATATGGTTTCTTGTCAAATGAGTATGATAAATGTATATACTCTAAAGGTACATGTAAAAGTTGTGTCATTTTATGCTTGTATGTAGATGACATCCTTATCCTAGGTTCATCACTGGAATTGATAAATATTACAAAGAACTATTTATCTAGCCAGTTTGATATGAAAGACCTAGGAGAAGCCAACTTAATTTTAGGAATGCAAGTGACCAAAGGCAAAAAGGGTTATACTCTATCTTTAGCACATTCAATTGAAAAAATGCTAAAACAGTTTGAGTTATTTGATAAAAAATCTGTCCTTACTCCTTATGACAGTAGTATTGTACTAAAAAAGAATGAAGGGTCACCTTTGGAACAACATAAATATTCACAGATGATAGGCTCCCTTATGTATATAACAAACAGGACAAGACCTGATATTGCATTTGCTATTGGCAGACTAAGTAGATATACCAGTAACCCAAATCAGTCACATTGGACTTCCTTGGATAGGGTATTTAGATATCTCAAGGGCACCCTAGATTACAAACTTTATTTTACTAGGCACCCTGATATCATAGAAGGTTATTCAGATGCAAACTGGGTAACTGACTCACATGATATAAAATCTACTACTGAATATGTATTTACTCTAGGAGGAGCTGCAATCTCCTAGGGCTCTTGTAAGCAAACTATCATAACTAGGAGTACAATGGACTCTGAAATGATAGCTTTAGATACAACTTGCACAGAAGCTGAATGGCTTAAAAATCTTATTATGCATATACCTGTTTCTCTTAGTCTTGTTCCTGCAATTTCTATAAACTGTGATAATAAATCTGTTATTAAACTACTAAAGCATGATTATGTGAATGCTAAGATGAACAAGCACCTGCAGCTGCGCTTCAAGTCAATAAAAAGCCTACTAGGCAAATATGTGGTTCTTGACTATATAAAGTCAGAAAAGAACCTTGCAGATCACTCGACGAAGGGTCTGTCTAAGACTTTGATCCTAGAATCATCGAGGGGGGTGGGGTTAAGCCCATAAGTTAGTCACCAGCAGTGGCAACCCAACCGAGTCTGACTGGAGATCCCAAGAAGTCGGTTCAATGGGTAGAAACAAGCTAAACTTAGGTGAATTTATGGAACACTGACTCAAGATTAAAGTCTCATTAAAATAAAGCCCAAGCGGCTGTACATGTGTACAATGACTCCCCATCCCTATGGTGGCAGTGTTCCTGTGTGATATGGTTAGGATGAAGTTAAACTCTTAATAGGTCCAAGCTGTAATGTTGGGTTGATTCATATCACCAACCATTAAGGACTTACCTATATGAGAGGTCGTGAAGGTCGCGACTATGGGACAGGGCGATCCCAGACAACTCTCATGAATGTGGAAAAGTGCGCATGGCCATTTAAAAGCGCCACCCGATAGACCAAGGACCTCTAGCGTACTATGTGTGCTATTTTTCTAAATCTGGTTCAAGAGGTCCGATTCAAGCCATAGTCCATCAAGCACTTCTTCAGATTAAGGCAATAGTCACTACGTGAGATTCAAGGCTGTAGTCCATCTCATCTATGCATAGTATTTTACTGCCCAGATGCTCTCTCTCTCTCTCTCTCTCTCTCTCTCACTCTCACTCTCTATTTACTTCACGCTTATCTCTGTTTCGGAACTTAGTTTTTTTGGGGGTGATTGTTAGAACCATTGCTCAAAAAACCAACTTCACTTTTAGTCCCACATCGGTTGGGGTGTTTGCTCTATGTGTGTATATATTAGTTTGTCTCATTTACTTGCTTGAATGCTTGTGGGGGTTGGACCCTTGGGCCTCACGCGCGCGCCGCCGCCGCCGCCCGGCTCGGTTCGGCGCGCGTAACGGGTGCGGGTACGCGCCCACATCTGCAGGCGCCGAATGCCGATTCGATTTCCTCTTCGGGTTCGGGCTGAGACCCTAAAATTCTTTTTGCTCCTCTTCAATTTTTTTCGTTTAATATTCTGAACGTTGGAAAATAAATTTGTCCATTACTATTTAATTTTGAACCGTTAATACATTACGTGTCCAGATTCATTCTCCATGTGTCTGTGTAACGGCTGAATTAATAGCAAATTAATTCAGACCGTTACATATTGGATGGATTCTTATATAAGAATGGTTTTTCTTTGAAAACGGAATAAAAAAAGAAAGATTTTTCTCTAAAAACTTGCAGCCACTATATTATTCAGTCCATTCTTCGTCCTTTCACTCGTCTCCAAGCTCATGGCAGAGCTAAGTCCTGGTCATTCTCTCCGAGTCGTGTGCTGCGACGAGATACCGGTAGTGCGAGAATTTTACCACTAGGAGCTTCGAGAAACATCTGTACACAGATCCCGAATCAACTCTTAGGGCAATGCTTCGTGCACGACTTCCCCAGAGGCCGGTAACATCAATATTTTTTTTTTTTTGATTCACAAAATTTTCAATAAGAAAACGACAATTTTTCTAACAATGCAGGTGTAGATAGAACTTAGAATACTCCAAGAAGTAGTGCAGAAATCAGTTCATCAAATAAGTTGAGAAAATCTGATACATTTTGGTGATTCTCAGATCATGGCCAAGTTCAAAGACTCTTCCAAGTCCTACAGAAATACAAAAGGAGCATTAAAAAAAAAACAAAAGAGATTATTCTCTATCCCATCTTCTAACAAAAATGTAGAATGATGAGATTCATACACAACCTAAAACACTAACGACCCACAAGGTTCACATAACAGTGTATATATATATATATATATATATATATATATATATATATATTGGAAAGAAGCTGATGGTTTTTGTTTCTTTTTCTTCTTTTGGGAGGAAAGAAGCTGATGGTTGTGTTGAGAGTATTTTCAAGTCCTTTTCTTTTCCATCCATATGCTTAAAAGCAACGGAAGCCAGGGCAGACGGACAAAATGATTATGAGGATCAGGACTGCAACGATACCGAAGACGATCAGCTTTATCTTCATATTCTCTAGCCACATCTTTCTCTTCACCTTTGTCCCCTGCTGCCTGAAATCTTGCGCCTACAAACATAACAATATTTAACTCACATTAGTATCTTTTTTACCTGAATAGGATGAAGGATATTAACAACATACAAACTGCCCCTCGTCTCAATTGGCTCTTTTTAAGTCGGATAAATTTGAAAAATCAGAACATTCAAAATGATTTACTGATTGAAGAGTGATCAAGTTGCTACATACTTGGGAGCGAAGATTCTCTGTCTTGTCAACTAGAAGCTCGATTTTCTCTCCACGATCTAGCACCTGCCATGAGAAAGATAAAGATGCAATGTGACGCCCACAAATTGCAAATACAAACTCTCAAGGTAATTACTATATTGCTAACTTCAGAAAGCAAAGCCAGACGTGGTGAAGTATAGAATCAGCATTGTCAATAAGCAAATTTTCATGCCATTCCACCGGAAATCATTCAGTCAGAAATACCTTCTCTATGTTTTCCATCATAACACCTTTAACTTCCGACACCTGAGCTTTCACTTTTGCCAGCTTGTTGATCTCCTCAGGATGGTCTACACAGTACTGCATGTGTTCTTTCAACTTTGGCCTGAAATGGATGGTGCAGTTAAATTAGCTACCCAAACTCTTCAGAAGTTGAAGGTTTCGAAAAGGAAACCTACCCATACGCCCGGTTGAGACTATTGGCAACAGCAGTTGAGGCTTTTCCCCCTCCATATCTTTTGTTGAAATCTTCCTTGACCCTTTCCAAGAAGGCAATAGGAAGTTGTCTGCCAGCAGACTCCACGGCAACCACACAGTATGCTGCAAAAATTCAACAAATCAGCTGTCCCGGACCCAATATTTTAGAACTATAAGGTTTGGATTCCAAAAGTAAACCCAAAATCCTTAGCGATCAGAGTTTGGATATAGCTTCAACTGAATCCAAAATCCGATAAGAAACACAAAAATCGATTTATATATAGCAAATATCAAGTTCATCACATATATTTAATTGAAAAAAAAAATGAATGATGTATCAAATTTAGATTAAAAAAGACTCAACAAGACATCATAAATATGTATCGCATGTGAAATCATCTAAATCATAGTTGAAAAAGTAAAAAACAATTGTGAAGTAAATAATAGTTCAAAGTTAAACATCGTATGTAAAATCTGAAACATTAGGCGCATCCAATTAGAAGGAAAGGAATTTTGTCCGAAACATGTCCCTTATCATGATATTATTTGCTACATGTTTCTGATGTTTTACCTTAATGTTTTATGTTAATGAAATTTGGCTGGGATCTCCTTGATCCCATCCTTTGCCCCAATAATAATATTTTTTATCGTATCCGACCCCGAAAAGATTACAGGGAAAGGTTGGGTTCGGATATTACACAAACCCGACCCTAATCCGTTGAGAGCCCTAGTTATCAGCTAAACCTCCAATACAAGCACTCATGAATAACTCGAACATGAGCAAATAAAATAGAAAATTGCTATTCATCCCTCCAAAGTATCCCTCCAAGTCATCTCTCCTTATGTGGCAGCTGACGTGACAGTTAATGCGGAAGCTGACATAGCAAAATTTAAAATTAAAATTAACATCAAAATTTATCAATAACATTAAAATTAAAATTAACATTAAAAAATTTGGGTGATTAATTTTTTGGGTTAAAATTTGTCACGTCAGCTGCCATGTTAGATGTCACATAATGCTATTTAACATGTCACGTCAGCTGTCACATAAGGAGGAATGGTTTGAAGGAACACGTAGGAGGGATGAATAGCATTACTCAATAAAATATGGGAAAACTCAGAACACTTGCTACTTAGCTATTTTCGCCACATAAGAGTTTATTTGGGAACTATTTCTAGTATCTGCTAGGTAGAAAATGACAAAAAAGTAGCTTCCTATAACCAAAAGAAACGAAATAAGTACTACGGTAAAGGCGTTGGTGCTTACTATCTATTGAGAAAAATGAGTCCCCAACCATTTTAACACACGCACATATATAAGCACAAAAAAAACTAATGGAGAAATGCGGCAGAGAGGGCGATTAAGGACAAGTTGGTGTCAATAACTCTCTTGGTGGAGTGGGGTTGTGTTCAAGAGGAGCCTCCAGATAGGTGGACTGTTCGTAGCAAACGGAAGGGGAAGCGACCACTGGGCGCAAGGACAGAAGGAAAGGAGAGTCTTGAGGGAAACCGTCCAGTTGCATATGGGAAGGAATGGGTTAGCTTTATGAAGAACGAGGGACTCTAGGCCTATTTACTCTCTTGCAGTCAGCAGATCTCGGCCGAAAATGTTGTGTGGGCAGGGCCGACCCTGAGCAAGTGCACCGAGTACACCCGCTCCGGACCCCATATTTACTGGAGTCCTAAAATTAATATGTAAGTTATTAGTTATAAAAAATTAGTTATAATATAGTTGTTAACATAAAATAATTGTGCTATAATAGTTCACATAAAAATAATTTTGGTATAATAGTTCGCATAAAATAATTATTGTGGTGTAGAGGTTAGCATATTAGTCTTGCACTCTAGAGATTTTTAGTTCAAATCTTGGTTATAAGAATATTTTTTTAATTTTTTAATTATTTTTTTATATCATATATGGGGTCCATTTTGAAAGTTCGTCTGGAACCCCTATGAGCTCAGGACCGGCCATGTGTGTGGGGAAGGTCATTCCCCGGGGGTTGTTGCGGAGCTTGAGGTTGCGGATGAGTTCCCCACATTAAATGGAATAATGGCGATTATCTCAAGGAGAAGGAAGGGAGGAGGCCATATATATAGAGAAGTAACACACATGCATTCTCTTTTGCAAACCCTAGAAGCTGGTCCAACATTTTCTCATCTACAAATATGCACTCCAGCTCCAATTTTGGATATGAAGCTCCGACTATCATCGAGAGAGAGCAGGTGGTGGACGTAGCGACGGAGGACGTGCACGGCCAAGTGGAAACAGAAAGTTGTTTTGTATGTGATCGGGCCTCGCATGTCCTATCATGCAGTGGTGGCCTTTGTGCGACGCGCATGAACGCCGACGGGAACTATTCAGGACTGAGCTATTTGAGAGCCAAATGAGCAATGGTGTACAAACATGCCAAGAGATGGTTTTAGATGTACAAAGAAAACTCTTCAGAACTGAGCTATTTGAGAGCCAAATGAGGAAATTCAAACTCTTTTTATTGTTATACAGCTCCTTTTAGGCTGTAGCTAGGAACCAATGTTCTGTTAAGCGGTTCTCATTGCGTAGTCGATCCATGGCTTGTTGTCGATAATCGGATCACCTGGCCTATTAATTACTGATAACCAATGGTGCTATAATCGCCAGAGTGATATGCGTAACACCCAAACAACCATATGAAAATGGGAAAAGGAAAAGGATATTCAACTCAATACTAATTTTATAACTACTGATTGCAAGCTCAAAGTAAATATAAACTCATCTAGGAACGCCACTTCTTATGTTCGCTCTTTGGCTTAATGTGATATAGTGATGAATGTAATTTCATGTAGCAAATCAGATCCCAAGTTCCAAATCATGGGCTCCACTGAAATATGTCATAAAAACTAAAAAGTTTCAGCTACATATTTCCTTCCTATGAGCAAGCTTCGCCTCATATGCAAGGAAAGTATCACCAATCCTCCAGCAAGCCATCATGTACGTTTTGAAAACGCAATATCCTGCTAGTTTCATTTTTGGAATCGCGTTTTCAGGACGGGATTTCACTAACAAAATCACGTTTTGAGAACACAGACTTCAAAAGAAATAACTTGCTAATATGCTCTGACCCTAGTAACGTTCCTAAAATTTCAGTAGGAATTGTATAACGACAGTTACAACCATCTTTGTTGGGAATTAGCTCCACACGTCACTCTATCATTGACCAGGTTGTTAGCACGAAAACAAAAGATTCCTAATAGGTATTATCATCTCTACAGGTTCAGGAAGCACGGACATTCAAAAAATGTGGGCCATGTCGTGTCGGACACCTATTAGACACAACCCAGACAATAAAAAAAAAATATACACAAGGACTCTCCAAACCAGGTGCCATGACCGAGCCGCCATGGTTCTTACCGTGTCCTTAATCGTATCCGTGCAACAAAGCTATAGGTAATAACAATATTTTTATCTTCATTTTCTATACGGAGAGTTGTATACAAGGGAGGAGCATTTCCGGGCATTCAAATCCTCATATCCGAAATTGTTAAAAAAAAGTTTCTCCGTAGCATCCTCCCATACCCCTTCACAATATTATCTCAACTCACATCCACAATGTCCACTCTAGCATGAAGGACCGTATCTGACATTCTAGGGACCATGTACAAATACTAAAAAAATAAAAATAAAATAATCTCTAAAATATAGAACATTTTTCTGACATTATAAGGATCATGTTATTAGTAAATATATATGATACCTAAATCTAAAAATGTAAATTTCACATTAGTAATATATATATATATATATATATATATATATAAAGAGTCTCGTTTATAAAGTCTCAAAAAGTCCTTTCATTTCTAACCGTTGGATCATCTCATCTAATCTTGACCGTTGTTTTGATAAACGGTCAAGATTAGATGACTTAAAGCAACATCCAACAGATCACAGTGACCGAACTTTTTGGAAACTTTATAAGCGGGACTCTTGATCCATATATATATATATATATATATATATATATATATATATATATATATATAAAGGTTAAAAATTTGGGGGTTTACTCTTATATTGGGCCCAGTGCAATCGCACTACTTGCACATGCTTAGAAACGGTCAGTAGCATCCATAAGAAAACATTATATCCAATCATACGATACTAATCATTTTATTCTTCTGTCGAACTCGAGTGACCTTTGTGGTTTCCGGGAAGAGACATAAGAATCTGGCTGGATAGCGGAAGATCAGTAGATCGAGCCCAGGGGAGACAATGAGCCCAAAAGACATAAAACTAGTGCACAAAGTCCGGGCGTTACGCCGGACATTTCCAAAAAAAAAATTTATTTTATTTTTCCAAATGTAAATAAATTTCTAAAACCGAGACCAATTATTAGCAAATGGACAAAAAAAGCACATAAAAAAAAGAAGAGAATTCGGACGGATGGAATGGGGGGAGGGGGGTTACTGAATCCGTTGTCGACGAGGAAGTTGAAGGTGTGGTTGTCGCAATTGTAGGTGAACCTGGTGTTGGAGGAGGGGAGCTTCTGGAGGCACTGGGAGGCGATGCTGCCGAAGTTGCCGGAGAACCCCGAGTGCTCCGCCAAGATCACCGTCCCCCGTGCCACGAACCCGTAGATCAGCGTCGTCTGCTGCCCCATTCCAACAACAACAACAAATTTCTTAACCCTAAATTTTAATTTTTCTACAAGCACATAAAGCAATGTGAGAGAGGAGAGGAGAGGAGAGGTTCTCTCTTTCTTTCATTCTTTCTTTTCTCATCTCTCCTTGAGAAGAGGAATATTTTGTAAATAAGTCCCCAATTTCTTGTGAATTGTCAAAAACAGAAGCATCCACTATTCTAGAAAAGAAAGAAAAAGAAAAAGAAAAAGAAAAAACAGAAACAACTTCTCAAAAGCACAAAGCCTACTTTCTACTTTCAACGGCTTCATAAATAGTCAACCGACTTGTCGAATAAATAAGCATAAGAACATAAATGAACATAAAACTTTGATGGAGAAAGAAGGGAGAATGTTTCGGATGAAGATAATCGATTATTGGTCCTCACAAATTGTAAAAACATTGACCCTTAATTCGTAGTCCCTTATTAACGAGTTGCATAAAGTTCTCAAACCAAGGTTATAAATCCTCATGGTGCATAAATTTTCATGATTGAGGATATATATACATCATAATTGAATAAATTTTATTGACTCCAGCAAAGCTACACTCATATAAATACATTTGGCTTGGCTATGTACTATTTTATTTATAAAGAACCAAAAAAAAACCCTAGAGAATAGGTTTATTTACAACAATACCTAACGATTTCTTCTTCCTCTTTTTATATTAGTATTGTTATTTTTGTTTGCCTTGAAAATAAATAATTATCAAAATGATGAACGTAGTGCTCCAATGAAATACTCATCTTTTATATGATCTTTTACACATGTGTTCTTTTCTTATCAAGCATCTTTACATAAACTTAGTTGATTCAAATTTGGACGAATTAGTTCTAATTTGAAATGACAAACGTACTAGTTCAAATAACAAATATCAAATGTTGATCTCACTAGCATCTAATATTTGTCATTTCCGACTACTTTAGTATTATATAAAAGTGAGAAATGTTGAAAATCAAACAAATTTTATTTCCCATTTTTTACTAAGATTCTAAAAAAAATCAAAAATTAACATTTGGCCTAAACCAAAGTTACACTACTATGAATGCATGTGACTTGACTATGTAATATTTATAAGGAACCAAGAAAGAAAGAAAAAATATCAAAGTTTATTTACAACAATAGCTATAGATTTCTTTCATAATAATAATAATAATATTATTATTATTATTACTATTATTATTATTATTATTATTAGGGTTATTTATACCAACTATTTTTAAGTTTTAGACTTATTACACGTGGTACCCCTATTTTTAAACTAATTACACTGACAACCTCTATGTTTTATGTTTATTACACGGGGTACCTCTACTTTAAGATAAAAATGAAAAATTATAACACTAACTACTCATATTTTTATTTTATTTTCTAAAGGGAGGGATGGTCAGTGTAATTAGTTTAAAAATAGGAGTATCCCGTATAATAAGTCCAAAACTTAAAAATATTCTTATTATTATTATTATTTGTTTATATTGTTATTACTATTTTGGTTTGTCCTAAAAATAAAGTTGGCATAATTACCCAATGACCAACATAGTGCTCACATGAAATACATTTTCTAAATGATCTTGAGCACATGCGATCTTTTCTTATCATGCCTCTTGACATAAATTGGATTGATTCAGACTTCAACTAGTTTAGTTCTTATATAAATTGATCAATGTTCTATTTTATGATAGCAAATATCAAATGATGCTCTCATAAACATTTAGAGTTTGTCATTTTTTGACTGTTTTTGTATTATAAAAATGACAAATGTTGAAAATAAAACAAATTTTGTTTTCCATTTTTCACTAAGATGTCAAAAGATATGACATGATCTATATCAAACGAAAACCAAATTAACCTTTGGCCTAAACCATATTGATGAGACCAATTAGGCTATATGTTATGGGTTTATAAACCAGACTTTGAGGTCATATTAAATGAGTTGAATTTACACTAACTATTTCTAGTTTTGGACTTATTACACGGATTATTCCTACTTTTAAACGAAAACCAAATTAACCTTTGGCCTAAACCATATTGATGAGACCAATTAGGCTATATGTTATGGGTTTATAAACCAGACTTTGAGGTCATATTAAATGAGTTGAATTTACACTAACTATTTCTAGTTTTGGACTTATTACACGGATTATTCCTACTTTTAAACTAATTACACTGACCAGTCCTCCCTTTAGAAAATAAAATAAAAATAGGGATCGTTAGTGTTATAAAAAAAAATTATCTTAAAGTAGAAGTATCCGTGTAATAAACATAAAACATAGAGATGGTCGGTGTAATTAGTTTAAAAATAGGGGTACCATATGTAATAAGTCTAAAATTTATGAGTAGTTAATGTAAATATCATAAATATATATATGACTCATAATTTTGTTTATTTTCTACATGGATTCGATTTTAAGACCTAGTTTGATATTGTTGTTGTTAAAAAAAAAAAGTAAAAATAGATAACATCTTCTAAAAATAGCATGCTCTTACATATAAATCTGTCTGAAAATGATCCGAGTTAAGACCAACAGATGTCAGCTAACATCTCTTGTTGCTTCCTGAAGAAAAGGCAGAAAAGAAGCTGTAACAAACTCAATATAATCAGTAAACAATGTTTAGTAAATTTGTTTTTAAATACTGTAGATTGTAGGGGGTTGTCCCAAAAAAAGACGAATTTGAAAGTGGAAACGGATGCGATCAACCGAGATTAGCTGCTGAAAAGTGAAAAGTTTCCTTTTATGCGGAAGGGCATGATTGTAATTATGGGGATCTTGGATGTGTATTAGTTTAAGCAGGTGTGCAGTGTTGACGGGTAAAGAAATGGCCGTCATAATGGGTCGTGTGTGTGGGGGTCCTTTATTCAAAGGGTTTTGATAAGGGCACTACAATTATTACTTGGAGCTAGTCCAAAGTTATTTTTTTCAAAATTACAAGTTTGTCACTAATAAAATTATTTGGGACTAGTCCACACTAAGGTATATAAGTGAACAAAATATCTATTTTAGGCATTTTTTCTTGACTTGAAGAAACTCTCATTCTTCAAGTGAAAACCTAAATTTGGAAATTGATAGTTGTAGTCCCAAGTGGAGGAGAATTTTGCTTTGGTGATTGTCTAACGAATATTCTTCCGGTATGTTTTCGACAACATACGATGAATAAGTTTTGAGATTGTTAGAAAAAAAAGTTTAGTTTTTTTTACTATTGTAGGAACAATGCATGAAAATATCTTCGATGACGAAGTCGGATCATCCAATCCATTAAATATGCACTTCGGACGTTCCGAAGAACATGTCGGTTATTCCGAAGTACGTACGGTACGTCAAACGACAACCCTAATTCGACAGTCATCGTGTAAGGACTGTAAAAATTAGACAGTCCTATATAAATATATGACTGTCAATAATTCTACAGTCCTATATAAATATAAGACTGTTAGAATTTCGACAGTCCTATATAAAAGTAGGACTGTCATTATTTTGACAGTCCTATATACTGTCACTACCACATTTTAGGAAAAAGGGTATTTTAGTAATTTCCTATTTAAATAAATATTGTGCATGGTAAATAATTTTTGTTGTATTATTTAATTGTTGTTGGATGTTATTTAATTATTTTGGACTTATTTTAGTGGACCCAACTAGTATAGTTTGGACCCATGGACCAACATGAATTAAATAGTAAGATTTGGCCCATTTAGAAAGTCCATGGTTAAGGAGATGGATTAAATTAATTAAGTGATTAGACTAGAAGCTTCCTTCCTTAATTATTTCTTCATGAGAGGCCCCAAGGGGTACATTGGATATTTTATAATTGCTTGGGAGAGGGGCAAGGCCGGCCTATTAAAAGAGGGGGGACATTTCTCTCTCCTCTCATTTTCATTCCAAATCTAGATCTAGAATTTCACACTCCCAAATTTCCTCCATTCCCATTCCAATTTCCTACCAAATTCATTCCAAATTCTTCCTATTTCACCATTAGAGAAGGAGGAAGCAAGGATCTAGAAGAAGGAAGCAAGAATCTACAAAAAGGAGCAAGGATCTATAATTTGGAAGCAAGTTCTTCTCAATTGGAGGTTTCATTGGGAATCCATCTCCCAATAGGTATAATTCAGATTTTTTCCATTTAAATAGCTTCTAAATCTGAGATTTAATCATGTAAAATCAACCTATATGTATGTACTACCCATAGGAATTTATTTTGTGTTCATAGGAGACCCATGGAGAAAGTTATGGTATTTTTTGTGTTAATTTTGTTGGAATTCCGAATTTACATTTTGTTGTGTGTATCAATTGATCCTATAGATCAATTGGACATGAGCTTATGTGTTTGGGGCTAGTGTCGTGTCCATAATTTGGTACATGTGGTTCGTATCCCAACTATTTGGTGATACGTGTCATTTTGGGGGTTTTTCCTCCGACACGGGGCTTTGAACATGTCGTATTTTGACACGGACACATAGATCTACTTTTGACACTTTGATTTATTCATAAATATTATTTGTGATTTGTTTGTATCCTTCGGGGTACAATTGGTTGTGTGTTGGACTCGTGTCACATGCGTATCCTAGATCTAGTGGGATACGGTGTGATACTCTCCAATTGTGTGGATTTTTGAATAGATCTAATTATGTATGGTTTAAATTCTTCAATTATAATTAGTAAATATATATAGATATTATATATTTATTTTGTGTATTTATTATAGTAATTATTGTAGCATAGATCTATATATTTTTGTGTGTGCTAATATGATGTACAAATATAATATGTAGCTTTCTTGCATGTAATTATCTATGTACTTATTTATGTGTTTAATTGTGTAATTATATTATTTATAATTATTATGTAATTATTTGTATATTAATGTATATATTTTAGGTGTGCTTCTAGCCATGTAAAATATGAACATTAATATGTGCATGTGTTGTAACTATTGGTATTTAATTATAAGTTTATATGTGCATATATATATAAGTATATAATTATTTATTTATATATATGTATTGTGATTATTATTGCATATATATATTTATATATATATATATTTCTGTGTTTTAGTGACAGTGGGTTTGTGACAGTGAAACTGTCGCTAAATAGGCGGGTCAGCAACAGCCGCTGTAGCCCACTGTGCATTAATGACAGTTCTGTCATTAATGCTGCGGGCGGGATCTTAGCAGCAGTGGCGACAGTTTTCGGTGACAGTTGATTAACTGTCACCAATGCAGCAGCAATGGGTTTTATTACACAGTGGCTTTTGCGACGTTTTCTGTGACAGTTGAGACTGTCACTATTAAACCTGTTTTATTTTATCTTGTTTTATTCACTGTTTTCAGTGACGCTTTGACAGTTTTAAATTATATTTTATATATTATTATTGTATATATATATATATATGTGTATATATATGTGTTTTGTGAGGTATAATATTTGTAATAATATATTATGTTATTTGTATACATATTGGTTGTTTATATATTATATTAGAGTATGTATTATTTGTATTATTAGTATACTTTGTGTGAGTATCTTTTGGGATCTAATTTTGATTCCTAAATTGTTGTATTTTATTTCTATATTATTTTATATAGTTTTCTTGTGAGATTGACCTTGGTTTGACCATGTTTGACTTTAGAATTGACCATAGTTGACTTTTGACTTAGAATTTATTTATTGACCTAGGAGTTGACTAGTTTGACTTGTTCTCTTTCCGGGACCTTGTATTAATGTGGTATTCCATATCTAGGTCTTCGAGGTACCGAGTCAGACATCTGTGAGACTGTTCATTGGACTTCAGGCGAGTACATTCTCTGATAGTTTCTCATTTATGATATCCTTTATGTTCGTTGTATCTAGTGTAGATTTACATGTTTCTCTCGACACTATGGTTACACGGATTGGTATATCCGGATCTCGTCATGAGATGTTATTCCTTGGTATATGGTGTATATGGTGCAAGTATTGTTTCATTGGTTATCTTGTACATGTACAGACACCGATTCTCGGGGAGACTAGCTATCTTCTTGGGGAATCTAGTGCCATAGCATACCGTGGTTGGATCTATTATACCAGTTGGGGGTGGGGAGTATTAGTATAGATATGTGATCAAATCCCTATTGAATAAAGTATTGGTAAGCGAATAGTGTTGATCATGCACCGCACGTATGATTAGCCAGGCCGCATTGTATCTTGCCCAAGCCGATCACATGTTAAGCTAGTACTCACACACTTAGTCATTAGTATTATTGTTTCATTGGCATATTGTTCATTATTGTATTTCTTTCTAGTATTTCCTTATTGTCTATATATCTCTTGTATCTATTTTGTGCATCTTGTTTATCCACAGCTATTTACTGTTACATAGTTTTTATCATGGATTAGAACTGCTGTTAGAGATGTACTCTGCTCCTTTCCTGACTGGATATATTTTTTCAGATGACACTGAAGAGTACCCTACCTATTATGGACCCCAGGATATTGTGGGTTTAGATTCTGAGACCCTGGCTCAAGAGGGACTTATCCCAACTGAGACAGTTGACCCTGGAGTGTAGCTTTGTAGCATGATAGTATTCTTTTGTACTGGATTTGTCTCCAGCTTATTTTTGTTACTCTTCAGACTCATTGATGTATTATTTTAAACTCAGGAGTTGATGACTATTCTATTCTTATCTGATTCGTGTTCATTCTATCTTAGTTCTGTGATTGAGTACACTATCTTTTGGTGGTTCATTATATTAGATAGACTTTCTAGACAGCGTTCTACCGCCGATTCTGCGGCGTAGGCTGGGCGTTGTTTTCGACTAGTACCCTTACCCCGGGTGCGGGTCGTGACACGTTTTTGGTGGTAGCCCATGCAGGTCTAGCTTCACAAGTATGTGATGTCGTAGTAGTGCGATAACTTAGTTGTACTACTGCGAGCCTGAAATAGGATATAGGATATAGGCTGAGATACTCAATCACATCTAGGAAAATTCTTTTGATTCAACTATTCTCCTTTGATATTGATACTTGATCTCTTAAACTGTCCTTTCCTTGATGTCTTACATCTTGTGCCATATTGATTCTTTCTTTCGCTTTGTCTCAGGATGCCGCCTAAGACTAGATCACAGCAGGGGAGAGCAGCTTCTGAGAGGTCTGCGACATCCCGAGGGCCTGCACCAGTCACTTCTCCGGTGATTGGAGTGTCAGCTGCTTTCGGAGGTCCACCACCTACTCAGAGGACTATGCCAGCTGTATCTGAGGGGCTTCCACCTCCACCTCCTGTGCCAGCAGAGGCGTCACAGATGTTTACACTATTTCGTGAGATGCTCGAGGCACAGAGGGCTCAGTCAGAAGCACATCAGAGGCAGACCGACGTTCTACGGCAGGGCATCGAGAGTGCTCATCAGCTTGCTCGTGCTGTAGTTGAGAGAGGAGTTCCGATCCAGCAGCAGGTTGTTCCTCAAGTTGCTCAGCTTCAGCCAGGCAATATTCAGGACTTCAAGAAACTGGAGTCTAGGGTTTTCAAAGGGACGGAGGGCATCGTCTATGATGATGATTGGCTCGAGGACATTGAGCGTCTTATGAGGGTGTCCTGTCTTTCTGAAGATCTGAAGGTTGAGGCGGTAGGACTTCAACTGTTCGACGTCGCTCGCACTTGGTTCAGGAATGAGCCGGTTCTAGTTGACGCAGGACAATCTTGGGAGGTATTCAAGGACCTTTTCAAGAAGAAGTTTTTCGCCCGGATAGACAGGCTTGACTTGGGGAGACAATTTGAGAGTCTCATTCAGGAAAGCATGTCTGTGGAGGAATACGCTGCGGAGTTCGGTAGGTTGAGCCGATTTGCAGAGTACTTGGTGAGGGAGCCGGAGGTTCGAGCTATTCGTTTCCGAGAGGGTCTAAACTGGGAAGTGAAGATTCTTATTCCGTCTTTTTATGAGACATACTCGGAGATACTTGCGGAGGCACGCAAGGTTGAGCGGGATCTGGGTTTAAAGACCAAGAGAGACCATGATTCTTTTCTGGGGTCCAACGGTATTGCAGTATCTGCCAAACGTCCTCATTTCCAGTCCAGACCTTTCCAGCAGCCACAGCAGAACCAGACTCCAGCTAGAGCGCCTTTTCACCAGGCACCTCAGCAGCAGAGGCAGTTACAGCAGGCTCCATGCAACTTCTGCAAGAAGCCCGGCCACATCTGGGAAGTTTGCAGGAGGAGGCTAGGAGTTTGTTTGTATTGTGGTACTGAAGGGCATCAATCGAGGGAGTGTCCTCGTCGTGCAGTTCAAGGAGCAGCTCCAGCTCCGAGGACACAGACGAGATCACCTGCAGCACAGCCGAGGGGACCGCTTCCGACACAGCAGTAGCGTTTTGTCCAGCATCAACAGCAGGGAGGTGCTCGGCAGGGACGAGCGTTTGCTATGACCGTCGAAGAGGAGGAACCCACAGGAGATGTCATCGCAGGTTCTATTCTTCTTGATTCCATTCCAGCTTTAGCTTTGTTTGATAGTGGTGCTTCCCATAGTTTTGTATCTGTTTCTTTTGCTCTGAAGCATGGTTTGGTAGCTGAGTCTTTGCTTAGGACTTGCAAGATCATGACCGGGGGAGGCATTATCCTGGTTAATGATATTTACAAGGATCGGAGAGTTACTCTGGGAGGCCGGGAGTTGAGTGCGTGTCTACTTGTAATGCCACTTCCAAACTATGACATTGTACTTGGGATGGATTGGTTGAGTAGGCACCGTGCTAGCATAGACTGTAGAGGAGGTAGAGTTTTGTTTGGTCCGCCAGGAGAGCTAGAGTTCGAGTTTACTAGAGGAACTGCGGAGCAGGAAGAAGGCATTATTTGTGGAGCTATGGTAGAAGACAAGGAGTTGCCACATCCGTTGATAGCAGAATTCTTGGATGTGTTTCCTGAGAAATTGCCAGGATTGCCACCAGATCGAGATATTGAATTTTCTATAGACTTGGTGCCAGGTGCAGAACCAATTTCGCAACATGTCTATAGAGTAAACAACAGCGAATTGGTCGAGTTGAAGAAGCAGGTGGACGAATTACAGGATAAGGGGTTTATCAGATCGAGTTCTTCACCATGGGGAGCCCCGGTATTGTTTGTACCGAAGAAGGATGGATCGGTGCGCATGTGCATTGATTACAGGGCTTTGAATAATCTCACTATCAAGAATAAGTATCCTTTGCCACGGATTGATGATCTGTTTGATCAGTTGAGTGGTGCGAAGGTGTTTTCTAAGATAGATTTGAGATCAGGCTACCATCAAGTGAAGGTGAAGCCGGAGGACATACCAAAGACTGCTTTTAGAACTCGGTATGGTCAGTTCAAGTTTATGGTGATGCCATTTGGTTTGACTAATGTACCGACGGTATTTATGAACTTGATGAACAAGGTGTTCCACCAGTACCTTGACAAGTTCGTGGTGGTGTTCATCGACGACATACTCATATACTCGAGGACACCGGAGGAGCATGAGGAGCATTTGAGGATTGTGTTGGATGTGCTGAGGAAGGAAAAGTTGTATGGAAAGTTGTCCAAATGTGAGTTTTTCTTGGACAAAGTAGAATTCTTGGGGCATGTTGTGACTGGTGATGGTATTTCAGTGGATCCGAAGAAGATTTCAGCAGTGGAATCTTGGAAGACTCCGAGTTCAGTAGCAGAGATCAGGAGTTTCTTGGGATTGGCAGGCTATTACAGGAAGTTTGTGCAAGATTTTTCGAGGATTGCCGAGCCGATGACCAGACTCACAAGGAAGGATGTAGAGTTTGTTTGGACGGAGGATTGCCAGGTTGCTTTTGAGGAGTTGAAGAAGAGGTTGACGTCTGCTCCTATTTTGACGTTGCCATCAGGGTCCGGAGGTTTCACTATTTATAGTGATGCATCGGGGAAGGGTTTAGGTTGTGTTCTTCAGCAGCATGGGAAAGTGATTGCCTATGCATCCAGGCAATTGTGTCCTCATGAAAAGAACTATCCTACCCATGATTTGGAGTTGGCAGCTGTCATATTCGCCCTGAAGTTGTGGAAACATTATTTGTACGGAGAGCGTGTGGAGATCTTCACAGACCACAAAAGCTTGAAGTACGTTTTCACGCAGAAGGAGTTGAACATGAGGCAGCGTCGGTGGTTGGAATTGATGAAGGATTTTGATATCTCTTTGCAATATCATCCTGGGAAAGCCAATGTAGTTGCCGATACTTTTAGCAGGTATCCGATAGCTATGTTCTTGACGCAGGATCGATATTTATTGGAGGACTTGGAGAGCTTGGGCATTGAGGTGATTGTTCCTGGGTGTGCTATGCAGATGTGGAGATTGCAGATACACTCAGATTTGATGGACAGAATTAAGGCAGCACAGTATGATGATGTATCTTTGAGGAGTATCAGAGCTCAGGTGAGAGCAGGATTGGAGGATGATTTCACTATTTCAGAGGATGGATCTTTGAGGCATGGAGTTAGATTGTGTGTGCCTAGTGGGGAGTTGCGTGAGAAGGTGTTGCAGGAAGCGCATCGCTCTCAGTATTCCATACATCCAGGTGCTAACAAGATGTATCGGGATATGCGAGAGAGTGTGTGGTGGTATGGCATGAAGAGGAAAGTGGCACAGTTTGTATCTAGATGCTTAGTGTGCCAGCAGGTAAAAGCCGAGAGGCAGAGGCCAGGAGGGTTACTTCAGCCATTACCCATTCCAGAGTGGAAGTGGGAACACATTACTATGGATTTTGTGTCCGGACTTCCACGATCTCCAGGAGGAAAAGACGCGATTTGGGTCATTGTTGATAGATTGACCAAGTCGGCCCACTTTTTGCCTTTCAAGGTGGGTTTGTCTACGGAGAAGCTGGCAGAGATGTATGTGAGGCAGATCGTTAGGATACACGGAGTTCCCGTCAGCATAGTCTCAGATCGAGATAGTCGTTTCACTTCTCATTTCTGGAGGAGTTTGCAGGAGAGTTTGGGCACTCAGCTCAAGTTTAGTACTGCATATCATCCCCAGACAGATGGGCAGTCAGAGAGGACTATCCAGACTCTCGAGGATATGTTGCGCACTTGTGTACTAGATTTCGGGGGTTCTTGGGAGGACCATCTCCATTTGGTAGAGTTTTCTTACAACAACAGTTACCAGGCCAGTATAGAGATGTCACCTTTTGAAGCTCTATATGGTCGGAGGTGTCGTACTCCTTTGTCTTGGGACGATGTTGGAGAAAGAATTTTGCTTGGGCCAGAGATGGTTATGGATGCAGCGGAGAAGGTTCATTTGATCAGAGACAGACTTCGAGTGGCGCAGGACAGACAGCGGCATTGGACCGATAGCCATCGGAGACCTTTGGAGTTTGAGGTATAGTTTAGATTTTGTTTGTGCTTGTTCTTGTTTGTTATAGATTAAGTTCTTAAGATGGTGTTTTGTTCTAGGTGGGTGGTTTGGTGTTTCTGAGGATTTCTCCGACACGAGGCACGATTCGCTTCGGTGGAGGCGGAAAGCTTAGTCCGCGATTCATCGGACCTTTTACTATTCTAGAGAGGGTCGGTGCAGTTGCTTATAGACTAGACTTGCCACCTGCATTGGAGGGAGTGCACAACGTGTTTCATGTGTCGCAGTTGAGATGATACGTGGCAGATCCTAGTCATGTATTGGATCACTCGGAGATAGAGGTGGGCCCTACTCTTAGCTATCCAGAGCAGCCAGTTGAGATTATGGATCGGAGAGAGAAGGTACTGAGGAACCAGACTATTCCTTTGGTGCGCGTCGCATGGAGGCATCACTCTCCGGGGGAGTCTACCTGGGAGAGAGAGGATGACATGCGGGAGCGTTATCCATATTTGTTTGTACCTTGAGGTATGTTATTTCTAGTTATGTTCTGTTCATTGTTATGTTCTGTTCATTAGTTAGTTATGATTCTTTAGTTCTGTTCTGTGTTTTTCTGGGGGTAGTTTTCGTCTTTGAATTTCGAGGACGAAATTATTCTAAGGAGGGTAGACTTGTCACTACCACATTTTAGGAAAAAGGGTATTTTAGTAATTTCCTATTTAAATAAATATTGTGCATGGTAAATAATTTTTGTTGTATTATTTAATTGTTGTTGGATGTTATTTAATTATTTTGGACTTATTTTAGTGGACCCAACTAGTATAGTTTGGACCCATGGACCAACATGAATTAAATAGTTAGATTTGGCCCATTTAGAAAGCCCATGGTTAAGGAGATGGATTAAATTAATTAAGTGATTAGACTAGAAGCTTCATTCCTTAATTATTTCTTCATGAGAGGCCCCAAGGGGTACATTGGACATTTTATAATTGCTTAGGAGAGGGGCAAGGCCGGCCTATTAAAAGAGGGGGGACATTTCTCTCTCCTCTCATTCTCATTCCAAATCTAGATCTAGAATTTTCCACTCCCAAATTCCCTCCATTCCCATTCCAATTTCCTACCAAATTCATTCCAAATTCTTCCCATTTCACCATTAGAGAAGGTGGAAGCAAGGATCTAGAAGAAGGAAGTAAGGATCTACAAAAAGGAGCAAGGATCTACAATTTGGAAGCAAGTTCTTCTCAATTGGAGGTTTCATTGGAAATCCATCTCCCAATAGGTATAATTCAGATTTTTTCATTTAAATAGCTTCTAAATCTGAGATTTAATCATGTAAAATTAACCTATATGTATGTACTACCCATAGGAATTTGTTTTGTGTTCATAGGAGACCCATGGAGAAAGTTATGGTACTTTTTGTGTTAATTTTGTTGGAATTCCGAATTTATATTTTGTTGTGTGTATCAATTGATCCTATAGATCAATTGAACATGAGCTTATGTGTTTGGGGCTAGTGTCGTGTCCATAATTTGGTACATGTGCTTCGTATCCCAACTATTTGGTGATACGTGTCATTTTGGGGATTTTCCCTCGGACACGGGGCTTTGAACATGTCGTATTTTGACACGGACACATAGATCTACTTTTGACACTTTGATTTATTCATAAATATTATTTGTGATTTATTTGTATCCTTCGGGGTGCAATTGGTTGTGTGTTGGACTCGTGTCACATGCGTATCCTAGATCTAGTGGGATACGGTGTGATACTCTCCAATTGTGTGGATTTTTGAATAGATCTAATTATGTATGGTTTAAATTCTTCAATTATAATTAATAAATATATATAGATATTATATATTTATTTTGTGTATTTATTATAGTAATTATTGTAGCATAGATCTATATATTTTTGTGTGTGCTAATATGATGTACAAATATAATATGTAGCTTTCTTGCATGTAATTATATATGTACTTATGTTAATAGTATAAATTATACATAAATGTTTTATAAAATATATTTATGTGTTTAATTGTGTAATTATATTATTTATAATTATTATGTAATTATTTGTATATTAATGTATATATTTTAGGTGTGCTTCTAGCCATGTAAAATATGAACATTAATATGTGCATGTGTTGTAACTATTGGTATTTAATTATAAGTTTATATATGCATATATATATAAGTATATAATTATTTATTTATATATATGTATTGTGATTATTATTGCATATATATATTTATATATATATATATATATATATATTTCTGTGTTTTAGTGACAGTGGGTTTGTGACAGTGAAACTGTCGCTAAATAGGCGGGTCAGCAGCAGCCGCTGTAGCCCACTGTGCATTAATGACAGTTCTGTCATTAATGCTGCGGGCGAGATCTTAGCAGCAGTGGCGACAGTTTTCGGTGACAGTTGATTAACTGTCACCAATGCAGCAGCAGTGGGTTTTATTACACAGTGGCTTTTGCGACGTTTTCTGTGACAGTTGAGACTGTCACTATTAAACCTGTTTTATTTTATCTTGTTTTGTTCACTGTTTTCAGTGACGCTTTGACAGTTTTAAATTATATTTTATATATTATTATTGTATATATATGTGTATATATATGTATTTTGTGAGGTATAATATTTGTAATAATATATTATGTTATTTGTATACATATTGGTTGTTTATATATTATATTAGAGTATGTATTATTTGTATTATTAGTATACTTTGTGTGAGTATCTTTTGGGATCTAATTTTGATTCCTAAATTATTGTATTTTATTTCTATATTATTTTATATAGTTTTCTTGTGAGGTTGACCTTGGTTTGACCATGTTTGACTTTAGAGTTGACCATAGTTGACTTTTGACTTAGAATTTATTTATTGACCTAGGAGTTGACTAGTTTGACTTGTTCTCTTTCCGGGACCTTGTATTAATGTGGTATTCCATATCTAGGTCTTCGAGGTACCGAGTCAGACATCTGTCAGACTGTTCATTGGACTTCAGGCGAGTACATTCTCTGATAGTTTCTCATTTATGATATCCTCTATGTTCGTTGTATTTAGTGTAGATTTACATGTTTCTCTCGACACTATGGTTACACGGATTGGTATATCCGGATCTCGTCATGAGATGTTATTCCTTGGTATATGGTGTATATGGTGCAAGTATTGTTTCATTGGTTATCTTGTACATGTACAGACACCGATTCTCGGGGAGACTAGCTATCTTCTTGGGGAATCTAGTGCCATAGCATACCGTGGTTGGATCTATTATACCAGTTGGGGGTGGGGAGTATTAGTATAGATATGTGATCAAATCCCTATTGAATAAAGTATTGGTAAGCGAATAGTGTTGATCATGCACCGCACGTATGATTAGCCAGGCCGCATTGTATCTTGCCCAAGCCGATCACATGTTAAGCTAGTACTCACACACTTAGTCATTAGTATTATTGTTTCATTGGCATATTGTTCATTATTGTATTTTTTTCCAGTATTTCCTTATTGTCTATATATCTCTTGTATCTATTTTGTGCATCTTGTTTATCCACAGCTATTTACTGTTACATAATTTTTATCATAGATTAGAACTGCTGTTAGAGATGTACTCTGCTCCTTTCCTGACTGGATATATTTTTCCAGATGACACTGAGGAGTACCCTACCTATTATGGACCCCAGGATGTTGTGGGTTTAGATTCTGAGACCCTGGCTCAAGAGGGACTTATCCCAACTGAGACAGTTGACCCTGGAGTGTAGCTTTGTAGCATGATAGTATTCTTTTGTACTGGATTTGTCTCCAGCTTATTTTTGTTACTCTTCAGACTCATTGATGTATTATTTTAAACTCAGGAGTTGATGACTATTCTATTCTTATCTGATTCGTGTTCATTCTATCTTAGTTCTGTGATTGAGTACACTATCTTTTGGTGGTTCATTATATTAGATAGACTTTTTAGACAGCGTTCTACCGCCGATTCTGTGGCGTAGGCTGGGCGTTGTTTCCGACTAGTACCCTTACCCCGGGTGCGGGTCGTGACATATACCAATAGGACTGTCAAACTAGTGACAGTCCTGGATAATTATATGAAGTTATTAATGTTTATATTATTTTATATTGGTTATAGGACCAAGCTTGTACAGATATTGTGGTACATCCTGCTATTGGTGTTGATGTTGATGATATATTCTCAACGGATATTCAATTTGTAACCCAGGAAGAAGCATTAGAGTGGTGCAGAGAAGTTGAAAGACGACATAACATAGTAATTGTCATTACAAGATCCATCAGATCTCGGCCGGGCCGAAAATATGTAGAGCTGGGGTGCGAAAGAGGAGGTGTGTTTAGGGAGCATCATAAAAAAAAGGGTGTTGCTGAAAAAAAAAATCCTAAGAAAAACGTTGGGACGAGAAAATGTGGTTGTCCATTGAAGGTGTTGATTGTAAAAGTAGAAGATGTGAAGTGGATAATCGAAGTTAAGAATGGAAGACACAATCATCCTATTCCAGGGACACTTACGGGTCATGCCTACGTGGCACGGTTGAAGGAGGATGAGAGAAAGTTGGTTGAAGAATTATTCCTTTCCGGAGTTGCACCGAAAAAAATTTATTCTGCCGTGCGACAAAAAGAAGATGGGAACAAGTCTACCATTAGGACCATCTATAATAGTTTGGCCAGAGCGAAAATTAAAAGTATGAAAGGAAGAATGGCGATGCAGCAAGTATTGAAGTTGCTTGGGGAGCATCACTACGTGGAGTACCATAGAAGACATCCACAAACTTATGAACTCCTTTCGTTGTTTTGGGCTCATCCTGATTGCACACACTTGGCTCGGTCCTTCGCAGACGTGTTAATCATTGATTGTACATATAAGACAACAAGTTCAAGATGCCTTTTTTTCACGTTGTTGGGTTTACGTCTACGAAAAAAACATTTACAGTCGCTTTTTGTTTTATGAAGAGTGAGACAGTAGAGGATTACACATGGGCGTTGAGGAAACTACAATCCCTTTACACAGGTTACAAAGAGCCCTCTGTTTTTGTTACCGACAGAGAATATGCACAGATAAATGCTATAGAGATTGTATTTCCTCATGCGCATAGACTACTATGCACTTGGCATATAAATCGAAATATCCAAGCTCAATCCAAGAGAAAATTTGAAAATATGGACGGTAAAATTGACATGCTTTACTTCGAAGAATTCTACAGTGATTGGAGTCTTGTATGGCGAGCAAGTACTACAGACAACTACGACACAACATGGTACATGTTCCAACAAAAGTGGGAGACGAGTAACCCGACATGCATATCTTATATCAAAGATACTTGGCTAGTGTCATGCCCCAGTCCCAAAATACGTAGGACTAGGACACGTAAACATGCCAGCCGCCTGTATATATGGCAACTCCAATATATGGAAACCATATATACGAGCGTACGCTGTATAATGAACAATAATTCATAAGTGGTAAAACTATCACAAGTCACAGGGTAATATCTAAATCTCATCCACAGAAATCAAATAAACATGAATAACCAATAACCAGGTAACTAGATCTCAATAAATAGTATGTAAAGAATGACAGTCGGATGGAAACAAATCCACTGCCGAAATAGAATATAAAATGAACCAGATACACACCATATAAGAACAACATCTGACAATCACGAGGCTCGAAGTGAAGACCTCCTCGGAAAATACGTAACATGTCCGGATCTGTGCTCCAGTGAATACTCATGAACATCTACGCCTGGAAAGGGACCAGGTCCTCAGAGGGACGTAACAAGATACAGAAAAACAACATGCCATGTATGTAAATACTGAATAAATAAATGGGGTGTGCTAACCATCTAAGTGAATGCAATTTAAAGACCTGATAGTACGCATGGGAATATGTAGGCTTGACATATGCTGACGTAATTCACCAATCGTCATGACCGGCTAGTATATGTGTCATATGCCCCCGGACACACGAGTAGCTCTGCAATCGACCATCTCCGAGGAGCATGGTACGAAGGATAAAAGACTAAAGGAGGGGGTGTCCCATACGTCTACTAGTATCTTCCCCGCCCAATATAGATGTACAAGTCGTAAAAACGACGTGGACACCTCCTACTATGATGCAAGTCTCAATAAAATAAATAACTAAACTACATACCGTTACACGTGTTGCTCACACTGATGGCCAGTCGCGCATGAGGCACGCGTCCCTACATGAACTCACTCTGTGACGTGTAATGATACGTGTCAAGGCCTGGGAAGTCATACCAATAACTCCACAACTTTAGGTGGGTCTACTAGACACTAAGTCAGATACAAATCCTAACGTCAACGCCTTCGTTGACTGCACCCGAGTTTTCTCGGACGCGCACATTTATATAATATTAAAATAGATAAACATGTAACTAAAAATAACTGAATCTAAATAACACAACAAGGCAAAGTATACTTGCCTGGCAAGAGAGCTGCAAAATATAACGTCCAGATGTCAAATGCCAAAAGTCAGAAACTATGGCCTCAGAATAAATGTCTCTGGATGCTGAAATAAATATCACCAACAGTCTCAGAAAATATCAAATAGCTAGAAACGTATGTCCTTAAGTCCAATTTGGACACAGGAGCAAAAATGACAGTTTTCGGTCAAAGCGGGGTCCACATGTGGACCGCTTTACACCAAAAAATGTGTCAGGGTCAAAGGTCTCCAAATTCGCCAAACTTAGTGTCAATAAGTCCAGAACGTCGATACGAATCCAACGGAATGTCCAAAACTGGATTCCGATGAGCCGATCACAAAATTGCCCATCAATTGGAGTCGGTAGGGCCCACGATACGGAATTTTGTCAACGTTCTCAGAATCGAACCAAACTTGGATCACAGGACCAGCGTATTGCTACGAGTCCGATGGCGCAAGTTTCGTTTCGATCCAACGTGTGTACACAAAGTTACAGCGTGTTCCAGAACAGGCAAATACGGGACGTTGTCGGCGGATACGCGTTGATTCCGGTGTGCACGCACATCCAAATCAACTTCTTCGAAATCTCGTACGTCCGTATCAACGGCGCGCACATTTCGGTAAAGACCGCGTGCGACCAAGTCGTCCCGTTTGGCGGGGCGTACTCAGTTCCGGGGTAAATCGGGTCATTGTTTTTCCTATTTTTGGATCGCGGTTCGCGATCGCCACAGTACGCGATGCACCGAGCGGGTCGCACGGGCATCGAGGGGGTTACATAGTCTACATGTCACAACTGACGGAATTAAAAACGGAATTACGAGGAGATAGAACGGGTTACCTGAACAGGGCTCCGTGGAAACTGAATTTTCCGTGTCCGGTCACTGTGTTGTGTCCTGGTTGCTGTGTCCGGGCTGTGTCCAGCTGCTGTGTCCGGTCTGAGTCCATTGGAGACTCGCCGGGCTTCGCCGGAGGCGCTCAGGCGGAGCTCGTCGGTCAGCGGGGCGTCCGGGCAGGGCACGGTGCTTCGGGTGCTGCTCGGTCGTTGAGGCAGAGGAGGAGGAGGGGGTGATTGGTCTCGGCCATGGGGGGTTCACGGTGAGGAGGAGGAGGAGCTGTTGCTCCGGCGGGGGAGAAGTCAGGCCGGAGCTCAGGGACAGCGTCGAGCTCGAGGGAGAAGTGGCGCTGGAGATGGTGGTGTTGGCGGTGGTGGGGAAATCGACGGGGGGAGGAAGGAAGGTTGGGAGGGGGAGAGGGAAGTTGGTGGTGGCGTTGGTGCTGGTGGTGGAGGATGGTGGTGGCGGTGGAGATGGGGGCCGGAGGAGGAGGCTGAGGAGAGAGGAGGAAGTCGAGGTGGTGATGATGATGATGATGGTGGTGGTGGTGGTGGTGACCGATGATGGTGGTGGCAGTGGAGGGAAGAGGGCGGCGGAGTTGGCTGGGCGAGGCCGGCGGGGGTCGGGGGCTCGGGGGGAGGAGAAGAGATGCTGGTGATGATGGTGGTGGTGGTGGCGAGTGGCGGAGTAGGTCGAGGCCGGCGGGGGGTCGGCTCGCCGTGGGGTTGGGAGGAGCTACTCCGGCGGGCGGGGGCTCGCCGCTCCGGCGGGGGGGAGGGGGTCGGCTGAGGGGGGGGTAGAGTTAGGTTTTTTGTTTTTATTTTCTTTTTCTTTTTTTTTCTTTTATAGAAAATAAATATAGATATTTTAAGTAAAATATCTATAGATATTTTTGGGATATTTTCGTGATATTTTCGGGTGGGTCCCGCCTCCAAATGGACGGTGCAGGTTCATCGGCCAATGAGGGGGTGACACCTCGCAGGAAAATTTGCAGAAAAGTTCCTGTAATTTCATAAATTGCGTAAAGGTCCTATTTTGGGAATTTGCGCAATTTACGAAATTGTCTAGGAAAAATATCCGATTCCTGAAAATACTAAAATTCACAGAATTGAAGGAAAAAGCTATGTGAGGGTCCTGAGGGGGTGGGGGTGAGTCTGGGCAGGGGCTGGGCCTGGTTTTCTTGGGTGATACGGGCCACCGTATTTATTAATTAATAAATACTGCGTACGGTGTTCTCTAATTATTTAGAGGCAGGTAGGGCCATAATTTTAATACGGTGTCAATACACTAAATATAGTATACTCAGTGTACTGTCTTCACGTATTTTTGTCTGGGCAAAACAGGTGCATGTTGGGCCTCAAATCTCTATTGGAACAGGGATGGGTACAGATCTAGGAATTTAAATACGTACGTTTGTAACGATATTTGTGCGTCTCAAACGAGGCTCAAAGTAAAGTATCTGGGAGTTGCACAAAGTGCAGAATAGTAGACTGTCATGTCTAGGAGAGGTATGTGAACTTTGTTAGGGGATAACAGTCAACGTAAAGCTCTAATAATTCGGTGATGGACAGGTGCACAAGTCAATAGGATATGTAAGCAAAATAAATTAAAATATTACCATAAATCCTAAATGGTTAAAAATAATCCTAAAAATGCTGGAATCTGGTCGAGGGGGTTTACAATCTACCCAACTTATAAAAATTTTGTCCTCGAAATTAAAATTAAGCCACGGTAGAAGTCAAAGACGGCATAAGGTATAATTTAACAAAGAAATTTATATTTTGGTTTACGAATAGGTTCGAAAAACGTTTACGCATGTCGTCCATACGTTTCCAAGTAGATTCTCCTGGCATGCCATGCTTCCATGTCACGCGGACCAAAGAAATAGACTGATTCCTTAATACTTTTTCCCGATGATCAAGGATTTCTACGGGTTGCTCTTGATATGACAAGATCGGCCTAATGGTGATTTCCGAATGGTTGAGAACATGACTGCTGTTTGTCACATATCGCCTGAGTTGCGACACGTGGAATACTTCAAGGACTCCCTCGAGTGAAGGTAGTAGCGCAAGTTGATATGCCACTACTCCTACTCTTTCCAGCACGTCAATGGTCCAACATACCTTGGACTCAATCTTGCTGCGTCCTCCGAATCGAATGGTGCCTCTAGTAGGTGATATCCTCAAGATGACATGATCGTCCTCTTTGAATTCTAAGGGATGATGATGACGGTCTGCCTACTGCTGTTGTCTGTCTTGCACTGTTTGTAAGTGTCCTTATATTTACTTAACTGTTTCTACGGTGTTGACCACCAACTCTGGTCACGCGAATCCTTGTCTTGGTACAATGCTGACTGGTATGTCGTGCAATCTTACGATTTATCTCATATATAAGTAGTTAAAGCTTCTACAGACTGTCCAACTCTAAAAGTAAGAAATGTGCTGACTTGGTGAGTCGGTCCATAGGAATTCTTAATCCTTACAAGTCAACATAGTCATAGGTGCTGCTATCCATTCAGGAGTCAATCAATTTTTCATTCTGGTAAAATCCAATTAGACCTCTGACAGCGAAATGATACATTCTCTATCGTAATACTTGAGTTCTGAACTTGACCCAAGTTACGAGGCAAAAATAAAAATTTTATGCTGTCATAGTGATGCACGTATCAGGAACGCAACAAAACGTAGGTAGGTAGCGAAGGTCATTCTAAGGGTAGCACAGTTTATATACTGCAATCTAATCTAATAATAGGGTTTGGTAATTACCCAAGAAACAAACAGAAATGGCTACAGAAAAAGTACACTTTGTATTTATACTAAGTACGAGGTTTCGTCTTTCTGAAATAAGGGAAGACGAAAAACAATAATCAAGAGTTCAAGGGGGAGGTAATAGATTAGAAGTGTGGGGATCAAGGCGTTTAAAGAATTTAAGGGGAATTGTCAAGGCAGTTGTGGATTGAAATACTATTTTGGTAATTCCTATTTACATGCTCGTATAGTACAGTTATGTAGCTGATACGATATGCTCAGACATATCTAGAGGGCAAGTACATCCGCCTACTAATCACTATATATCTCAATCCACGTAAGGTAGTTATGCGAAGGGCGAACCAAGTGCACTATGGTTGATCAGACCGTAATACACTGATTCTGAAATGTATTAGTGTAGTACTCCAATAATACATATATCATGAACAAGCTTGATAAAGAATAAGCTTGCAAAACTAGGCTATAATAGCAGTATAAGTCAAGGTAGTATAGTAAATATAAGTACGCTAGATTATGATATGAGAAATTATAAAACAATTCAAATTCACAAAAAGACAAGCCTCTACAATCTTTACAATTATTATTGTAACTCCTTGTCTAAGTTGCTAGTTGACCAAAAAGAGGTATGGCCTTCTAAGTTCTACAATCTTAATATACACTATAGGTTGTCTGCCTAAAACAGAGATTTCAAGAAAGTCCGCGTAAGGTAGGGGTTCGAGGTTGTCTGCGTAAAGCAGGGATAAAATAATTTGGCGTAACGCATGGCTTCAGAGCTAATCCGCGTAAAACAGAGAAGCGTAAGGTAGAGTTTCAGAGCTGTTCGAGTAATAAGTCTGTGCGTAGAAATCTGCGCGTAAATATCTGCGCGTAAAAATTAGCGGGCGTAAAGTTTGTACGAGAAACTCATGAGTTTGTCAGTCAAAATTAATGAATCCTGATATTTGACAAAAGTACTTGCACAACGATTGAGTGGACGGTTTATGATGATGATTTTGCACGGAGTCCCAGGTTGTCGTTTAGTGACTTTATTGGATACAAGTCATTTACGCTCGAGGTGAGACAAAATCAGATGTCATGTCAAAATCTGTTTCTTTTTGCACAGGGCTCGAGGCGTATCTCTGCCTTTAATGCACAAGATTAGGTCATGGCTGGGAAAAGCTAAGGCTGTAACAATACGCTCACATCCTACCCTTATGTTAGGCCTAATCAGGTTACTCTACGCTGGTTATCTATTATTCATGAATCATCAAGTTTACGCAGGACAGTTACCTACGTGGCTTGCATGACGCAGGATAAGGAAGACTAAAGGATCGTGGGTAGCGGTTGTCATAACTGTGGCGTAAAGGAGAATCTTCTGCATAGTTTGGCTTTTACGTCAATCAAGGAAGTCATTTGGCTTTTACGCCAACTAGGCAGTTGTTTGGTTCTTATGCCAACAACGGTCAAATGGGTTTTACGCCAACAAGGGTAAAGGGTCTCTGGCGTAAAACTCTGGTTATCCAACATAGGATGAGGTTTCAGTCCTAGTATTCAACATTAGATTTCTATAGGTTCCTTAAGATTAGGGTCAACACTATGGTCAATTCTCTAACTAATCCTAGTAGTGTTTATACTACTCTCAAGTCATACATAAATACATCAAGGGATAATGGTAAGTTGATCTATTGGTAGTGATGCTAGGGTTCATTAGGTAACATGGAAGGCTAGGGTTCATTTGGTATCCTAAACTTAGGGATGTGTTAAAGCCCTATTGGTGTTCTTAATAGGAATACTACCCTAATTATCATTCTATCAACAGGGATTCCTATATTCTAGCAGGGGCTATACTTAAGAAATTATCAGGGAAGCACATGAATCAAGCAGGATGCAATTTTGTAAGTAGGACAGACTGGAAGGAAGATAAGTCATAGTCAATTATGGATGAGATCCTATGCTCTAATCCTAGGTGCAGGCTTGCTCGGTACAGTAACGTAACCGAGACAATATGCTCTGACCTGCATGGGCCACCACTAAAAATATGTCACGCCCCAGTCCCAAAATACGTAGGACTAGGACACGTAAACATGCCAGCCGCCTGTATATATGGCAACTCCAATATATGGAAACCATATATACGAGCGTACGCTGTATAATGAACAATAATTCATAAGTGGTAAAACTATCACAAGTCACAGGGTAATATCTAAATCTCATCCACAAAAATTAAATAAACATGAATAACCAATAACCAGGTAACTAGATCTCAATAAATAGTATCTAAAGAATGACAGTCGGATGGAAACAAATCCACTGCCGAAATAGAATATAAAATGAACCAGATACACACCATATAAGAACAACATCTGACAATCACGAGGCTCGAAGTGAAGACCTCCTCGGAAAATACGTAATATGTCCGGATCTGTGCTCCTGCGAATACTCATGAACATCCACGCCTGGAAAGGGACCAGGTCCTCAGAGGGACGTAACAAGATACAGAAAAACAACATGCCATGTATGTAAATACTGAATAAATAAATGGGGTGTGCTAACCATCTAAGTGAATGCAATTTAAAGACCTGATAGTACGCATGGGAATGTGTAGGCTTGACATATGCTGACATAATTTACCAATCGTCATGACCGGCTAGTATATGTGTCATATGCCCCCGGACACACGGGTAGCTCTGCAATCGACCATCTTCGAGAAGCATGGTACGAAGGATAAAAGACTCAAGGAGGGGGTGTCCCATACGTCTACTAGTATCTTCCCCGCCCAATATAGATGTACAAGTCGTAAAAACGACGTGGACACCTCCTACTATGATGCAAGTCTCAATAAAATAAATAACTAAACTATATACCGTTACACGTGTTGCTCACATTGATGGCCAGTCGCGCATGAGGCACGCGTCCCTACATGAACTCACTCTGTGACATGTAATGATACGTGTTAAGGCCTGGGAAGTCATACCAATAACTCTACAACTTTAGGTGGGTCTACTAGACACTAGGTCAGATACAAATCCTAACGTCAACGCCTTCGTTGACTGCACCCGAGTTTTCTCGGACGCGCACATTTATATAATATTAAAATAGATAAATATGTAACTAACAATAACTGAATCTAAATAACACAACAAAGCAAAGTATACTTGCCTGGCAAGAGAGCTGCAAAATATAACGTCCAGATGTCAAATGCCAAAAGTCAGAAACTATGGCCTCAGAATAAATATCTCCGGATGCTGAAATAAACATCACCAACAGTCTCAGAAAATATCAAATAGCTAGAAACGCCTGTCCTTAAGTCCAATTTGGACACAGGGGCAAAAATGACAGTTTTCGGTCAAAGCGGGGTCCACATGTGGGCCGCTTTACACCGAAAAACGTGTCAGGGTCAAAGGTCTCCAAATTTGTCAAACTTAGTGTCAACAAGTCCAGAACATCGATACGAATCCAACGGAATATCCAAAACTGGATTCCGATGAGCCGATCACAAAATCGCCCGTCAAGTGGAGCCTATGGGGTCCACGATACAGGATTTTGTCAACGTTCTCAGAATTGAACCAAACTTGGATCACAGGACCAGCGTATTGCTACGAGTCCGATGGCGCAAGTTTCGTTTCGATCCGACGTGTGTACACAAAGTTACAGTGTGTTCCAGAACAGGCGGATACGGGACGTTGTCGGCGGATACGCGTTGATTCCGGTGTGCACGCACATCCAAATTAACTTCTACAAAATCCCACACGTCCGTATCAACGGTGCGCACGTTTCAGTAAAGACCGTGTGCGACCAAGTCATCCCGTTTGGCAGGGCGTACTCAGTTCCGGGGTGAATCGGATCGTTGTTTTTCCTGTTTTTGGATCGCGGTTCGCGATCGCCACAGGACGCGATGCACCGAGCGGGTCGCACGGGCATCGAGAGGGTTACATAGCCTATATGTCACAACTGACAAAATTAAAAACGGAATTACGAGGAGATAGAACGGGTTACCTGAACAGGGCTCCGTGGAAACTGAATTTCCCGTGTCCGGTCACTGTGTTGTGTCCTGGTTGCTGTGTCCGGGCTGTGTCCAGCTGCTGTGTCCGGTCTGAGTCCAGTGGAGACTCGCCGGGCTTCGCCGGTCACACTGATGTTCCTAAGGATGCTGCTCGGTCGTCGGTCAGCGGGGCGTCCGGGCAGGGCACGGTGCTTCGGGTGTCACGACCCGCACCCGGTTTATGGGCACGAGTGCGTGGGTACGTCCAGCCTACGCCGCAGCATCGGCGGTAGAACGCTGTCAAGGTCTTGATACTATCTAACTACTGTCACGCAAGCATCCAATCTCCATTAGGAGGCACGGATGACACAAATAAGATGAACACATACTCAATCACAGGATTACAGCACGATAAGATTTCGAATAATAAAACTAAATTAAACACAACACAAGTCCACAAGTAATATTCTAACTCAACAATATCCAAGAATCATCAAAATGCCGGAGACAAATCCGGTACCAAATAGACTGTTAAAAGAACTAACTAAAAATAGTAATTTCCAGCTAGACCTCCTAGAATCACAACTACTATCAAGTCTGCAGCTACTCACCATAAGTGTCGGACAGCGGTCCTCTAAGGCATAGTCTGGAAAAATATTTCCAGTCAGGAAGGAGCAAAGCAACACTCTCAAATAACAGTTCCATTAATTGATAATGTCTATAATACAATAAAACATGTCATGCTAGCTACTGAGAAGACAGTGAAATAAATGCAATGACAATTTAATAGAAACAGGCAATGTAAAGAGACAGGCAACAGGCAATATGATACAGTCAGTGCATGTATGGAAATAAAAAGAACAAGAAACAGTATCATATACGGGTGATGTAGTATATGATTTAAAAATAGGAAAACTGTAATCTACTCTAAGTGTTTGAAATAGTAGTCTCAAAATGTGATCGGCTTGGGAACATGTACGATAGCTACAGGGCCTGGCTAATCATGGGTGAAGAGCATGATTAACACTTACAATTTCTATACTACAATAAGAGGTTATGATCACATTTCTTACTAACTACTTCTCCGCCCCCAACTAGTACTGTGGATCCAACCATGACACGTCACGATACACAAGCAAGTCAAGTCTATCATGTACGATGTCTAAATATACATGTCGTGTACAATGTCAATACGATAATCAAGATAACATCTCATGACTGCAGATCCAAGCTATACTAGTCCGTGTAGCACAGTGTCAAGGATTCAGATGTAACATTTCATGATTGTTGAACTTATAGAAATTATCAAGAATTGGAAATTATCAGAGAATGTACTTGCCTTGGGTCCTTAGCTGGTATTTATGGATGTCCTGTTCCAGAGTATCCCCTGGGTAAACCAACAGTCCTAAAAACATATCACAATAACACTTGTATCAGGGGCTATACTAACACACAATAGAAATACACTGGCCTTAGGGCTACGCTAGGTACGGTAGGGGTCATCTACTAGATAGGCCAACTATATATATATATTAATATCCCTTAATTACAATAATAGCTATAAGTATAAATATATACACTTTTAAATAAAACTAATACCTGTATGTACATACAACATATCTCCAATTAAATACAACTACAAAATATACATGTATATATTATAAAAATGTACTAAGGGTTTATACAAAATATATCTACACATACGAATTAACAAAATACACACATAGACTAATTACATATATATACTCATATACCAATTAAATATACAATACTATATCCAGGTAAATATACCAATTAAACATACCTTGAAAATATGCTAAGTATATATATAGAATACATGTATACTCATATACCAATTAAATATATATTGAAAATATGCTAAGTATATATATTTAAAATACTTATAGTAGAACACGCATTTATATCTACCAAATTAAACACATATACAATATATATGTATATACATTAAAAACATGCCAAGGGTTTATAAAAATATATATATACATATATATGCCAATACATTATATATATGATATTAAATACTAAAACACATATTTAATACATGTTTAACATTTAATGAAAAATAAAATATACATGTACATATATTAAATTATACATTACCAATTTCTTATATACATATACATTTACCAAAATAAATTAAATACACGCACTTGCATTAATCATATATACCTATACATTAATATCTACAAATACACATACCTAATATATACAATACATGTACATATTGCATTCATGTACTAATTATATAGATATACTATACATATTAATTAAATAGTTATTAAACATATATATACACTAATTTTATACAAATACATATATTAGTATATTCCTTAATACATTACATGGTTATACATTGATTAATATACACAATACATATACCTATGCATATATTAGCTACATATATATATATATATATATATATATATGTGAAGAAGGAAAGAGGGGGAGAAGGAACTTACTGTGGACGGCTGGCCGGAGTACGACCGGAGACTCGCCGGAGTTGGAGAGCAGAGGGAGCGGGGTCTCGGTTGGGTGGGACTGCTTGGTCGGCCGGGTGGACAGCGACTAGGGGACCGGCTGTACACAGCAGGGAGAAGTCGAGGGAGTTGTAGGTGCTCGGGATGGCCGGATCTGAGGAATGTATGGAGGAGGGTGGACTGGGTTCGCCGGGGCAGTGTAGAGGGAGCCGCCGGAGTTGGAGTTCCCGTGGTGGTGTTGATGGTGGTATGATGATGATGGTGGTGGTGAACTCGGCGGGAGGAGCTTCGGGATGGCCGGGGAGTCGGTTCAGGAGGAGGAGGATGGATGCAGCGGCCGCCGTGGAGAGTTGTCCGGCGGGGAGGAGTAATGGCCGCCGGAGCAGCAGGGAGTCGGGGTCTCAGCAGGAATGAACAGTGGGTGAGGTTTTTCCCCCCTCCAAAATTCAAAAAGGAAAACCAAGAAGAAGAAGGAAGGAAAAAAGAAGAAGAAAGAAAGGAGAAGAAGAAAAGAAGGAGAAGAGAAGAAGAAAAAGAAGAGAAGAAAGGAAGAAGGAAAGAGTTACATACGTTGGGTTGAGGGGAGATGGAGGCTTGAGGAGGGTGGTGTTTTCTAGGTTGCCTAGGGATTAGGGTTTAGGATGGGACATGTCATTATATAGGATGAGGGAATTTGATGGAGGGTGAGGATGCATCCCTGGAATGGGTGGCTAGGATTGAACATGAGGAAATAATTCATGTAGGGATGAGGGTTTAATTAAAAAATTAATAGGCTCCCTCATTGGTTTAAAATAATTGGGTGAGGCCACAAAATGCCAATTTGCAATTTAGCCCCCTTAAATTTGGAAAATTACACAAACACAAGAAATGACAAAAATTTGGCGGGCGATTCGGGGTCCGGTGTTTTGTAGGGTCAGGGGGCACTGTAAGACTGGTACGGGCTCAATTAACAGGGCACTGGAATTAAATTGGGATTTACGGAATCAGATAAAATAGTATCCTCAATTTAAATAGAAATAAATGCAAGTTGTGTTCAACAATTAATTAGGAGTACATGGGGCCAAAATCAGGTCAGGTCATCAATACCAATAATGAAAAAGACTCAGAACAGAATATTACCCTAATTTGGGCCGCACGAAAAATAGGTCAAGATGGCCTCCAATTTTCGATTGGAACGCACAACGATACAAAATAGGAGTTTTAAAATAAACGTCCGCGACGATTTTTGTGCGGCTAGAAACAATGCACAGGGAGCATAATTATGAGTTGCAAAAATAGCAAAAATGAAGGCGGGCATGTCTAGGGCAAGATTGTGAAATTTGTTGGGGGACAAGAGTCAGGGTAGTGCTCCAAATATCGAAGCAACGGCAATGCGCAAAAATATTAAATAAAATACGGAAATAAATTACAATCTCCAAATATTAAATTATAAATAAAACAATTAATTACATAATTCCACAATTCCTGACAGGTGTTCGTATACTGGCTTCTAGGTCAGTCTGCTAGCTAAAAATAAATGAGCACTGCACCTAATACTATATTTAATTACTCATCACACATATTTATTTAAATTAAAAATATTATCATGCAATTATTTAATTATAACTACCATAATATTAAATATTGTAAAAAGTCGAAATTACCCCTGTTTTCAGAATGTGGTAGTGACATCGGGTGCTGCTCGGTCGTTGAGGCAGAGGAGGAGGAGGAGGGGGTGATTGGTCTCGGCCATGGGGGGTTCACGGTGAGGAGGAGGAGCTGTTGCTCCGGCGGGGGAGAAGTCAGGCCGGAGCTCGGGGACAGCGTCGAGCTCGAGGGAGAAGTGGCGCTGGAGATGGTGGTGTTGGCGGTGGTAGGGAAATCGATGTGGGGAGGAAGGAAGGTTGGAAGGGGGAGAGGGAAGCTGGTGGTGGCGTTGGTGCTGGTGGTGGAGGATAGTGGTGGCGGCGGGCTGTGATGGGGGTGGCAGTGGAGATGGGTCTGGAGGAGGAGGCTGAGGAGAGAGGAGGAAGTCGAGGTGGTGATGATGATGGTGATGGTGGTGGCGGTGGAGGGAAGAGGGCGGCGGAGTTGGCTGGGCGAGGCCGGCGGGGGTCGGGGGCTCGGGGGGGGGGGGGGAAGAAGAGATGCTGGTGATGATGGTGGTGGTGGTGGCGAGTGGCGGAGTAGGTCGAGGCCGGCGAGGGGTCGGCTCGCCGCGGGGTTGGGCGGAGCTACTCCGGCGGGCGGGGGCTCGCTGCTCCGGCGGGGGGGGGGGGGGTCGGCTGAGGGGGGGGTAGAGTTAGGTTTTTTGTTTTTATTTTCTTTTTCTTTTTCTTTTATAGAAAATAAATATAGATATTTTAAGTAAAATATCTATAGATATTTTCGGGATATTTTCGGGTGGGTCCCGCCTCCAAATGGACGGTGCAGGTTCACCGGCCAATGTGGGGGTGACACCTCGCAGGAAAATTTGCAGAAAAGTCCCTATAATTTTATAAATTGCGTAAAGGTCCTATTTTGGGAATTTGCGCAATTTATAAAATTGTCTGGGAAAAATATCCGATTCCTGAAAATACTAAAATTCACAGAATTGAAGGAAAAAGCTGTGTGAGGGTCCTGAGGGGGTGGGGGTGAGTCTGGGCAGGGCCTGGGCCTGGTTTTCTTGGGTGATACGGGCCACCGTATTTATTAATTAATAAATACTGCGCACGGTGTTCTCTAATTATTTAGAGGCAGGTAGGGCCATAATTTTAATACGGTGTCAATACACTAAATGTAGTATACTCAGTGTACTGTCTTCACGTATTTTTGTTTGGGCAAAACAGGTGCATGTTGGGCCTCAAATCTCTATTGGAACAGGGATGGGTACAGATCTAGGAATTTAAATACGTACGTTTGTAACGATATTTGCGCGTCTCAAATGAGGCTCAAAGTAAAGTATCTGGGAGTTGCACAAAGTACAGAATAGTAGACTGCCATATCTAGGAGAGGTATGTGAACTTTGTTCGGGGATAACAATCAAGGTAAAGCTCTAATAATTCGGTGATGGGCAGGTGCACAAGTCAATAGGATATGTAAGCAAAATAAATTAAAATATTGCCATAAATCCTAAATGGTTAAAAATAATCCTAAAAATGCTGGAATCTGGTCGAGGGGGTTTACAGCTAGAACTATATAAAGAGCAATTCGTGTTAGCATGGACGAACATGGTGAAGCATTATGGCACATTCACTACGAACTGGGTCGAAGGATCACACTCAAGTTTAAAAAGATATCTACGGTCATCGGTCGGTAATTTTGTCTCGGTTTGGCAATCGATTCATTTGATGATGAGATCCATGATGAACGAGATTGTAGCATCATTTGAGATGAGCCTAAATATTGTAAAGCATGAATACAAGCATGAACACCTCTTGGATGGTTTAATCCATGTAGTATCTCACAAGGCATTGGGCTTATTGTTTGAGGAGATTGGTAGGTCGAAGTCGGTGGGTTATGATCCCGAGGTTTGCGGTTGTTCATATCGACATTCACTCGGACTTTCTTGTGCACATGAGATCAACGAATGTCGTCGTGAATCTATACATATTCCAATAGATATTATTGATCAACGTTGAAGACAACTGTCGATAATGTCGAAGGTGGAAGTTCAAGATGATTTTTTTGCTTTGCCACAAGTGAAACTTCTGCACGCAAGGTGGTGTGTCGCATCGGAACCGGAGAGAAGATCCATTGAGGTTAAAATCCAAGTAATTGCAGTCCCGGCAACAACTCGATTGCAAGAGCCATCTGTTGTTCGAACTCCTAAGGGAAGACCACCGTCAAGAAAGAGTAGAGCAAAAAAGAAGGAGGAGAAGTCAACTAAAAGAGATCCATCCTTATTTGAACATATTGAACACAGTTTGGAGGCAAAGTCCGTAATGGATGGGGTGGTATTTTCGCAGAAAAAGAGTAAGCTTACTATTCGAAGGGGGAAGAAACAGAAAACGAACGATGTAGTCACGGCGGAGGGTTTAGATAACTTTTCTGATTCTTATAGTCTATACATTAAAAAATTTCTACCTGAGATACGAAATTTTATTTGGTCTATTGTTGATGTTCCTAAGGATGGACATTGTGGATATCATGCACTAGCAAGACAACTAGGCTATTCAGTTGAAGCAGGATGGAGACAGGTTAGGGAAGAGCTGTACGAGGAGTTGGAGTCTCGACTACCCTTCTATAGACAGATACTCGGCAAAAAAATTGTTGGAGATTTGTTGGCAAGCATACCTTGTACGGAAACAGTTACCGGACCAGACCATTACATGGATGTCCCGCCTACTGCTTACGTATTCTCTAATAGGTATAAGATACCTATTGTAATTATCTCACAAGGTATTAACAATACTTTCTTTTCAATGTGTGCTCCCCCGGCCGAACACGGAGTATCCACTCTATGTTGCATAGGGCATGTCGGACAACACTTCGTCATCCCAAGGTTGATCGGTCATTCTCCTATTCCGCCACCTTCTACGCTTTGGTATAAACACGCACCAGAGGAAGCGATAGCATGGACGACACCCAACATGGATGCAATGGCTGCCTATAAGAAGATGATGAAGATGGAGGATCCAAAAAACATGCCGAACGACTACTTTGATATTCTAATCGATTGATACTGTATATAGAAATATATTTTGTGCAATGAGCCATGTATGTTTAACTGTATATTGAACTGTATGTTGTGTGTATGTTGTGCAATGAATGGAGCTATCTGATTGATACTAATCGATTTTGACTGTATGTTGTGCATTGATACTAATCGATACTAGGACTGTCAATATGTAAAAGTGCCAGGAAACTAGGACTGTCAACATGTTGACAGTCCTAGTATATACTAGGACTGTCAACATTTTGAGACAGTCCTAGTATATACTAGGACTGTCAACATGTTGACAGTCCTAAACTATACCCACTGTCTATGGGCAGTTATATGTAAGTTTAGGACTGTCAACATGTTGACAGTCCTAAACTTACATATAACTGCCCATAGACAGTGGATAAAGTTTAGGACTGTCAACATTTTTACAGTCCTGGAAGAAACTAGGACTGTCAAATTGTTGACAGTCCTAAACTTTATCCACTGTCTGTATACACAATTATAAGTAAATTTAGCTCCACTGTATAAAGAAATGACAACTGTATGTATGTAGCAAAATTTGAACACAAATTGTATGTATGTAGCAATTGTAGCAAATTTTCAAATTATAGCAATTGAAGCACATTCATTCAAAGTGTCAATAGTAGCAAATTAATTCAAAGTTTTACAACTCAAACTCATAGTTTAAACTTTTACAATTCTCAAAAGTCATATTCATTGAAAGTTTTACAATTCTTCAAACGGGGCCTAAACTTCATGCCGCCTCTTTGTACGTTGCTCTATATTTTTCAAGAAAGAAAAATCTTCAGCGTTGTCGATTTGTTGGAGTTCGTTATTGATTGCCATATAATTCGAACCCTGGCAACTTACGAGGCTTCTTCCCAACTTCTTCACTTTCCTTGCCTGTTCATGAGAATTAAAAATTTTTGTAATAAACATTTACAAATATCAAACTTAAAGTATAGAAGTTGGCTCACCATCTTGACCAATGTAGTATACAAGACCGATTTGGCAGGAATATCTAAAGGTACACGCACAATATCACCTCCGCGTTGGAACAAGGTAGGTAGTCCGATACCGGCGTAGTAGGCGAGGTAGTCGTCGCTACACTCCATCATATTGACTGCTGCTTGCCGTTCGGTATCTCTAATAACTGATGTTGTCACTCGATGAAGAAGTCCGATACCCAGTTGAACGCCGCAGGAATATAGTTTAGCGGTTTTTTACCGCGCGAAGGAGTTATCATTTTCAAAGTGCGCTTTGGGACAGTTTAAACATAGCCAAACTGACGGAGCACTCTATCCGGCATATAAGACTCCTCGATTTCATGACAACTGATAAGACCGTGATATAAAGCGACTGGTTGCAATGGACGAGTAGTCTGTCGCAAATCACGGTATAGATCCCAAATAATCTGCACCGCATAAAATTTAGCATAACGTCATTTAGCATAACGTAGTCAATTAATACCAATTAAGTACAAAATTAGGTCTAAATTCACCTCTTTTGTCGTCATATCTTCGAGTGCATTCCGTAGGGCGGCCAATGTGTGAGAACGTTTGGCATCTTCCTTAGTTGGCTTCCATCGGCACATTCTAGGAAGGTTCTCGTCATACCCTCGGTTCAGTTTCGCCCGCTCCAGGGTTGGAAAGTGCTCGTATATCCATGCCTTCACGTAACCAGGTTAAAAAAATATTAGTCCAAAAATAAACAACAAAATTTAAAATTATGTATACAAGTTGACAAAGATATATCTATACATGGAGTAGAGTCTAGCATCCGAATATTGTCTTCGAACCCACGCGGGATGCCGCACCAAACTCGTGGTAAAGGTATGCTAGTAAACCGCTTTCCCAAGATATTTTTTCCAATGTGTCAATGTTGTCCAAATTGAGGAGATATTTGGCATGTATGGACGTTCCAGACTTATCCGTAATGCCAACAGCCCCTAAGATGAACTGCATATATCCGCGGGCCACATTATCGCTATTATCCATTTCGGGGTCCGGATCAGCGAATATCTCCTCCAAATATTTTAGAGGAAGTCCGTAGGACTTCTTGAATTCTCGAAGACCGGTAAAACCAGTGGCATCAACTCCCAGACACCCTGATACATAATCCACAATATGGTCGTAAAAGTTGATGCTCGACTCATCAAAAGTTTGATTCATCATGACTCGACCATCAACCCTAAGTCCCAATATATGATGGACGTCATCAAGGGTAATCGTCAACTCCCTATTGGGTAGATGGAAAGTGTTGGTTTCAGGATGCCATCGTTCGACAAATGCTGATATCAGTACATTATCCACCGTCGTATATGAGTAGCTACCCAAATATTATAAACCGGTGGGACTGATTTTTGCCTTCACATCGTCTCCCAATAATTCATACCTCCATGTATTATATTTTTTCCCGTGGTTGATCACCGTCAACATACGAGAACTCTCCTGAAAAGTAAACAATTGGATGAAGTTATACCTCTATGTAAAATGTACTTATCTATAAATAATTGGATGAACTTTGAACTTAGGACTATATATTAAATTATCATAACATAATGTACTTACCGGATTGTTCCATATTTGGTATGCAATATGGTTTTCGATCGATGGTAACATAGAGCAACCGTTTGGACGAGTCTCGACTGGACTATGTGGCTGCTCAGAAGGTCCTGAACCATCAGTAGCCCAGTTTCTGAGGGTTGGTAGGAGACTCTCGACAGGACTATCTGCAGGCTGCGAAGGTCCTGAACCATCAGTAGGCCGATGTGGGACATTTGGCATATCCTCATCGGAGGAGGAAGAAGAACCGGAAGAACTAGGAGGAGCACGTCTCTTCGAAAGAGTGACAGTCTTCTTCGTCAATCGACGTTTCATCACTTCAGGACTTGCCTCGGGCTCGCGGATAGTGACACCTGGTGCAATATTACGCGAAATATTGTGTTCCTTATGCATCGACGCAGTAGGGGGTCTTCTGATGATATCTTCATCCACAGTGCCCTTCCGAGGGTCATGACTATAAGACAAAAAATAAAATTTCATTTAACATTCTAAATTATTTATCATTCAGGACTGTAGAAATTCCTACAGTCCTATACGTATACAGGACTGCAGAAATTTCAACAGTCCTTTATAAATTAAGGACTGTAGAAATTTCTACAGTCCTTAATTTATATAGGACTGTAGGTAACTCTGCAGTCCTAAATCTATATGGGACTGTAGAAAATTCTACAGTCCCGCCCGATACTGCTCGACACTATCGACGATTGTCGACATTGTATGCCCTAAAATCGGGTTCGACCATCCAAGTAAACGTCTAAACTACATCCTAAACTCCATTCAGGACTTGTATGCCCTCATTTGAAGAATGGAAAAAAAATCACTTAGAATTTTCGAAATGCAATAGGATTTTTTAAATTTTTGGAAGAATTTTGTAAATGCAATAGAACAAGGAGAAAGAAGATTTGTACCTTGATTCTTTCGAGACTTTGGGAGCCATCGACAAGGAGGAGGAGGACGAACTCGAGGAGAAGGGCTCCGGCGGGAGGGGAGAGGACTCCGGTGGCTTCGGGAGGGTTTAGGAGGAGTGTGAGTAAACTTTGTTTGGGCTAGTATGAGTAAAAAATGGGCTAGTGTGAGTAAACTTTCTTCATTAATGGGCTAGCCCCAATCTTGGGCTAGCCCTTAGTAAACTTTGTAGTGCCCTTATAAATTCCCTATTCAAATGAAGCATCAACTCTCCTTTTCTTACTGAGGGTTTTCATTTATAAATATTTACTCAAATTTAGCATCAACTCTCCTTTCCTTACTAAGGGTAATTCAATGTTATGGTACAGTATAATATTTAAAATTTATGTTTATATTTTTATATTGTTCAGAATTGAATTTGGATCTCGTTCTAATAGTTTATTTGGATGATTGTCCAAGATAAAAATATAAACGTAAAATTTGAATATTATACTATCATAAAACTAAACGAAAATATGTAAGGACTGTGTGACTTTGATCATGGGTCGTGGGTGAGGTGGGAGGCAAAGAAGTAATTATCTCCTTCTCTTTCGTTTATAAATATTTACTCAAATGAAGCATTAACTCTCATTTCCTTACTAGGAGTAATTTAGTTTTATGGTATCGTATAATATGAAAATTTTACTTTTAGATTTTTATATTGTCCAGAATTGTGTTTGGATCTTGTTCTAATGGTTGATTTAGATGATCGTCCAAAATATAGACCTAAACGTAAATTTTGAATATTATACGACCCTAAAACTAATTGAAAATATGTGATGGTTGTGTGATTTGGATTATTTAGTTTTGTAATGATCAATCGAGAATCGAGAATGAGACTTGTGACCGTGTTGTTTGTTTTTATCCTGATCTTAGCAACCACACAACATTCTTGACGACAATTTCGATAGAGACGACTTCATGAACATCTTGTATTGTCAGATATCTTTTGTCCCTATCGCATTGTTTAATCCTTGCAACTCAAGAGTCAAGAAAGATAACTCAAACAGTTTGGTTCGCACGAAAAAGTCCAGCTCTACTCGATTCAATTTCTAACGCACTTATCCAGACGAAGCACAAATCCCTATGAAATAGAGGGGGCAAAAGAGTAACTCTACCCCTCCACTCCAACCTACGAATGCACCCCTTGAAGGAGGGGATGAGTAAGCATTTGCTCTCACACTCTTAACTACACATTTATTCTTGTCCGTTTTCTGGTTTAGCTACTAAAAAGGGGGTCTGACAGAACACCATTCGGTTCCTTTTATCTTTTTTGCAAGAAGGAAACATAAGACGAGATTAACGCTTCAACTTCCTTCTAAATACTCCAAGAATGAGAACTAAAGTACCCATGCGAGGAGTCCAGCTCGCCCTTAATAGAGCCAAGCGAGTATCCAAATGTGTGATTGTCGCATCGTGAAAATCATCTCAGTTTCTAATGGTTTCTGAAAATTTGATCCATAACGATAAGGTCTTAGAAATGATCCAATCAGTACGAGCGGTAAGCATTCAGTTTATCAGGTTTCAACCAAATCAAAAGAGTCAAAATCGAATAAACCGAAATTCTAAAATCCGAACCAAAATTTGCCATAACCGAATATGGTCTTAGAAGGGATTCTATCAGTACGAGTGGTAAGCATTCAATATATCAGGTTTCAACCGAACTAAAATAGTCAAAATCGAATAAACCGAAAATCTAAAAAACTAAACCAAAACCGAACCAAAATTTTCCATAACCGAACCAAACCGATATAATCGGTTCAGTTTTTTCGGTTCGGCTATTTTGATTGTTTAATAAGCCGGATCCAAAGTTGGAGTTGTGCTTTAATTATATAATAAAAATATAAATTTTATATATACAATTATTGTATTTTTAAAGTTGGACCCAAATTTGAATTACTTGTTAAATGATCAAAGTTGAGCTTCAAAAAAATACAAAGAATTATTATTTTCAAAATATACACATTTTTATAATAAAATTACATAGAATTGAGGATATTTATATTTTATAATTTTTATACGTTTTTGAACCGAAACTGAAATCGAAAACTATAACCGATAGCGAATAATTTCTTTAATATTTTTAAAATCGAATCTGAATCGAAACTTTTTCAAGCCAAAATCTTTTATCCGGTTCGCGATCCCTTAGGGAGCTGTTGGTACATGAATTTTTTTTATTTCTAGAAAAATTTATGGTGGAAAACATGTTCCCATCTTTGGTTTAGGTTAAAAATATATATTCTCGAAAATTATGAAATATCCGGATAAATAATTTACCCACAAACACATGAAAAATTCTATCCCTTAAGAATATGTGGGTATAATTATTTTTCCAGACAAAATTTTGTTGTTGTTTTTTTGTCATTTTCTTATCCTTTTTCAAATTAAACATTTTTTGTTTTCAATTTTTTTTTGTTTCAGTTTATTTTCATTTTTTTTTATTTTTCCGTTCTTTTGTTATCTTTTATTTTGGGGGGTGGTTTACAATTTTTTTTTGTTTTTTTATATTTATATAGTCACCAAATATAAAAATATATTTTTAATAGAATTTAATTTCTGAAAATATAAATTTTCGGTTTTATAGTATTTCCAGTACCAAACGTTCTTAAAAGTTGGTTATGCCCACCAAAAGAAGGGAAAAAAGGAAAAGGAAAAGGAAAAGGAAAAAGTTTGGTCCTACAATGCAAGATGGGCTCAGATCAGGCCCATTTACCTGGCTTAATGAAGAAAAGAAAAGAAAAGAAAAAGAAGAAAAGAAACAGAAAGGGGATCCATCCAATTGAAGCACCGCACTAGTGAAGCTGCCTCCTCCTGCCATCTTCACTCTGCTCCTGAGAGAGAAGCGCATCCATCATCTTCATCAATCACCTAGACATCAATAATGTGAGGAGTGGAGGAACTTGTTGGTGGATCCTGAGTTGTTGTTGTTGTTGTTCCCATCACCATCGATTCAATGGATCAGACATCTCGCGTGTCCGACACCTGGCACCTTCCCCAGGACGGCGGCGGCGGCAGCGGAAGCGGCAGGAGGCGCCAGAGGGTTCTCGCCCCCCCCGAGGACCAATCTTCCCTGGTAATTAAATTCATTTCTTCAAATGCTCTTTCTTATATAATTGACGGTGAAATGAACCTTTGAGATTGCAAGTATGGCAGTAGAGAATGTTAGAATCAACAATAACCTTCTGTCAGTACCCAGCATTATTTAGGATTGTGATGAGTGGGCATAGATACCCATATTTTCTTTGGAATGGGTTGGGACTTGTGGGTGTCTGTATCGGCGGCACGAAGGAAGTGATCGTTAGAGCCAACTAGTCTTTCGAGGAAGGGGGGGAATGAAGAAAAGAATTGAGGGATTCGGAAACGAACCCAAACCGTGGCGATGTTAGATTTCAGTTTTGATAGTGAAACTTGGAGACCATTTGAAGATGCGAAAGATGGAACTCCAACTCAGTAGGTATGTGTGAGACCCGAAGTAGAGAGGTGATCTCTCACCTTGGCAATGAGAGGGGAGGCTTCAAAGAACTTTGAGAATAATGGTTGCCCTAAACTGGTCCGCGCCTTTACTGAGCTCCAAGGTGGGGAAAGAGATGGAGGGGAAACCTTCATGCTTGCTAGGAGGCCGTGACTGAGGGGAACATCGTGAATAAATTTAGAGAAGAAGGGGAGATCGTGAAGAGAAAGTGAGGCATAAGAGGGAGGAGGAGATTGATGGGTTTGGAGGTTTTGGAGCCCCACGAGCTCCCAAGGTCTCAATTCTTGAAACTCTACATATTTCCTTAATACTGATTTACCGAAAAGATGTATTGGATATTGGCTAAATTTCAACTTGATACCCACAACTATTCAAGTTTTTCAACTTGATACCCTAAACTTTAATATTAGACAACCTAATACCTCAACTATAATTGTACAACTTATATCTAACAGTGTTAATGGAAAATCCTAAATGGCAAAAATATCCTCCTCATTCGTGGTCACTTTAAATATCTCCAAGGGGGTGCAGGATAATTTGGTCAAAAAATTATTATTTGTTTTTGTTGAAACATAAAAATTAATCATAACTGATGGAGGATATCGACTTGAAAATATTCAATAGTTGAGGGTAGTGATTGGTATGATATTAAAGTTTAGAGTATCAAATTGAAAAACTTGAATAGTTGAGGGTATCAAGTTGAAATTAGGCCCTAATTTAAAAATATGTATTTGTGGAAAAGGTTGATAATGGGGATAGGCAGGTTCCAAACAAGGTTTTCAATATTGGTTGACACTGATAATGAACACGATATCGAAACTACCAAAATTGACTGATTCAAAACACGCATTGTCGTGATATATTCATAGGGAAGGGTTCAAAATTGATATTGAAACCGACTTTTCAAGCATTGGTTCCAAGGTCCAAAACATGGTTACCTTGAACATGAAATATTCTGGAATTTGGACCAAAATGGCGTCACACTGCTTGAACTACTTCAAAAGTGCATATCAAATGGGAACCCGGTACATGGAATATAGAATGAAAATATAACACAATTCACTGCATAGGTAATGAATTTTGGTAACAGTGGTCTAAAACAGCAGTTACAGACCTGTATGATTTTTGGTATCAACAATCTTTGCTTTTTGAGGAGTGTAGAGGTGTCAGGCTTTGACATTTAAGAAAAAAGAAGAAGAAATATTGAAACTGCATTAAGAAAATATAAGGCATGAAATTTTTTGTTTATAATTTGTATTTTTTATGTTTGTTTTGACTAATAATTGCATAAATACTTCATCCTCGTATAAATATAACATGATTGAATATTAAAATAAGCAACTTAAGATAATGGGCTTGAATAATCTTCTAAAGCATGGAATAGAAAGTAAACCAAACCAAATCAAGTACATTATTGAGGCACTTGTCAGAATGTTTTCGCTAATTTCATACATATTTTGGCCATGTTTTAGGAAGTTATTCACTATTTCGGACAAATTTCAGAAATGTTGGTCAATTTCGGGAAGTCTTGACAAATTCCAACAAATTTTGATATGTTTCATCAACCAGTTCTGATCCATTTCAGTCAGAACCGGATTCAATGGCCCTGAAAATGACCAAAATTTTCGGATATTAGTCAGACATAATGTTTCAGCTGTTATTCATTTTATACGGATTTGGATTGGTTCTGTTAATATACTACCTAATACCTAACGCGACCAATGTGTATCGGTATGTTCCAATTGTTTATGTTCTTTCTTGTAAGTAACATTCTATGGCCTAACGATGTCCTATAACAAAACACATAATAATATTAAGGTTTAATTGCAACTTAATACCCTCAACTATTCGAACTCAACTATTCGAATTGTTCAACTTGATACCATCAACTTTGATAGGTGCTAACTAATAATACCCTCAACTATTCGAATTGTTTCAACTTGATATCCAAAATTTTAAAAATTCCTAAACTACCCCTTGTTAGATTTGTTTACCCATGTGATTCAATAAAGGCAACTCTTTTGTTTAGTCCCATATGGGAAATGAGAAGTCATTCTCCTTTCCATATATTGCTTTACCCTTCTTAGTGGGTAAGTGGGCTTTATAGGGGATGGGCTAGATCTCATCCAACCCGCGAGCGGGTGCGCGATTTAATGTGCGTTTTTACTCGTTTATTAGTCGCGCACTTAACACTTTGCACGCTTGCGCGCCGCGGAACGGACATGGGTACAAAGGTAATTTCTCAACTTATTTTGTTTTATTTTTTATTTCCGTTTATTTGGTCTGGTGGGTTGCTGGTCTTCCGCGAAATCGTTGTCACGTAATCCCGTTACGGAAAGAGTGGAAAATGTTACGTGATAGATATATCCAGGACACGATCCTGAGATATGAGAAACAGAAATCTGTTTTTTCTTCTCTATCTCACTCTCGCTCTCTGTTCGGGACGAAAGAAAAATCGTACAGAGACGAAAAAGAAAAGAAAAACACCAGAACCTAAATTTCTCCAAAAACTCCTCCGTCCAATCTCTCTTCTTCGGGCAATGTTGTGATCGTTCGTGGGATTCGCCACCGGGTGCACGGTGAAGTGGATCGAAGGATTCGTTATATCTCGGGGATAGATCGTCAGGAACCCGCTGCACTGTTCGTGGGGCAAAATTCTATTCTAAGGACAGCGTGTAATGTGCCTCGAATCCTCTACTATTTCCTGTCTTTAATTTTACATCTTCCAATTTGCATTCTTTAGGAATTTTTCCAACAATCTTAGAATAGAATTTTCGTAGCTTCTGTCCACTTTCTATTTTCTGTTTGTGAAAATTCCTATCTACATGATGAACACCACCGTAGAAGAAATGTCCACCAACATTCATAACTCCTTCAAACCGGAGAAATTCGATGGCCTGAACTTTAAGAGATGGCAGCGTAGGATGACCTACTGGCTGACTTGTTTGAAACTGTTTAAGGTTCTCAAAGAACCGAAAATTCTACCTGACTTACACGAACCTGCCAGGACCTATGAATTAGAGTCCTTCAATGAGACAGACTTTATCTGTCATGAAAAAATTCTCAGTTGTCTTTCTGACACGCTCTATGATATATATTGTACTACTTCTACGTCCAGAGAGCTTTGGGAAGCTTTCGATAAAAAATACTCCAATGAAGGAGCGGGTTCTGAGATTTACATTGTAGACAGATTTTTAGAGTTTAAAATGGTAGATGAGAAGTCTGTTGTTGAACAGACTAATACCCTTCAAACTATCATACACGAGATGTCTCAGAAAGACATGTCATTTGCTGATTAGTTTCTAATTGCTGCCTTCATTAATAAACTTTTTCCATCCTGGAAAGAATTTGGTTTTAAACTAAAACATAATAAGGAACCCATGTCCTTAGACGACCTGTTCGTATCCTTCCGCATTGAGGAAGAAGGTAGAACTAGAGATAAGGAACCTCTAAGTACTGAATTCGAGGCAAAGTTATACATTGTTGAAACCAAGGGAAAGCCTAAGGGCCAACCCTATCAACAGAGGAACAACCCCCAGAACAGGAACCCTGCAAAGAAACAGTTTTGTAAGCCAGGAGATGTGATTGGGAAAGACAACAGACCTAAGCGGGAATGTTACAACTGTGGTAAGCCTGATCACTTTGCTAGGCAATGCCGCCACAGGAAGAAGGGCCAGGGATTTCAGAATCCTGATCGTCGAACTCCTGCAGATGCTCATGTTGTTCCACAGACTCATGTTATCATAGCCGGGACCGAATCTGTTGGTGCCGATGATCAGAGGTTGATGAAGACGAATCAGTAGCTATGGGCAACTCGAGTGCTGCCAGAGTGCATGGAAAGGGAAGAGTGAACCTCAAGTTGTCTTCGGACAAGATTCTCCCTTTGCATAATGTGCAGCACGTACATGACATCAACAAGAACTTAATTTCTGGTTATTTGCTAAATAAACATGGTTACAAACTTGTATTTGAGTCTGATCGAGTTATCTCCCTGAACGAAAACTTTATTGGAAAAGGATATGTTTGTGGGGGTCTGTTTAAACTTTCTATGGACATACCTTGCAGTATTTTAAATTCTTGTTTAAATAATATTGCCTCTACTTCTACTTTTGATTCAAATGCTCTCTTTTATAATACTGTTAGTTGTGATGTTTGGCATGATCGTTTGGGACATGTTAATTTTAACTCTTTAAAGAGAATGTCTAATTTGCAATTGATTCCTAAGATTGACATGAGCAGGAATGAGAAATGTGAGATATGTACACAAGCCAAACAACCCAGAAAATTCTTTTATTCTGTTGAAAGGAGTTCTCAGCTATTGGAGCTTATTCACAGCGATATTTGTGAATTGAACGATATTCTTACTCGTAGTGGTAAATGGTATTTTATTACATTTATAGATGATTATTCAAAATACTGCCATGTTTACTTGCTTAGAACTAAAGATGAAGCTTTCAGTAAGTTTGTATCTTTTAAAGCTGAAGTTGAAAATCAGCTTGAAAAGAAAATTAGAATTCTTAGGTCTGATCGTGAGGGTGAATACACCTCTGCCGAGTTTGACTTCTTTTGTGAATTGCATGGCATTATACATGAGGTAACTGCTCCTTATGCTCCTCAACAGAATGTGGTAGCAGAAAGAAAAAATAGAACATTTCTTGATATGATTAATGCTATGTTAGGTAGATCTGATTTATCTGATAATTTGTGGGGGGAAGCCCTTCTTTCTGCATGTCATATTTTAAATAAAGTTCCTTTCAAAAAGACTGATAAGACCCTTATGGACTTTGGAAAGGTAGAAAGCCATCTTTGAAATATTTTAAAGTGTGGGGGTGCCTTGCTAAAGTTTCTGTCCCTCCTACTAAGAAAAGAAAATTGGGACCCAAGACCGTAGATTATGTATTTTGGGGATATGCCCAAAATAGTATTGCTTATAGATTTTTTGTAATTAAGAGTGAGGTAAATGGTATTGATGCTAATAAAGTCATGGAATCTAGGGATGCTACATTTTTTGAAAATATTTTTCCATTGAAAAATAGAATTCCTAAATCTTCTATTTCTACACAAGTCCCTGATGTAATCTCTAGTTCACAACCAGAGGAGATTACCCCAGTAGAACCCATGAGAAGTAAAAGAACAAGACGAGAACCAGACCTAGGTGAAGGTTTTTTCACCTATCTTGTTGAAGAGGACCCTATATCTTATCAAGGGGCTATGTCTTTAGTTAATTCCTTATTTTGGAAAGAGGTCATAAATAGTGAATTGATTCTATTATATCAAATAGAACTTGGGATTTGGTTAACCTTCCTGCAGGTTGTAAACCAATAGGCTGCAAATGGATCTTCAGAAAGAAGTTAAGACCTGATGGGTCTATTGAGAAATTCAAAGCCATGTTAGTGGCTAAAGGATTCAAACAAAGAGAAGGGGTAGACTTTTTTGACACTTACTCTCCTGTTACAAGAATTGCTACTATTAGAATGTTAATAGCTATTGCATTTGTTCATAAACTGTTTATTCATCAAATGGATGTAAAAACTGTATTTCTGAATGGAGATTTACAGGAAGAGATCTATATGGAACAACCTGAAGGGTTTGTTGTTCCAGGGCAAGAATGCAAGGTATGCAAATTAATTAAATCTCTCTATGGGCTGAAACAAGCGCCAAAGCAATGTCATGATAAATTTGATAAGGTAATTCTATCATATGGTTTTGCTATTAATGGTTCTGATAAATGTGTATATAGCAAAACTGTTGGTAGCTCTTGTGTAATATTATGCCTGTATGTTGATGACATTCTTATTTTTGGTACTGACATGGATATTATTTATGTGATATCAAATCATTCCTGTCTCAAAATTTTGATATAAAAGATTTAGGACCTGCTGATGTAATTTTAGGACTTAAATTAAGTCTCACTTCTGAGGAAATTGGTATCTCCCAATCTCACTATATATAAAAGGTTCTAAAAAGATTTAACTATTTTGATTCTAAACTTGTAAGCACTCAATATGATGCAAGTATCAGGTTAAAGAAGAATAAAGGAGACAGTGTGGCTCAGTTGAAGTATTCTCAGCAAATTGGATGCCTGAACTATATTGCTAATCGTACCAGACCTGATATTTCCTACGCAGTAGGAAAGCTTAGTCGGTACACTAGCAATCCGAATAGTTTACATTGGACTGCTTTAGAACGGGTAATGAGATATCTAAAGGGCACGATATCCCATGGATTATTCTATGGAGGATACCCATCTGTATTAGAAGGGTATACTGATGCAAACTGGATCTCCGATACAGATGAGACCAAAGCCACAAGTGGATATGTATTCACATTGGGTGGAGCTGCTGTTGCGTAGAACTCTACCAGGCAGACCTGTATTTCTAGATCTACTATGGAGGCAAAATTTATAGCTCTTGACCTCACCAGTAAGGAAGCAGACTGGCTTAGGAATCTGGTAACAGATATTCCTCTGTGGAGCAAACCAGTTCATGCTATCCCTGTACATTGTGACAGCCAAGCTGCAATAGCAAATGCTCAAAGGACAAGTTATAATGGAAAATCCAGACATATACGTCTGAGATACAATAGGGTGAAGCAATTGCGATCCAGTGGAGTAATTGCAATTGACTTCGTCAGATCAAAGAACAATCTAGCAGATCCTCTAACTAAAGGGCTCTCAAGGAGACTTGTGTTGGAGACGGCAAAAAGAATGGGGTTAAAGCCCATAGATTGAGTCACCTCAAAGGCAACCCAATCTTTGATTGGAAGCACCAAAAAAAGGTTCAATGGGTAACAACAAAATTGATGTGTGACTGGAAACACTATATGATAGTAATTGTAAAGAACCATTCCTCTACTATATAGTGTTGATCTGCAATAAATAAAATGGTGATTGTAAAGTCTTAATGAATCCGTGGCTTGTAAAGCAGGGTATATAAATTGCAGAATACCTAGAAAGATTCACCTATTTAAGAGTGAAAGTGGGGCCGCTTTCTATGGGAACTCGGGCTGTTCTCTAGAGCTCTTAAGAAATCGAGATAGCACATGGCCGAAAAGTGCACAACTGTTGATACGATCAAATGCCTACAATGTGTTTGTTTGTATGTTGAGTCTGTACAAGTAAGATCCTAAGTTCAAGACTTATGTCACTTTGGGTCTATATAGATGAGATGTATAACACTAAGGGGAGGTTCAAGTCCGGAAGACACCTTCTTCTGATACACAGTGTGATTGTCCATATCTTGTTTTTCTTCCTATATGTCCTATCTTGCTATACCTTCTTTGTTCGCTTATTGAATCATGTGGGGGATTGTTAGATTTGTTTACCTATGTGATTCAATAAAGACAACTCTTTTGTTTAGTCCCACATAGAAAAGGAGAAGTCATTCTCCTTTCCATATATTGCTTTACCCCTCTTAGTGGGTAAGTGGGCTTTGTAGGGGATGGGCTAGATCTCATCCAACCCGCGAGCGGGTGCGCGATTTAATGTGCGTTTTTACGCGTTTATTAGTCGCGCATTTAGCACTTTGCACGCTTGCGCGCCGCGGAACGGACATGGGTACAAAGATAATTTCTCAACTTATTTTATTTTATTTTTTATTTCCGTTTGTTTGGTCTGGCGGGTTGCTGGTCTTCTGCGGAACCGTTCTCACGTAATTCCGTTACGGAAAGAGTGAGAAAGGTTACGTGAGAGATATATCCAGGACACGATCCTGAGATCTGAGAAACAGAAATATGTTTTTTCTTTTCTCTCTCTCGCTCTCTGTTCGGACGAAAGAAAAATCGTACAGAGACGAAAAAGAAAAAGAAACACCATAACCTAAATGTCTCTAAAAACTCATCCGTCCAATCTGTTTTTTCTTTTCTCTCTCTCGCTCTCTGTTCGGGACGAAAGAAAAATCGTACAGAGACGAAAAAGAAAAAAAAATACCAGAACCTAAATTTTTCCAAAAACTCATCCGTCCAATCTCTCTTCTTCGGGCAAGGTTGTGATCGTTTGTGGGATTCGCCACCGTGTGCACGGTAAAGTGGATCGAAGGATTCGTTATATCTCGGGGATAGATCGCCAGGAACCTGCTGCACTGTTCGTGGGGCGAAATTCTATTCTAAGGACAACGTGTAACGTGCCTCGAATCCTCTACTATTTCCTGTCTTTAATTTTACATCTTCCAATTTGCATTCTTTAAGAATTTTTCCAACACCCCTCCCCCCATACCCACCCCTCCTTCTCCGACCACCCCACCGGCGCCACCCCCCCTCCCCTCTCCCCCCCACCCCTGCCACCCTCTGTTCCCCACCCCTATCACAACCCCCCCTCCTCCGCCGCGCGCCACCCCCCCTCCCCTGCCGCACGCCATCCCCCGAGCGCGAGCCTCCGCCATGCGGCCACGCCTCCTCTGCGCGTCGGCCCCACGCACACGCCGACCCCGCGCTCCCGCCACCCGCAGGCTCGCGCGTTCCAGCCCGTGCGTCCGCCCCCGCTCGCGCGCGCCCGCCGATGGAGAGGGGTGGGGGAGGGGGAGAAGGGGAGGGCAATTTAGTCCCAAAATAATTCAGGGTATCAAGTTGGTACCTATCAAAGTTGAGGGTATCAAATTGAATAATTCGAATAGTTGAGGGTATCAAGTTGCAATTAAGCCTAATATTAATAAGGATACATTTGAGGTAGTAAAGCATTTGTTATACTTACTGCATAATGTTAAAGTTGTGGTGCTGGTAATCATATAGGAAAAACACAGTACACTGCTGACTGGTATGTACCGTGCTTAGGGTGTGAACTCCTAATTAGTAGTTGCATGAATTTCAAGATGCTCCTTTTTAGATACAGGTATGTTCTCTTCTTCAGAGATAAACCGATTGTATAATGTGGATCTGTGGTTAGCAGTGAATAATCAATTGAAAAGTCAAACGAAGTGGTGTTAGTATAATATATCCACAGATACAATTTAGACTCAGTTTTCTAGATACAGTCCAATGTATGGTTACATATCATATTGTTGGCATATGACCCGCTATGCAGTTAATAACGGTTTTTTCATGATAACGGTCCAATAGAGTTATAGATATATCACCGATATATCGGTTTTATAACGGTAAATATCGGTTTGCATTTTTAACACAATTTTTATATATGAACAATACACTTAATAGTTTTCTATTATAAAATATGCATAAATTATACATATCGTCGAAAAATCCAAGAGATCCAAGATAAAGGAGATCACTTAAGGAACTACATCTCTGAATAAGTTTGATGCATGCAGATTTTGATGGCAGAAGATGTAATCTCCATTCTCCATTGATGTGAATGTCATATCATTCAACATCAGATGTAATCTTCATTGATGTGAATGTCATATCGTTTGATGACAGAAGATATAATCTCCATTGATGGAAGAAGCTTGTATTGTATTGTATCTTGACTTAACAGCAGATTTTTTCATAGAATATCATCTGCCCATAAGATTTTTTTGTAGCAAAACCAAAACCGTGAGAAATCGATTTTTTTGTAAACCGATATTTCGAACAATATCGGCCAAATCGGCCGATAATATCGGTTCCGATATTTTACCGATATTTCTGCAAAAAAATATCGGTCCAGGACCGATACCACTATATATCGGTTATATAACCGATATATAACCGTTTTTGACTGCTTAGCCTGTCTGGTTCGGTCCAGGTAGGGTCCGGTTCAGCCATTTATGTCCTGCCACTTGGGCCAGGGTCATTATGGTAAAGTGCGACCATAAAGGGTGCACTTCTGGGGCATCTATGTTGCCTATGTATATATGGAGATGCTCTATATGGAGAGCCAACAACCCGTTCAATCTCCACCTCCTAATAACTTGCTTCCCAACTTGTTCAGCTCTCTCCTCTTCTTTTCCATCTCTTGTGGGAGATCTATTGTGGGGTGAAACATTGAGCTTCCTTCTTCGTGGGAGGCTTCATGACTGTGAATCTAGAAGGCATAGAAGGAACCGGTTCAAACCACATTGAAGGTATAATTCCTATTGCTTCCTCTTAAACCCCTTCGATGCCATGATCTATCTATGGGTTACACACAAATTCATTACTAGGTTACATATTAAGGTTCCTAGTCATTGAAGAATAGTCCTTCATGCAAGGTTTTAGGCACGTGAGAGTCAAGACTACACGTCATTCTTGAAAGGTCATGGATGAAGTTTTTTAATCAATTCAAAGTTCCCAGCGGCATTGAATGGAGGTTGTAATATTGGATGCATTGAATCTTCATCCGTAAGATGAGGTGGCTTCTCTACGAGATGAGGTAGGAGTTTGAGAACATTGCATGAGTGCATACAGTCATATTTGCAGATCGCAGTTCTTGAGATGATAGTGATAGGTGTGTGGACTCCAGTTCCTTGAGTAACATACTTCATATGATGATCCCTTGATTCAAGAGTTGAAAAAGCCAAGTCAGGGTCAAGTATGCCTAGTTTTAACAACACTCGAAAGCTATAAGCAAAATATGGATTAGTCTGAGCTCCCAAGTAACTAGAGTGCATTCATAGTACAAGGTAGTTTTAAGCAGATGAAAATTCTAGATGCCTAGGACTGCAATTTTTTCTTCTTCATATTTTTCACAATCTACATATTGTTTGTTTGGGTATTGCATTTTATGTATGCTAGCACCGACATTAACCACTATTCATATAAACATTTACATGTGAAATAGATAGACGAGTCAAGTACATGAGAATCTAAGCCAATCTACTTCAAAACGAATGACAATTCTATCCGTATTGGCATATATGAATGAAGCGAGGGGGGCCATTGGGACCATAGACCTTTAGGTTTTGGCTTGGCTGTAGCTTTTACTCCATATTCTGCCACAAATCAAACTTGTCTCGATGAGGTTTTTTGAATTTAATCAACTTGCCATGATCATGGAAGTAGTAGCTACTACATGCAAACCCCTCTTTACCTTGTGTTTTTACCATGCCAAAAGAAAAAGTTCATTTGATTTTATGTTTTTTCTGAGTGCCATCATATGAGATGTCATCAAATATTTTATATTCAAGCTAGTTTTTGTTTTTTGCAAGTTAATCCTTGGTGGCTATTCAGGATGACTTTACATAAAAACTTTAACAAGCCTACTGAAAGAGTTCTTCCAAAGCTATACTAGATCAACTTTCCTCTCAAAATGATAAACTTAGATGGATATATTTGACTCTTGATATCATATTAGCTCACCAAAGCCTTTATTTTCCAGGTGTTCACTGATACTTAAAATGCTTGAGTATTAGATTTGTAAAGCCAGCAGGTGTGAGTTATTCAACATGATGATTTTGTATATCAGACAGATTTTATGTACATAATATTCCTGATCAGTAAAAGTCACGAAAGCATTCATGTTCCATATATATGTATCTATAGGTACTTAATATTCTTGCAAAATTTACTTGCATATTAGATTTGAAACGTCAGCCTGTGACAGTTATCTAATGTGACCCGGCATTTTGTGATGATTTTGTAGATTTAAGTTGGGAACAAATTATATGCAACACAAGAAAATTGTAGTTGTTATTTCGCTAGTTAAATATGATTTTCACTTTGAGCAGACTGGATATGATGCTAAGCATCTCAAGATGATGGCCCCTACAGATGGACATGGTAGTATTAAAGGTCAGTCAGAGGCAAGTCCAAGCAGCCAAAATAGGATGACTGATGACAATACCAAATTATTGGAGAAACAAGATTACATCCATGTCAGAGCAAGAAGAGGACAAGCAACTGACAGCCACAGCCTTGCAGAGAGGGTATGCAATGCTTCTTAAATCTCATCATTATGTTTTATGGATAGATTTAATCTTGGATTATCGGAGCCCGTTCAAAAGAGACTTAATGGGCTTTTGTTAGTATGAGTAATGAGGGGTATTATTCAACTAGCAGCTTGAATAAGAGAGAAACTGGTTCTTATTTGTTGACATCGATTACTCATCAGCCTAACTTTGTAACATTAATGAAGGATCTTTAAGTTGTGAAGTGCCTTGTGTAACCATACTGACTGGAATTCATAAATACACAGGCTAGGAGAGAGAAGATAAATGAGCGTATGAAAATTCTCCAAGATCTAGTCCCTGGATGTAATAAGGTATATTTATTGTTGTTATCATGTTATTATTGTTTCAATTGTTGAATAAAAAGATGCGATGGTTGTTCTCTACTTGAGTAAAGGTTTTGCTAAAGAATGTTCTTATCCTTTTTTGATTTACTCCTCGAGCAGATTATCGGCAAAGCATCTGTCTTAGATGAAATAATTAACTACATCCAGTCTCTACAGTGTCAGGTTGAGGTATGTATTCTATTGTTGGCCAAGTTCCTGAATTTTCGATCCTCCACGCCTATATTATCTTATGTAATTACTACAATTTTGCAGTTCCTATCCATGAAGCTTGAGGCTGTTGATTCCAGAATAAACTCTGATGATGGGAGGTTCACTTCTAAAGATGTAAGATCAGTGGTACAATATCTACATGTGTAATATAGAATTAATTATTGATGGAAATGAGATTCTATATTAGTTTTAATTGCAAAGCATGTTAGGAGAAATTTAAGATATATATATATATATATATATATATATATATATATATATATATATATATATATATATATATTTTCACTTTTTCATTTTTAACAGCTTGTGCCTTTAAAGCAGTTATCTAAATATTACTTGTGCTAATACACTCTATAGACCATACTGGTTCTTTGACATGGCTGATTGGTGCCAATGATTCCTTGGATATACCAAGTTTTACTAGATATACTAATCATGATCTCAAACCTTTCATGCATTCTTTAACAACACCTTTCTATTATTTCAATTTTTTTTCTATTGAAATTGGCAAATTAATGATTGCACCTCCTGCGTCAGAACTTGGTTTGTTCTTCATAACTCTTTAAGCTATAATTCCTGCTTATTCATTCAAGTTAAAAAGGGACTGTTGTTTGAACTTTGAAGCAATAAAACATTAGCATCTCCTCGAGTTAGAGAAAACAAGACAAATGTACGAGTACAGGATCAAAATAACATAAAGGATGAATCAAAATTATGCTGAGCTATGTCAAGGACAGCTGGAATCTTCAAGATTATCTTACGTCAAGTTTTAAAATTTGCCAAGATAACATTTTTGACTTTCCTTTGATGTTTTAATTTGGCAAACAGATGTATAGCAATGCTTTGGTCGCTCAGCCGGCAAGGGAATATGAGCAGGGATCAGCGCCAGATTGGCTCAACATGCACATTGGTGGCGTTTTCGAAAGAGTGACATAGTTGTGACCAAGCTCTCTATCAAGGACAATAAAGATCATGGACCAGGAAAATCCAAGGATATGTCATCCACTTAAACAGAGGATACATGCTATAATAGTGATTTTGTACTCTAAATCTGCAGGACAAGATCATACCCTTGATGTCCTATGTGATTTCCTGTGCTGTTGTGGTAGTGGACATGGACATAATTAGAATTGTATTAATTTTCCAGATTGGAATAATAATTGAAATATAGTTTCAGTGTTATGCAACCATTATAGCAGACCCCAAAATTTTGCGATGAAGACTTTATTGTTGTAGTTATCACAACCATTATCAGTACACATTCATGTGCTATCATCAACAAATCCTTGCTTTTGGTTGTAGAAATTATGCTTGTCCACAACCATAATATGCTTTAGTGATAAGTAAATGATCTTACTGCATGCTTTCCTCCATAGGATTAAGGTTAAGGTACCTTGTAGACTACTCTTAAGATACTTTAATTGGATTTTTTTTTTTTTTTTTGGGTAACGATGCAGAAAATTAGTATTGGTAGTCCTAATTTTCTTAGTTCTCTCACCAGGGAAGGAGAAGCAGTGGTTCCTACATCCTAATTTATTGTGATTCTCCTTGTCATCAGTGCTTAAAATTTAATAATTTAATTATAATCTCTATCTCTACTTTTATAATAAATAATTTAATTATAATCTCTATCTCTACTTTTATAATAAGGTTTCAAAACGGTTCAAAAGTGAGCCGTCTAAGCCGTTTGTAAAATTTTAGTCATTTATTTAAAAAAAATTAATCTTACGTAAAAAAAAATTAAATTTGTTATAACAGAAAATTTACTGTAGCGAAATTAATTAATATTAAATTAATGCAAACGAAACAAGTTTAACTAAATTAAAAATAAACACACAATCCGCCAACTCAGTTGACGAAAAACAGAACCCGGCCAACACGTGTACAGCAAAAGACAAACGTGGGCCCCATTGCTCAATTTTTGCCAACTGGGTTGGCCGAAATTGTGCTTGGACAATTTCCGCCAACCTAGTTGGCGGAAATTGGGCAGTGGGGCCCGCGGTTGGTTAGGGTGGTTTGGTTTATGAGTTTTTTTTAATTAGCTATGTTTTGTTTTTTTTTATTTAGTTTTTTTCTATTTAGTTTTATTTTGGATTTTTATTTTTTTATTTAGTTTTTTTGATTTAGTTTAGTTTTGGATTTTGGTTTAAGAAAATTTACTTTAACGAAATAAAATTTAAATAAATTAATTGTAAAGAAAAATTTAGAAAAAAATAATAAAAAAAAGAAACAGTTTTTTTTTATAGAAAATTGTAAAGAAAAACCGCACCATTCAAAGTGCATTGGTAGTATTTTTTTTTAAAAAAAGAAACGGTTTATCCAGGTATTTTTTCCAAAGAAACATTAAGAAGTGTATATGAGCCGCACCAGGAGCCAATTCCAGTCCCTTACAACATTCAAAGTGCATTGGTTATAGGCGACATTGGAGTACTAGATGTACGGCGGAAAGCGGAAAGACCAAAGAAGAACTACATCATGACGAAGGATCAATCTTCAAGAGATCTCCGATGTAGCAACTGTAATGGTTTAGGACACAATAGAAGAAGATGTACCAACCAACCAAGAGAATAAATGCATTGGCATAGATTTTCTTAGAAAAGTTATAAGTTCATTTCTAATACATAAATTTCTAATAAAACCTAGAAGTACAAGATTTTTATTCTCTGCCTCTTGCCATCCTATCATAATACCTACGAGGCCTTGGCCTAAGACCAAACCTATTTCTTCTTGCTACTCTCTCCCCTAGCAATGGTGCCCATGGATCAAATTCATCAGTCTCATGTGTTTGCACCGGCGCTGTTGGAGTCACAAATAACTGAGTAGCTGTATCAAACTGTGGTGCATCAAATATAGAAGTGGCAATTTGCATGTAATAATCCCAATAGTCACCACCAGGCTGTGACGTCCCCTCGCTTGCCTCTCGGTCCATCTGTGGGGTACGTGCCTGTGACGTCCCCTCGCCCGCCCACTGATAAGTGCCCTGGCCAGCCTACTGATAAGTGCCCTTGTCAGTCTGCTGGGAAGTGCCCTGGTCAGCCTGCTGGAAACTGCCATGGTCAGCCTGCTGAGGGACCTGGTCATCTTGTTGAGGCGGGTTATCCATATGCCAAACATTGGTATACTTTCTACGCGGACGTGTTTGCCGTCGGCTAACTAATCCTTGAGGATAATCCGGTGGAATATGTAACAGAGGGTTCGGGAAAGTCAGAATTGCTTGCACATCATCCAAAAATGATCTTACTGCTGTGCTCAACGGGTCTCTCACTGGATGATTTTTACATGCTAGATTCAAATTTGGAAGCTGAAATATTAAGTAGAATCCAACAAATATGAGCTTATGATTTCATATAATTTTGAAAATTTTATTTTGTTCAACTTTTTAAATAACTTACCATCATCTATAGAGTCCATTAGTTGAGACAACTGTACCGCGGGCTGTGTCTCCAATCTAGAATTCCACTGTAAAATTATTTTGTGTGCTCTTTTAGCTGCACTTCCTCTACTACGGTTTAAATATGGTGGCTCATCGGGAATCTTTTATTTTACCCAGAATTGTCCCATAACACGATCAGTTGGATGATACATGATTTCACCGTCGAATATTAGGAAACAACTATGGACACTAAGGTCATAGGCTGTTGTTTGTATTTCAGTAGGATTCTGCTCAAGCCGGTACGGATAGTATGTCACCTATTTTATGACAAAAAATTATAAGATAATGGTCATAATGGCTTTATAAAATAATAATACAGATATTTTACCTCGTTATACTTCAGTGTATCAAATTCTCCCTGGTATAAAGGATAACCGCATATTCACAGTATATTGGATCTACTGTATCCGTAGTCCACCATAAAGTTGACGGGAAGACACCAACGTCGGTATTAATGCGGGAGACTGGCCTACCAATATGAAAGTGCTCGTAGGACCAAACCTAAAAAATACGAGCATATGATATAAGTGCATATATTTTCAATGTAAATGGAACTAAGTAAAACTTTTCATATGATATAAGTGCACATATTTTCATACCTGTATTAATGTCGGCAACCACTTAAATTTACCTTCATTTCATCCATGTATTCAAATTATACAAAATCTGTCATAGAACTATATAAATATGCCAACACTGACGCTTCCCAAGCGTGGTACGTAGGTGCGGCCAGATCTACCAAAAAAGGTAGAAAACATAAATCAACTAAATCTGATGAGTCTGGAAATAACATTCTGCTTAATAAACCTAGTAAGTAGGCTCTGGTGCAAGCAATGACCTAAAAAAATGATAAAGAAATAATATGCGTTAAATTAAATTAAAAATATATTACGTAAATAATAACATAAGTTGCGAAAAAAATTATACTTACCCGATCATCATCCACTGAGATAACTTGATCACCAATACGATCTAGGTGCAAAAAGTTGACACTGAGCCACATAAACGTCACAGGATTTTTACTAGGTTTATTACGCGGTGCCTCCACACTTAGGTACTTTGTAATCATAGTGTCGACAGAAATTGATTTATCAAATATTATAGGTTCACTCGTAATAGGTAAACCTAAAATATTTGCCACATCTGCTAAAATAATACTCATATCTCCGAATAGTAGCTGGAAGGTATTTCATCTGGGTCACCAATGCTCAACTAAACTGAAGATTAAGTCTCTATTGTGTTGCATAAAATGTATCTTGTCAACATAATAAAAGTCAAATATTTTCAACGGTGCCACCTGGTGGTCGCTCAACCTCTAATACCCAAGCCTGTTATCGTGACGCCACGAGACATGCTCTTGGCACCGTTCATAATTAGTATAATTGTATTGCTATATATGAAAAACATAGACGATGTTATTAGTAGACATGTACAAAATATCATTCATATTGATTTATACAATTAAAATTTATTGTACCTTCCCATAAAATACCAAACTAGATATATGTTTCGCACGTTGCTGGATTATTAAATCCGTAGTAGGCCCTCCAGGAATACGTTCGTCGTTTTGGCTGTCCATCTGTACAATTATGGTTGTCAAAACACATATTTTGGCTGCCCGTCGTTTTGCACGTTACATAACTTAAATTCACTAAATAAATACTAGTATCCTAACATTTAAAAAATAAAAACTAACATAAAATTATTGCATATACAAATGAGAGTATAAATGAAGGAGAATAGAATAGAGACCTTCAACAATAAGGATTGTGTGTGCTCACAAAGACTGCTGTGTCCACTTGCAAAGGAGAAAAAATGAAGGCTGCTCGAATTGCTGCTATATGCTCACAAGGACTGTTGTGTCTTACTTCTTAGTGCACTCTGTTCTTCTTCTCCCTCCTCTTCTTATAACTCACTCCTCCCACAAACTTCTCCTTTTTATTTCATTACTCCTCTCCTTTACTTCCTCCCTCCACGAGACATGTCTTTGACTCCTTAACTTTACTCTCTCATGTCCCTTCTTCTTCTTTTTTGTCAAGCCTCTTCTTCTTTTTTCTTGTCAAGTCTCTTGACTTTCATTATTTTTGTTGTGTAGTCTTTCTTGTCTCGTCTCATTTATACTTTAGTTACTTTATTAAGTAACATTAGCTCATTTCTCGTTAAACCAAATCGAAACAATAGTCGTTGGACATAAACCAACACCTGAACCAACACCAATCCATAGACCCAGACCAAATTTTAAACCCAAATAAAAATCAAACCATTTTCCAACCTATTATTTGTCTTTATTCTTTAGTCTTCTTTTTTTCATATAAAAAAACTCAACTATTAAAATAAACTAAGTCTTAAAGGATACAAACAAAATACTAGTTTTTTTTTGTTTTTTTTATTTACTTAGTTTTTTTTCTTATCAAAATAAACTTTAAACTTTAATATGAGAAAAAAAAGAAAAAAACTAAGTAAAGAAAAAAAAATAAGTAAAAAATAAATATTAGTTTTTTTCTTATTAAGTAAAAAAAAACTTTAATATAAATATAACATTTCTAAAAAAACCAAACCGTTTCTTTTTATTTTAATTTTTTTCTAAATTATTTCGTTACAATTAATTTATTTAAATTTTATTTCGTTAAAGTAAATTTTCTGAAACCAAAATCCAAAACTGAACTAAATAAAAAAAACTAAATCAAAAAAAATCAAAATCCAAAACAAAACTAAATAGAAAGAAACTAAATCAAAAAAACCAAAACATAACTAATTAAAAAAAAAGTCATAAAAAAAACCCATAGGCCAATCACATTACTTGGTGACTATCTTTTGTAATTAAGGACATAAAATATGTGAGATATTTTGTGGATTGAATAACACGATTAAATAATTTGAGAACATTTTTCTTAAATGTATAGCCTACGTGATAGATCGATAAATTCTAAGTTGGGTAGAAGTTGCATTGTCAACTTGAGATAAATTTTTAGATTGTGATCAAGTAAGATTAGATTGAGGGATTTAAGTCATATTAATTTTGAGAATTTTTAGAAGAATGATTTAGATGACGAGGATTTAACTTTAAAGATAAGAATGCCTTATTGAATAAATTTTAAAATTTTGATATTGCAGACCAAATATTTATAATTTGAGTACATGATTTAAATTTTGAATATTGGAGATTGAATTAACAGTTTAAATCTTGAAAAAAAAATAGAACTCTAAACATGAACATTGATAGATGGAATTCAAAATTTTACAATTTGATGATTTGAATTAAAAGTTAAATTTTGATTGTTGGATCACCTATTTGAAATGTTGATAATAGAAATTGAATTTAAAATTTGAAGAGTAAAAAATTCTTAAGTTGAAAATAGGAATACAATTTGATTAGAGTTATTTATTATTTAAAATCTAGAAAAAAAATTATTATAGTTGAAAATCATGATTTAAAATTTAATGTGGGTTATTTAAATCTTGAAGATGTCATATAGATTTGAATTAAATTTGGATGTTGATATTTAAATATCTAGAAGAGATTATGATAGGTTAAATTTTGATTTAAACAGTGGTTATTTTAATTTTGAAGAGATTGTGACGGATTTGAATAGATTTTGTCATTTAAATTTTTAAGAAGATTGCGGTTGACTTGCCTTAGATACGAATGTGAAAGATTTTAATAAATTATTCCTTAGTTTTAATTTCGAGGACAAAATTTTTGTAAGTTGGGTAGATTGTAAACCACCTCACACAAAATAGGTATTTTGTGTGTATTTTATATTATTATATTTATTATAGATTATTTTAAATATTAAATTATTTTAGAGTATTCTCTTAGTTAATTAGAAAATAATTTTTTTAGTATATTTACTTATGTAAATATTTATTTAGAATTATTTTTAGGCTATTTTAGATTTTTGAAGATTTTTCTAGAATTTTTAGGTAATTAAAATATATGGAACGTAAATTTGTAGGATTTTCATGATTTACTATGAGACCATACTTGCATATTGTTCCTACCAAAAATTTATTTTAGGTTAAAGTATTTAATTATATTTTCTGTAATTTATTTAGAATTTTAAGAAATTTATTTAGATTTTTAAAATTATTTAAGATTTATTTGAATATATATAGTCTTAATATTAGATAGATGCTAATTTAGTGTTAATAGATATTAATAAGATTATATATAAATTATTTGTATTATATTTAATTCTATTTAAGATTATAAATTTTTGAGATGAATTCAAACTCTATTTTAAATTAATTCAAATTCCGAGCCTACTAGGAAAGCAACTGCATGCATATACTATCCTTATTTAAACTGATCCTAATCATATCCAAATTAGCCAATCCTATTCGTATTCAATTAAGTAGTGTCACCATTATAAATACCTCACATTTCATATTTTTCTTCCCCAAACTCCTCTTTTTTTTGTCCAAAAATAGTCGAAATTCGTTATAAATTCGGCCTCATTTTCTAGTAGTTATGACGACTTAAAAAGACGATATCTCCTAGCTCCGGACTCCAAACGTATTCCAGTTTTTTTTAGAACCATATCAAGGTTAGTTTTCTGAATATATAAATTATTTAAAGAATTTATGAACCTATTTTTCCAGAAAATTCTAAAAGTGCCAGTTGTCCGAAATCAGACGCGTTTTTGTGTTTTCGAGATTTCGGGAGATTCCGAACTCAGAATTATGAGCCGTTTAAAGTTTCAAAAATTTGACATGATAAAATTCCATAAAATTATTTTCCAGAATTTAACATGTAAGTTTAATCTACTGTAAAATTTGTGCAACGTAGACGTAAATAGAAAATCACCAAAAACTGTTATCTGTGCACCCTTGTGGCCATAACTCTTTACCGACTTGTGATTTTATGAAACCGTCGATTCCGACATTCATGTAGCGTTAAAATCTATAAGATTTTACACACAAATCCAGAATTTGAGTCGGTTGACTTTTTGGTCAACGGATTGCCTCGATTTGCGTGCCACGGATCATAAATCCGTAAAATTGACTTTTTTTGGACCAAAATTAGGGTTTAACAATAAAATTAGATTATAATAAGATTAAAAATACTATTTTAGGTTATTTTATTCAGAATTAAAATAGATTAAAATTGAGGAACCTATTCACCCACTTTTGTAACCTAACTTGTTTAATTTATGTGATTGGTAGATCGGACGACGCCTTGAGTTGCGACTTCATCCCTTTTCAGATCATGTAAGTATACCTTGCCAAATTATTTACAGTACTTTGCATGCTTATCATATTTTTATATATTCATTATATATGTGTTTTCTTTCAATCATAATTATATATTATATATGTTGACACACACTTGACACATAGTATCATGGGAGGGAAGGACAATCAGTAGGCGTATGGGCTACCCACTCTGGTAAACCGTAGTAACTAGCACGCACTACGGAATTTGTGTCGCGATGGTCGCTACCCTCGCAGTATGTCGGCTGATGGTGTCACGATGGTTGCTACCCTCGCGGTATGACGGCTGATGATGTTCATGGACGTGTGTGTGATTTGTGAGATAGATAGAGTATCCTACACCTATCCATACATCGAAAGATTGTCCTCATTATGTATTTCATATAGATTATCTAGTACATCGTACTTATATATTTTCTATCTATTATGCATGTTTTACTGTATTCAATTGGCATGCTTCTATGTATCTTGTTACGTCCCTCTAAAGACCTGGTCCCTTTCCAGGTGTAGACGATCATGACTATTCGCAGGAGCACGGATCAGGACTTGCTACTTATCTCTTTCGAGGATGTCTTCTCTTCGAGTCTCATTGTTCATTATATGTACTTATTTGGTTTCTCTTATATTCTAGTTGGTAGTGGATTTGTCTTCGCCCAACTACTTGTTCTTATCAAGCATTTAATACTTGATTCAGTTATATAGTTGATTGGTTATTTGATTCTATGGATGCGATTTAGTTATGCCATGTGACTTATGACATAAATCTATACCACTTATGAATTATTATTCATATTGCAACGTACGCGTGTATTATGGTATCCATATATTGGAGTTGCATATACATACGGCTGGCATGCTTACGTATTCCTAGTCCTACGTATTTTGGGACTGGGGCATGACATGCGATGACAACTCTTGGCTGGTGGACTCAGGTGCTTTAGCGCACGTATCTCACAATATGACACTATTTGCTACATACACAACAGATGACTGTGGAGTGTTGAAGATGGGCAATGAAGATGTGTCGAAGGCGGTTGCCATTGGAGATATGTATTTGAGGACAAAGATATGTGTAGTTCTTATTCTTAAATATGTCCGTCATGTCCCTGATATCCGTTTCAACCTGGTGTCGGTTGGAAGGTTGGATGACGAGGGTTTCTTCAGTCTATTCGGGAACAATCAGTAAAAGCTTTCCAGAGGTTCGATGGTGATTGCCAGAGGAAGCAAGAGGTCCGGACTCTACTATATGAAAGGGAGTGCACAGGGGGCACATGTAGTGCCCCGCTTCGCGTAGGCACTATGTAAAAGTGATATCGCTTTGCTTGCTCGAGTAGAAGTCTTCTCGGAGAGTTTTTGATCGAAACACAAGACGATTGATCTGGGTGAGTGGGCAGAACTGCATGCTTTGATTCTTGTATGTCTTAATAATGAATCTGAGTTTTTAATGCTTGTTCTAAGAAGATAGTTTCATAAGAAGAATGATAGAACCTACCTCTGTATGCTTAATAAGAGAACTCGTATAGCTTGTCATGAAACGAACATGCTTGCCTAACTAGAGAACTCTAATGCTTGTCTAAGAAGAGATAGAACCATTGCCATGCTAAGAAGAGATAAAAATGTTTCATGCTTAGTTACACGGACACCGCTATCGAACGAACCGCTGCCATGCTAATAGACAAGAGAAATAGATGTTCATATGTTTCTATTATATATGCTAAAGAAAGAGTAGAACTGCATGCTTAGTTAAAGAGATAGAGAACTGTTTCCATGCTTTCTTGCTTAAATAGAGATTGTTATATGTTTCCATAGAAGTTATCAAAATGCTTGAACGGTATCAGAGAAATGGCAGCCAGTCTGCATAAGAGATAGAAATGGCGGCATGTCTGCACAGAGACAGAGACCGAGAAAGAAGAGATTGAATATATGCTTGTTATTAAACTGATGCATCCATATAGAGTTTATCTGATAGAGTTGCATTCATGCATTGGTTTTAGACAACTTGTGCATAAGGATCATCCCACGAACGATTTTTTGGGGCGCTGGGGACCGTTCGCCCTGGGGGGAGGATCAGAGGAATACCTGAGGCAAAGAAGTCCTCGCGATCAGGGGGTATTCATATCTATTAGATAGCTGGTTCACGTGTCAAAGTAGCTATGTATATGAGCGAGTATACATAGTGCAGTGCTAGGCCGTAATAATATCGCTTCTAATCTCGAGGAAGTAGACTCATGGACCATCATATAGTTAGGTCGCATGCTAGGATTCAGCCTTCTTGCATACCTAATTGTTTGATGCAGAGATGGACAGGGAAAAAGAACCATATTCTTAAATATGCAAATGTTTCTAACTCGTATGTCTGCTGTAGGGATAACCGCTCGGCGAAAGGGTAAGAATCACTGAATAAGTGATATGCATGCTATCGAATATACTCTTCTGTATTAAATGCTTGCATAGAGAAGTCTTATTTTCATATATGCTTCTATCTCATTCACACGATAAGATGTTGTTAATAAGAGAAAGATAGAGATGCTAAGATAGAGATGCTAAGAGAGAGAGAGAGAGAGATGCTAAGAAGATAGTCCACTAGATACTTGCTAAAGTCTTTAGAGAAATGCTTATGATTCATGAGACACGCTGCACACCAGAGATAGTAAATGAATCTTGGATATCGTATATGAACTGCTTGTCTTGCCTGCTTGCTTATATATCGAACATGAACTCTGATTTCAAAGATGTTTCCAAAAAGAAGTAATATGACTCCGTTCCTGTGCTGCATGTAATGAACCTAGGTAAAACTAGAAAGATCACTAGTAATGAAATATTTTGCCACATGCTTACTTAGTGTGAATTTCAGGGGGTATTGCTTCTGTTCGTTGATTTTAGACTCACCAGTACTTTCTCTAAAGTGTTGACCCACCAACAGTTTGCTTGTTCTCAGGTGCTGGATCGTCCGAGAAAGCGATAATCGTGCCTCATCCCCAGGACCCGAAAATCTAGAGTCGATGCCTTGAGCCGTATCGAGATTGCTTTGAGCTACTTTTGTATAGAGGGACATAATGTATGGAACATTGTCATTGTAATCAAGAGAAAGAGAGCTTGAGCGAACTGTAATATCGGCCAAGCGCCGCTTGTAACATATCTTGGTTATCAATAAAGAGCTTATTTTTATATGCCATTGTGTTCTTTACTTTTCTGCAACATTATGCCGCTGCTCCCATCTTGAATAGCTTACTTGCCCTTGTTCAAAGCTTTGGCCTTGTGCAAGCACAAATTAGGCTTACACGGCATCGTACCAACGCGAGGACGAATAAGTCCCGCAAGGACTCAAGCGAGAACAAACGCCCCCCTGCGGGACCTGGGCATGACAGCACAGGAGGTTAACGCAGCTACTGATGCGTCTACTGAGTTATGACACAAGCGGCTCAGCCATATCAGCGAGAAGGGGATGAGCTACTTGGTGAACATGAAGGTGATTCCAAGGCTAAAGTCTGCAAAATTGGAGAAGTACACACACTGTTTGGTGTGAATGAAAAATATGGTATCTTTCCCAAGTCACCCAAGTTCAAGGAAGCCGGCGTTGCTCGAGTTGATTCCCTCGGATGTCTGCGGTCCTATGAAGGTAAAATCCATTGGCGGTGCTTCTTATTTTCTAACATTTATTGATGACTATTCCAGGAAGGTTTGGGTCTATACCTTAAAGACCAAGGATCATGTGCTGCCCACTTTCAGGGAGTTTCAGGCCTCTGTTGAAAGGGAGACGGGCAAGAAGTTGCTTTGTGTTTGTCGGACAATGGCGACGAGTATATCAGCCCCTTTGATGCTTATTGCAGAGAGCAAGGGATACGACACCAGAAGACTACACCAAAGACACCGCAACTCAACGGTATAGCAGAACGGATAAACATGACGCTAATGGAGAGGGTACGATGTTTGCTGTCATAAGCAAACTTGCCAGGCAGCTATTGGGATGAGGCACTTTACACAACTGCTTATGTTATTAATTTATCTCCTAGTGCTCCTTTGTAGGGTGATGTGCCTGACAAAGTATGGTACGACAAAGAGCCGTTATACAATCACCTGCAAGTGTTTGATTGTAAGGCCTTCGTACATGTACCGAAGGACGAGAGATCCAAACTTGAGCCAAAGACGAGGCGGTGTGTCTTTGTAAGCTACAGTTTGGATGAGTTTGGCTATAGACTCTATGATTCAGTGGAAAGAAATCTCTATAGAAGCAGGAACGTGGTATTCGTCGAGGATCATATCATGACCAACACTCAGGATTCTGAGATGCCTTATGAGGCTGAGGATTTGCCTAAGTTAGAGTTATTTTGCTTCGAGCAGTTTCCAGAGGATATCGCAGAGGATCCAGTTATGGGGCAGCCAGTACATAGAGTTACTCCCAACCCTGATCATCAGCCTGCTGATGGTGGTCAGGGTGACCCTCAAGAGGATGAGCATGCCAAGGAGGCAGTTCCTGGAGGGAAGGAGGCTGTAGATATACAGCCAGCACCAGTAGTTTCGTTAAGGAGGAGCGATAAAGAGCGTCGACCATCTACGAGATACTCACCGGATGAGTATGTGCTACTGACTGACGGGGGAGAACCCGAAAGTTTTGTAGAGGCTATGGAAGACGAACACAGGCAAGAGTGGATGGAGGCCATGTAGGAGGAGATGAGTTCCTTGGAGGCCAACTCTACTTATAATCTGGTGCGGTTGCCAAAGGACAAGAAGGCTTTGAAGAATCGATGGATGTTCAGAGTGAAGCAGAGAGATGATGCTACTCACCCTCGATACAAAGCGAGGCTAGTACTTAAAGGCTACGGTCAGCGGAAAGGCATAGATTATGATGAGATCTTTTCGCTTGTCGTCAAGCAGTCATCTATACGGGTGGTGCTAGCATTGGCAGCCAGTTTCTACTTGGAGGTCAAGCAAATGGACGTGAATATGACATTCCTCTACGGTAATCTTGAGGAGAAGTTGTACATGGAGCAGCCAGAGGAATTCTGTGAGAAGGACAAGTCATAATTGGTCTGTCGATTGAGGAAGAGCTTATATGGTCTAAAACAGGCTTCGAGGCAGTGGTACAGGAAGTTTGAGTCATTTATGGGGGAGAAAGGCTATGCACGAACGACGTCGGATCATTGTATTTTTGTAAAGTACTTCGCCGAGGATGATTTCATCATTTTGTTGCTTTATGTTTATGACATACTGTTGGTGGGTTAGAATGCCACCAGGATAGCAGAGTTGTAGCGCCAACTGGGCGCGTCCTTCTCTATGAAGGATTTGGGCGCAGCGAAGACTATTCTTGGGATGGAGATCATCCGAGAGAGAGAGAGAGAGAGAGAGAGAGTCCAAGCTGCTACACTTGTCCCAAAAGAAGTACATTCATCGGGTACTTTAGTATTTCGGGATAGACGGGTCGAAGAAAGTAAGTAACCCCCTTGCGGCTCACTTTAAGTTTACTGAGGAGCAGTATCCATCCACCGAGGACGAGAAGAAAGATGTGGAGCAAGTTCCATATGCCTCAGCTGTGGGGAGTCTTATGTATGCTATGGTATGTACGAGGCCAGACATTGCTCATGCAGTCGGCATAGTTAGCAGGTACACTTCTAATCCTAAAAAGGTATATTGGAGTGGGGTGGAATCTACGATATCTTCAGGGTACTGCTGATTGGAGACTTTTATTTGGTATTGACGAGCCAAGCTGGTTGGATATACATACGTTGATATGACTGGAGATGTAGAGACGAGGCAATCAACTTCGGGCTATGTGATGATGTTTGCTGGTGGAGCAGTATCGTGGCAGTCACGTTTACATAAGTGTGTTGCCTTATCGACAACAGAGGCATAATATATTACGGCGACGGAGGCTTGTAAGGAGTTGCTGTGGATGAAGAAGTTGTTGCAAAAAATTAGGCTAAAGTAGGAGCAGTATCCTTTGCTTTGCGATAGTCAGAGTACTATTCACCTTGTGAAGAACCAGATATTTTATAGCCCGTCCAAGAATATTGATACCAGGTATCATTGGATACGGGATGTGGTTGACAAGAAGGAAGCGACGCTTGAGAAGGTTCATACATATGACAACGGAGCAAATATGTTCACAAAGGTTCTACCAAGGAGAAAATTTGAGTACTGCAGGCAGATCGTCGGGATGACGACCTCCTCCACATAGTTGTGAAGGGGAAGATTTGTTGGAGTGGGTGGGGTTCCCAACCTATGTAAAAAATACCTCAGAGTAGGATTGGGTATTTCTACATATAATAGGAATACCTCAATTTATTTGGATTGGATATTCCTAAATATAATAGGAATATCTCAATGGATTTGGATTGGATATTCCTAAATATAAGCAATGGATTTGGATTGGATATTCCTATCTATAATAAGAATGCTAGTTGTGGGTTTGAGGCATTATATAGGTGTCTCTTGGCCCTAAAATATATCTCTCACTCTCTCTAAAAAAAATTTATAGCAACAAGGAGAGAAAATGAGGCAAGAGTGCCATTGCAACATTGGAGAGGAGAAAGAAGGATTGGAGGCCGTTTCGAAGAAGGAGATCAGTTTCGGGTATTTCCCGTTGTCTTTCTTTTTCGTGGTTATAATCTATTTTCTGTTTCAAAAGAGTTGTGGTGATCCATTTGTATCGGTGAGAAGTTTGTAAGGAGTCGGTGTATTTCTTATTCCATTAGTGGAGGCTTTTTAGGATTGGACTCCGATCGTCCCGTAATTTTTTCCGCAAGGGTTTTTTACGTCAAAAATTTCCGTGTCTACGATTTGTGTTTGGCATTTTTGGTTTGTGCGTTTTGTTCTGTTCTCTCGCAGGTACTCTCTGATTTGAAGAACGATTTTTGCACTTTCGTTCCCAACACAGATGAACTTATTGAATAAGTGCCATTTCCAACAAGATCGATGATCTTCAAATATTATTCTTTACTAGGAAGTGCCCTTGCGACTGTGGGTATAACCTTCACAAGGTTGAAAGATAAGCTGGTGTAAGCCTATAGAGTAATATTTCTTAGGAGCATTTTTGTATATATAGTGAATGGTGATTATTATTTTTCGCACAATCTGTGTATTAAATATACCTTAGTACATGCTAATGATATATGTTAGCTAACTATATGCCTATGTGTGAAACATCATATGACTTTTTAACGTTGGCTTCGAAACGACTCAAAATTGAACCGTCTAAACTTTTTAAAAAAAATCTTCCACTAATTATTTTGAATTTTTTTAACTAATTGCTTAACTACTTAACATGATTTATTTATAGCTAAACATCTCTTAACATATTTCTTATTGTTAAGTTCAATTTCATGGGACAATAGTATATATAATAAATTTATATTTAAATTTTGTTTTAGAAATTTTTTATACACGTGCACGTTACTGGTAATTATAATTACATCAGCACTATCGGCATTGGGCCGGATCGGACTGTCCAGGTCTATAAAGTACGGACTCGGACCGGGCTCAGGCTGAACTTTTTTGGCCCTAGAGAAATTTTGGACCGGATCAAGTCAGACTTAATTATTATTTATGAAGTCCAAGTCCGTCCACAAAAATTAAACTTTTTGAGCCAAGTCAGAACGGACTGGACTAGCTCTATAAAAAATCCCTGAGGAGAAAACTGAGTTGTTGAAATACACCAGTACTTGATGGGATACTGGTTCCTACCATTTTTTATTCATGTTATCTAACAAATTGGCTCTGTATTCTATAAGCAAAACAACCAATACTGACCCAACTTTCATAACATCTTCAAGCAAAACAGCTAATATTGACCCAACTTTCATATCATCTTCAATGTGATGACCATATATGTGTTTGATGATAAACAGAAGAAATTGAGAGTAGGTTTATACGAAACCCTTTCTTTGTTTACAAACAAGAAAAAAGAGTACAATTAATCCTATACGAGGATGTTAAATACAATAAAAAATGATTCTGGGAAAATATTGCTATAGGAGTCTAATCTGCGGTCGATCCCTTTGTCCCTTGGACCACACGATGACGAAGAAGTGCTGTAGAAGAAGAAGAAGCTTCAAAGATTGCGAGTGGGATTAAACTCTCGTTGCCAAAGTCGTCAATCAACACTCTCTATATGTGCTCTCTCCCTGATCTCCTCCCTTTTTGACCTTGTTCTCCTGTGAGCGGAAGTCTCTATTTATAGAGATCAGTCACAGTAACTGTCCAGTCGGCGTAGAAGCCAAACCGTGGAGAGAGTTGCACCTTTTATGCGGCGGTTATAATAACTGCTACCCACGTCTGAATGATCTCCTGAATCCGCGTGTGACGCGTGTCCCATTATGAGGTAATGCGTATAACTACTTCTCGAAGACCACGGCATGCAAGCCACGTAGGTAACTGCCCCTCGCGTAAAGATGGTTGGCATAAAAGCCAAATAACTGTCATATAGGCGTAAAAGCCAAGTAGCTATCTTGTTGGCGTAAAAGCCAAATTCTGCGTAAAGCTTGATACTGTATAAATAATGGGTAACCAGCGTAAACTAGCCGATTATCCTTCCTGACTGAGGTCTTGAGCGTATTCTGGGCCAAATAGCCTTATCACGTACCTTGCAAATATAGCCTGAGTTGGCGTATTTCGAGGAGATAGCATACATCGTACTCCTATAGTTGAAAATAGCCTGGTTGGCGTAATATGCAGGGATAAAGATGTGAGCGTATTAACCCTAGTTTTAGCTCTCTCAGTCATTAAAAATAGAACAAAATCTCATGCATTAAATGCAGAGATCTGCCTCCATCTCGCGCATTAACTGCAGAGATATTCCTCGAGTTCTGTACGAAAAACAGCTTTTGACGTGGCGTCTAATTTCGTCTCATCTTGAGCGTAAAGGCTCATTTCTGCCTGTGTAAAATAGGCAGCGTATTCTTTGAATGCGTAAAAACAACTTGTATCAAGGATATGCCACTAAATGACAGTCTGGGGCTCTGTGCAGAATCATTATTACAGCCGTCTTCTCGACCGTCGTGCAGTACTCTTTGTCAGGAGTCAGGTTCACTGTTCTGTCTAACAGGTTCATTCGAGGAGTACGAAGAGTTCCTCGTACAACTTCATGCTGCATTAAAAGCAGACATATTTTACGCTGTAGGGAGGTATAGCAACCTTTTACGCCAAAACAGCCTTGAAGTGCTACTTTACGCGGGCAACTCTGAAGTCATGTTTTACGCTACACAGCGACGAAGCTCTGTTTTACGCGTACTTCATGTATGTTTGGGAGTTTTACACGTATAATTTCCCAGCGTATTTTTCATGCTTCTAAAAGCCCCCCTTAAAAGTTTTCAAATTCCTCGTAATTTGAAATACTTTGAATGAAGCATGAAACGGTCAAATTTGACTCGTTCTGCGAGGCTGATTTCTCGGCAAATTTTAGAAATTTGTTGGGATTCGGTATGTTCTCTTCTGCCTATATAAAGGCAAGCGAGTGAACCTGTCTTTCCATACTTCCTTCACCAAAAGAGATGGTTGCCGAGATCCATTGGACTGACCTGAGGAAGAAGAAGATCATGCTCTTCCAGCATGTAAAGAGCTGTAAAAGGAGGCATCTTCGAGCAAATATCCTCTACAACGATGGATCATGGAAGGATATCATAGCTTCCTTTGCTCGGAATAATCAGCAATTTTATATGGCAATTCGTCCAGGAGATAGGAAGGGTCTCATCGGACCACACAGCTTGCTAGCTGTATTTTCTCCTATTATGAAGCTGGGCGTAGGTAGGCAGTTTGGTCCTGTCTTCCAGTATTGTGTTGGGTCTGAATCCCTAACACAATTCTAGGACGTAGCTGCCATGGCGTATGGAGGGTGGGCTTGAATAAAATAGGCCCAGTTTTGTATCCTTCCGCCATTAATTATTTTCTTGTTTATCGGCCGCAGAAACCGATGAAGTGCCGTAGAAGAAGAAAAAGATCTCCACCAATATGAGAACCTGGCATAACAGATTCCCAGCATGATCTTTAATGAGAAATCCTTTGTAAAAAAAAGGATTTCCATTATATGTAATCATGAAAATGAAAAATCCTTTGTAAACTGGATTTCCATCATATGTAATCATGATCAATAAACTTGTCTTCTTTTACACATTGCTGATTTGCCATATTTGCTGTGAGAAAGTCTGATAATGTGCAGCTTCGACACGTCTAAATAACTTTACGCTGACTCTGATAAATGATTATCCGGTCATGTCCTGACTTTTATACGTAACGGAAGATGCGTAAAAAGCTCTCTAGCATTTAAGTTGTCATAATGATCCAACTGTCATGCAGTTTTTTTGGACGAGGAGTCGCATAGAATTCTGAACTGTTACTTCTTTGATACGAAGAATTTCTTTTCAGACTGTCATCTTCAAGAATGGTTTCCCCAAAAATCCCTCGAAATAGGGCGAGAAACGTCTGCCGAACAGGCCATACTTGAACTTTAGATGTAAAAGATTCTGGCTAGACTTCAAATGAACTTCTAATGGCCCAAGAAGAAAAGTCATCTTCAATGCTGACATCTGTGTATTTCAGACACTTAGAATATTTTGTAGCCAAAAAGGAGAATTTTTTGCGTAAACCCTTGTAATTGGCCTTCTGTAGCTTCTGAGCGTAGAATTATAGATTTGTAGCTTCTGAGCGTAAAATCGTAGATTTGTAGTCTCTGAGCGTAAAACTATAGATTTGTAGCCTTTGAGCGTAAAAGCTTCTGGGCGTAAAACCATATATTTATAGCCTCTGAGCGTAAAACCGTAGATTTATAGCCTCTGAGCGTAAAAGCTTCTGGGCGTAAAACCATAGATTTATAGCCTCTGAGCGTAAAACCGTAGATTTATAGCCTCTGAGAGTAAAAGTTTCTGAGCGTAAAATCCGGATCCGTTACGCAACATGACTGTCCGTCTTCTTTTTCAAATGATAGGCTGAGGTGGTCCCAAATCATAACCGACTATTAAATATCGGATTTGGTTAGGGATTTGAAGAGTTATCCGAACTCTATAAATAGCCCAAGGTCTTGAGAGAGAAATCTTTCATCTGTCTTTGCAAAAACCCTTCGTCTCTTTGAGAACTCTTCGTCTTTGTCTCTTTTCTGAGAACTTTGAGCTTCGCCATGGCACCAAAACAGGCTTCCACTGCTAAGGGAAAGAAAACTGCTTCCTCATCTCGCTCCTCTGCTCAAGCACGAGCAACTCCCATTAGGCTGAGTGAGCCCCGATCTGAACGAAGTGCTCCACCGTCGAGCTGCGCTCCGGGCATCACAGGGAAAGACTTCGATAGGAATGAAACCCTTCACACACGTTGTACGTGTACGCGCAAGGTCATCTTCTGTGCTAAGAGCCTCTTCGAGGAAGATGATGCACAGAGATGTTTTATTATTACGCTCACATTCCTAATGTGTCAGCATAAAAACTCCATATTTTTGCAGTATGGCGTAAAAACTCAGACTGTCAAAATTTGGCGTATACTACAAACTTTGAGTTTTACGCGTTGACTATAAATTCCGGCGTAAAAACTCAAATTTTGTCAGTCTGGCGTAAAAAGCTCAGACTGTTAGATTTTGGCGTATACTGCCAACCTTGAGTTTTACGCACTGAAAATAGATTCCAGCGTAAGACTCAAGTTTTTGCAGTCCGGCGTAAAAGCTAAGACTGTTAGTCTTTGGCGTATCCTGCAAGAGTGTAGTGTCTAGCGTAAAAGCTGACTTATTTTCTTGCATTTTGCAGTGGACTTGCAGATCCCTCCTTTGGCTGAAGTGATGGGCTCTGCTACTGGGATGCTGAATTCCAGCTATCTGGAGGACTTGTCCCATGTGACATTCCCGATTTCTGGAACTGAGTATCCTCAAGAAAGGGGAACTCTGATCTCGTCCCAAGGAGAACGAATGCTGCTGAGTATGATCAGTGGGGAGCCCCTGACATACATAGATGGGACTGAATATAAGAAACCAGGTTTCTTATTCGGGGATGTTATCGACAAACAGTCCCAGACTAAACCCAAGAAGGAAGATTAGGTGTTTACTGTTGAGGGCACGATCATGTATCTGCCCAGGATGCCTAGAGATTACCCTATCTCGGCATTCTTTCATGCCACACATCCTAGGAAGATGATGTGGACTCTGACTCCCGATCTTCACGGCCAGCCGGGGAAGATCTTTTATAAGAAAGGATTGAATCAAGGAGCCTTTGTGAGCCATCCTTCAGGCCCTGTTATGCCTTTCAGAGGATTACTGCCGGGTAGCATCCCGAGTGAAAACACTTCACTGATCCAGCCGGTTAAAATATCGATTTTCTGCAATAATTTTATGGGGTAGGGAGGAGTGTACCCCAAGGTTAACCCTCGCACCAGTGGATGGCTTAGCCCCGGGAATCTTTGATGGGCCAGTTTAACTGCCTGGGCCCTGAAGCACTTCCAGATGGAGCTGGAAAGTATTGGCTTGTTCACGGTTGTGAGTGCCACTAGTGTTGGGCTGTCTGTCAACCCCAACTTATTTTTAGCTTTGATGGAGCGATACAATTCGCTTACTGGAACTTTTGCCACTCCACTAGGGGAGTTGGGCTTAGCCCTTCATGAGATAGCAGAAATTTCAAAGCTGCCAATGGGGGACACTCCTTATAAAGAGTACGTTCCCACGAATAGGGAGCTGAGGGATACAAACCCTCGGGCAGTGGCAGTGTACCAGGAGCTGATGAGCCACTATCTTGCCTGCACCACCTTCTATAAAGAGCCTTCTGATTTGGCTCATATCAACAAATGGGCATCCTACCTCTTCTTCCATCAGGCAAGAAATGCTAAGCCGGACAAGGTTGTAGATAGCAGAGATAAGCCCTTGAACCTCCTGAGCATGCTTAGCGCCAACACGGTCGATGACCTCATTGAAGATGCAGGGGTTCAGATTATATTCTCGATGAGGAGATAGGGGGTTATCCTGCAGGCACTAAAGCCTTCAGTTATATGAGGCATTGTCGCAAGCCTCTGTCGAGGGAAGCTCAACTGGCTGGCTTTCTCTCTGTCTGGCTACGCCGATGGATAGTGCCTGGCATCGCGTCTGTGGATCACATTCATCGCAACACCTTATGGCCCGCAGTATGGTTAGTGTTTGGAGCAAGATTGGGCCTGCTTTCTGCCATGGTATGTAGAATACAAGCTGGCCTGAGGGCCATTACTGATGGGCTGCTAGCTGATGATACACAGCGTGAAGGATTTCCTAGAGTGGAATTACCATTCCTATACCTGATGGGATAGTTAATCCTTCACAACACCAGGGTGATGTCTCCCGGCTCTGCCAGCAGTTCTGGAAATAACTTCTTGTTGAATTACAAGAATTCTCTTTGGAATATGGCGAGCATCATAGATTGTCGGTGAGCATTAAATTTTGCCCATGGCTGGAAGCTCTTCTGTACCGTCCCCCCCGTACATATCAATCAATAGGGGACAAAACTTCAGGATGCAGGCCAATGGAGGACTATTCTTTCTCCTGAAGCCTTTTTCTGCATTAGACCTTCCCACTTGTTGTACAGAAGTGAGGACCACTGCTACTTGGAGCCTTATCTGCCAAGCCGGTTCGCCAAATAATTTGGGTACGACCAGTTGCATGTGGGGAATCCCATCACCATCTTCAAGTCCAAAGGTGGACTTATTGATGGAGCTAGAGGATGGTGGTACTTCATCATGGGTTGTACTGGTACAATCTTTGCTGTGCCCGCGACTTCTGTCTCCACGGAGTTGCGCATTCTTTACTCGTACACACAGTTTTACGCGTCCATCAATACCTTCCATCGTGATTTCGATGTATATGGAATTTTTAGGATGCCCTCCCAGAAGTCTACTAGAAGAGATGAGATCCCATCCGTCTCCTCTAATGAAGGTGAAGACACTACCGGTGCAGACGATTTCTTGTTGATAATACCGAGAGGCGTAATAGCTCTGCCAGCAGAGCCTCTCGTTATCTCCAATAAGCGAAAGGCTTCCACTCTAAAAGAGCCTTTCCCCCACAAGAAGAAAACGGTCAGAGGTCCTAAAAGGACTTCCACCAAAGGGGCTTCTAGGAGTGAGCCTGTTATTTCCCCAGTTGGGGATGATTCTTTGATCAGAGGTCCTTTGCCTTTTAGAGAGGGAACCTCCACAGTTCTGGCTGACAGTGCTGGAGATTCTTTGCTCGCGATCGCTGCCGCTACTACCGCTACTGGTAGTGCTTCGAGGTCGCCTTCGAGACCGAGCATATTCAGAATCAATATACCTTTATCCAGACCAATAATGGGAGTAACCCCTCCTTCGTCTGTAAGTATTTCCAGCAAGATTCCACCCGATGAACCTCGAGTGGATCTGGGTGATGACTATCCTCAAACGTCAGTTGGTGCACCCTCTTCTCCAGGTATGACAGCTTGTTTAGCATCATTAAGAAATGATTTAGCTATACAGGCTGTAGACGCAACATACATACCATCGGCCATGGGTAAATATTGTCTTCACGTTTTCTTTATGAAAATTAACATCAAATTGATATTAACTTTCTTTTGTCTTCTTTTCAGGTGAAGACATCTCTGGGGAGGGCGGAGTTGACACAACTTCTGACTTTGTTGCGGATCCATTTAATGAAACAGCGGTGATTGACGTCGAAGAAGCATGCTTTGAAACTACCGATCTTTCATCCGTAACATTCTCGGGTGTCATCCCACCAGTGGCAGTTCAAATAACATCAGAGGAGGATGAACCCACCATCTCGTCCGTGCCTCCTTCGTCGAGTATACCAGCAACTTCAACTGTTGTTGGTGTCACTTCCTTTGTCGCACCATCTGTTGAAGCAATGACTGTGGCCACCTCCTCTGCAGTCATTCCATAAAGGAGACTTACCGATATTGCGGCCACTCCCAGCGTCCATTCGAGCTTTGCTATGCTAGTGGATCAATACACTAGCATATTCTACCTCACTTTGAAAGAGTTGATATCGATGGTGCTGGAGAAGAACCTAGGTTTTGACACTCTGAAGATGTCCTCCAATCTCCCTATAGCGCAGATTAGAAATTTCAGTAACGCTGAAAGAGCTGATGTGCTAGAGCAAATAGTTAATGGTTTAGAATAACCCATTAACGAGTATTTACAACTATCTCGAGGCAACATCGACGATCTGGTTCAAGCTGAGTATGACTCCTTGACTGTAGAACTTGCTGAGCAAATAGAATCTCTAAACAAATCCATCTAGGAACTGCAGCAAGAGATGGATAAAGAGCAGGCTGTCTTGGTGGAGTTTATTCCTCAGATAGCTGAGTGCCAGGCCGAATTTGAGGGAAATAAAGCGAGGTTCGAGAATTGGAAGCTAAACTTTCTCAGGCAAGGGAGAGGCTTCTCAAGACATTGGCAGTCCGCAATGTGCTGAAGGGCCAAGTGGATACAGCTAAACAGAACTTGACTTATACGGGTGTTATCTACGTAAATTTTGTTAATTCTCTGTCCGGACTATCTTGCTTAAGCAATGACGAAGCAAGGCTGGAACGGGCTCGCAACAGTATTTTGAACTCCAGGAATAAGAGGATGGCTGCTTTGGCGCAACAGATTCGCGATTTAACTGCTCCTCCCCAATGATGTACTTTTTTGCTTCTTATGTAATATGCTATTCCCAGAGAAAATAAAGATACTTTTTTTACTTTGTGGACCCATCATTTTAGAATATAAATGATAGGCCAGGATGAAAGTAAAATCAGAGGTAATATGGACATGATATACTTTCGGTAAGTTTCAGCTGGATATATCTATTCGGAGGTTATATGGACATGATAGAATATGATCCAACTAAATTTGTATACAAAACACTATCAGAGATAATATGGACGTGATAGGCTTTGAAGTTCCAAATTAGTTAAACGTATCTATTCAGAGGTCATAAGAACATGATAGAATATGATCCAACTAATCTTTATATGTAGTGTCATCAGAATAAAATCTTCACCATACCCCTTTGAGCAAAGGAGATCAAGCATAGTACTTCTTCAGGAATTTGCTGTTGATAGGAGCCATTATCAAGTCTCCATTAGGCTTGGCTAATCTGTAAGCGCCATTTGAAAATGTGGTTTCAATCACATAAGGGCCCTCCCATTTGGGCTGGAACTTGCCCTTACTTTTGTGTGTCATGATCATTGGCCTCTTCACAGCTAAAACTAGCTCACCAACTTTGAACACTCTTTCCTTCACTTTTTAGTTAAAAGCTCTAAAAATGCGTGCCTGGTAGAACGCAATGTGCTGTTGAGCTTGAAGGCGTTTCTCGTCTAATCCTTCTAGCTCTTGAAGCCTTAATTGATCATTATATTTCTGAGTCAGCTCATTTGCCACTGCTATTCTGAGTGATGGAATTTGGACTTCAATGGGGAGAACTGCTTCACACCCATAAACTAATGAGAATGGGGTATAACCCGTTGGTGTTCGTACCGTTGTGCGGTATGCCCAGAGACATTCTCCCAGCTTCTCATTCCAATCTCTTTTGTTCGAAGAGACGAACTTCTTCAAGAGTTTGATGATGGTTTTGTTGAAGGCTTCCGCCAAACCATTAGCAGCAGGATTGTAAGCCGTCGAGGCCATATCCTGTATCCGATTCTTATCGCAAAATCGGTAAAATTCTTGGCTGATGAATTAAGGCCCATTATCATGAATTATCCTTTGGGGTATCCCAAAGCGATAAATCACATGATGCTTGATAAAGCTGATCACGTTGGATGTCTTCACCTCAGCAAGAGGGATCCGCCTCCGCCTATTTGGAGAAATAATTCATGATAGCCAATATGAACCGATGTCCTCTAGAAGATGATGGGTGAATATGACCAATGATGTCCATACCCCATGCTTCAAAGGGCCATGATACAATCGTAGGATGTAAATACTCAGAAGGCTGATGTATAAAATCTGCATGAACCTGACAGGCTTTGCATTATCTTGCATATTTCATGGCATCTGCAATCATAGTAGGCCAGTAGTAGCCCATCCTCCTGATACGATCCTGTAACTTAGGACCGGGTTGATGTGCTCCACATACACCGTCATGAGCTTCTCGGATAACCCGTTTTTTATCATCGTCAGAGAGACACCGTAATAGTAGTCCATCGTATGTTCGGCGATATAGACTTTGTGAAGAAGCATCAAAATAGAAGCGTAATGATCGTCTTTTGATAGATACTACTTCTTTAGGATTCTCTGGTAAGATTCCGTATGACACGAAGTCTATAAAGGGACTTCTCCAATCTCTCTTAGGAGGAGCTGTGTTTATAGCGTAGCTGCGTTCTATGTGAAAATTATTTTTCATACAGAATAAATCTCTGTTAAGAAGGATCACTGAATTCTGCCTTCTTATAGGAATAGCTAGATCTGCAGCTAGGCTGGCCAGAGCATCAGCTTCCAAAATTTGAGATCGAGGCACGTGCTCTAGGAAGAATCCTTTAAAAGACATGGCTATCTCGATCGTTGCTTGGTGATAAGGAATGATGTCTGGATTGCGGACTTCATATATTCCTCTGACCTGATTGACGATCAGCTGAGAATCACCAAAAGCTTCCAGGTATTCAACATCTAATTCTTTAGTGACTTGAAGCCCGATTAGTAGAGCGTTATACTCTACCACATTATTAGAGCAGGGTTCGCTAAGAGAATATGCTCGATAGATGACGAGTTTATCAGGAGTCACCAGGACAATTTCTACTCCTGAAACCACGTTTTCCTTGGGACCAGTTCTGGAGGCACCATCGAAGAATAGCTGCCATGTATCACCTTCCATTGCCGAATTATATTTTGCAACTTCGTCGAAAATGTCCTCATATAATTTGGAGGTTTCCGGAATTGGATGAGCAGCTAAGAAGTTAGCCAAGGCTTGACCTTTCATAGACTTCTGAGGGACGTACACCATATCATACGGTGTTAATAACATCGCCCAAGTCGCAAGTCAGAAATTAAGAATACTTGGCTTTTTCATCAATACCCGAAGAGGATTGATTCTGGAGATGATATGAATAGTCTGGTCCGTCACATAATATCACGTCTTCTAAATGGCAAACATTAGGGCCAAACATTCTTTTTCTACTGGATTGTACCGGTGTTCAGCTCCGACCATCATCCTTCTTAGATAGTAGATAGCCTGTTCATGACCCTCATTGTTCTTCTGTGCGAGAAGAGCCCCTAAAGAATGATCTATTGCTCGAACATACAGCAAAAATGGTCTTCCTATGACGAGAGGCACCAGAACTGGAGGATTAGTAAGATAGCGTTTGATTTCATTAAACGATTGCTGACAGGCTTTATCCCATGCAAATGACACACCTTTCTTCATCAGGCGAGAAAAAGGTTAACATCTCCCAGAGAGGTTGGATATGAATCTCCTGATATAAGCCAGACGACCTTGAAATCTCCTGAGTTCTCTCAGATTACGGGGCAGCCACATTTCTAGGATAGCCTTTACTTTATCAGGGTCAACTTGAATGCCTTTAGCGGTAATGACAAATCCCAGAAATTTGCCACTGGATACACCGAGAAAGGACTTTGTGGGGTTTATTTTGAGTTGATGTTGGCGCATCGACTCGAATACTATCTTCAAGTCTTGGATGTGATTATCCTTGAGGCGGCTTTTGACAGCAATATCATCCACGTAACATTCTACCATTTTGCGTAAGTGCTCATGGAATATGTTACTCATAGCTCGTTGATACGTTGCCCCAGCATTCTTCAATCCAAAAGGCATAACTGTATAGCAATATACCTCCAATGGTGTACGAAAGGCAGTATGCTTCTCATCTTTAGGATTCATCTTAATCTGATTGTATCCTGAAAATCCGTCAATGAAAGACATGCGCTCAAAACCGTACGTATTATCGATCATAACGTCTGTAATGGGAAGAGGGAACTCATCTTTAGGGCAGGCCGCATTTAGATCTCGAAAATCGATGCAAACACGCACTTTCCTATTTTTCTTCATAACCGGGACAATATTAGCGACCCAATCAGGATGTTGTTCTTCTCGGATGAACCCACAAGCTATTAGCTTCTTGATTTTAGCTTCAATGGTATCCATTATATCCGGACGGAACCGGCGTTGGTGTTGCTTTACAGGCTTCAAATTGGGCTGTATGTTGAGTTTATGGGTAGCCACTTTAGGATCAAGACCTAGCATATCCTCATAATTCCATGCAAAGACATCGATATATTCTTTTATCAGCTGGATCATTTCTTCCCTTTCTTCTTCGGAAAAATTGTTACTGATAAATATCGACTTTGGTGAAAATTTATCCCCAACATCGACTTGGATAACTTTATCTTCAGTGGGTGGTTCTCTTTGCTCGAACCGGAGTTTCCATTGTGTATCCATTTGTTGAGCCCAGGATTCATCTTCAAATGGTTCAGATTCTTGTCCCTCTGTTTCGAGAGAATCTGTCAATACCATATTTATTGATAATGCCTGTTCGAGTTCATCATCTGAATCGGAGGATGACAAATCGTCTTGAAAAGAGGAAATGGTTTCCTCACTTGACTCAGAGTTGTTCAAAGTTGCAAGATGTGTGGTATACCCTAACGCAAAACGAGTTCGTTGACAGTAGGGATCACCATGCAACGATATTCGTCTGCCTTTCCCATAGTTGAGGCCTGGCTCCAACTTTAAGTCATAATCCATGCTTTGCATAATCTTCAAAGCTTGTGGGCTATATCTGTGAACTTGTATTTTTCCAGCATCAGATTCGTGAGAATCTTCTTGTACAATTGGTTTATTCTGCTTGCGACCGAAGACTATTGGATGCTGATCGTTGCGAGTAGGTGGAACAACAAAGACAAAATCTTCATGCGGCCCATATGTCATGACGATATTAGATGTTGACGCTACTTCCCATACATATAGATGATAGAAGTCTATAGCCTCCAAGAATTTTTGTACTATAGGTTCTATATCGTTATGGGGGGAGGATTCCTGATTAGGAAATTAAGCATCAGTATACTGGAAAAGAGAATCTTTATTATCGTCAGAAACCATGTTTCCGGTTGTATTTACATAAGTCGGATGCTTGTTACGCCTAAGGTTGATGACCAAAGGTGGGGGCTTCTGGTTCAGAGTGATCACTAGAGGATCACTTCCTCCTCCCGATTTAGTTTTGCTCAAGTGGATAGCCATGGGTTCTATGACTTTCGGACGGGTAGTCCGCCCTTTCACCTGGATTGATAAAGGTTGCTCAACAGATGGTTCTCCTGGCTCCCGGTAGGATTCCTCCTCCGCCTTGCCTGACACCTCCTTCATGTAGTCTTGGGTGTACAACATGGCATCAGAATAGTAGGACTCAACTCCTTTGAACGGGTTGAGATCAGCAAACTCTGTTTTTACTGTCCCTTGGGCGTCTACATATTTGAAGCATTGATGTAGAATGGAAGAAATAATATTGTGATCGTGGATCCAAGGTCTGCCCAACATAATATTGTAAGACACCTCTGAATCAATGACGTAGCATGTAGCCACTGATCTAAGGTCACAAATCTGGATCCTCAGACGAATCTTCCCCAACGGTTTACTCTTTCTGGCATTAAAGCCCACGATTGTGGTGGTAGTGTAAGCCAGTTCGCTTGTAGGGATTCTCAACGGTCTTAACAGACTGTGAGGGATAATGCTGATCGACGATCCCAAATCTATGTGAATCCGGTCTACCTCCATGGAGCCGACGTATCCGGTGTAATAAAGAGGCCTGTCATGCTTGTTATGTTTCAATAACATATCCTCTTGAGTGAAAGTGATATTAGGGACCACTTCCATCACACTATGGCATTGAGGGCATGCCACAGGCTCTTTATCAGGGGATTTGAGCTGAGTCAAGCATACATCCGCCTGCATTAACGCTTCACTCAAGGCTTGACGAGTGTCTTTGGATAGCCTAAGTAGCTCGAAAATGGACAATCTGGCTGGTGTATTGGCCAACTGAGCCAAGATATCAAAGTTATATAGTTTCTCTAAACCTTTGTTTTGAATATTCTTCAAAGGTTTATCAAAACGAACTTCTTTTTGCTTGCCCTTGTCTGCCGAAGTTGGTCTAGAAGGACCTGCCTCTGGAATAACAGGTTCGGGCTCTGGAGGTTTGGCAGCTGAAGTGTCTGTCGTTGATTCCCCCTAGTTCCCTCCATAGTCCTTGAGATAGGCTTTGCCTGACCGGGTTTTGGTTGCTAAAACCTCTTCTTCTGATGTCGGGGATATTGCAACCATATGGCATAGTTTGCATCTTGAGTTCTTTTTAGACTTAGCTTTAGCAGCTTGAGTCTCTTCTTCAATTTCTGACACCAGATCTGGGTGAACCCACATGATCTCACCACGCTTGGTAGTTAGGGGTACCAGGTCATGATTTTGACCCCTGGTCGGAGGAAGATTAACAATGTTCATCATTGCCCGTGGAATAGGTACTACACCATCTGGGACTTCCTGAGGGGGCAGATTGCCAAACTGGAGTGAGATCATGTTGGCAGTGACCGTCTTCTCGCTATTACGCAGAGTGATGGCCTTGGCGTCGATCAACTCCTGGATTTTCCTTTTTAGTACATAACATGCCTTTGTGGGGTGATATATGTATCTGTGGAAAATACAGTACTTAGGGTTATTGGTACTGTCGACTTCATTTGGCCGCTTTACCTCGGGGAGAGTAAGCTTGCCACTTTTGACTAGACAATTGAATATACTCGGGATATCGTCGTCGTCAAAAGAATACTCTTCTTTAGGTCTGGAAGTCCCAGGATTCGTCTGCTAGTCACTGGAGTATGTTGCCTAGATGTGTTGATCGTCAGAGCTTCTTTTCCTTTGGAACTACGAGTATGGTCGTTATTGGAGGATGACCGCTTACCTCTATCAGAGGTAGAGATCATGATTCCATTGTCACGAGTCTTCCGACTATTATCTTCAGCGGCTACCGCTGATATTATAAATGAGGGCTAATCATGAAACTGATATGGTCCCGTGAACACTTAGATCAACGGGAGAAGGTTCTTCCTGCAAATGTCCACCAAGGCAGAATCTGAAACTCCGGGAGGCATCTGCAAGGTAGCCTGACAAAAATATTCGATAAAAGTACGAACGCTCTCTCTTCTCCTTCTGTTTTACTTCAATAAGTGATGACATAGACATGTCCATCCCTCCTTCGTAGAATCGAGCGAAGAACAGAGTCTTGAAATCTTCAAAAGAAGTAATGCAGTTGTCTGATAGACTACGGTACCATTGATAGGCCACTCCAGACAGACAGCCTTTAAACACTCGAGTGAGAAGGGCGTCATTCCCCTGCAACAACACTGTCATCATGCTAAAGTAGTTTATGTACTGGCTTGGTAACATTTTTTCCTCAAACAAAACCATAGCCCGTGGTTTGTATTTAGGTGGGAAAGGGATCTCGTCCCAGATAGCTGGGTATGGCTGGTTGATTCCCAACTTCTTGAGCTGATTCTTATGCTTCAAGGCATCAAATTAAGCTTTTAATTCCCGAACTGCCTGCATCGGATCTTCAGCTGGGAAAGGGACCGCAGAGTGGTAAGAGATTGGTTGTATTGTAACTCCAACCGGAGGTAATACATTCTTCGAGTTAAGAAGTTGAGGAGCCGCTGACTCTTGATTTAGAACAGGCTCCTGGTTTGCGTTGGATGGTGGTAGGTCCACCCAACACGTAGTTGAGTCAGAGGATCCGATGTTTGAGCTATTGCAGCTGCATGTTGAGTCACCATAATCTGACACATACTCTCCATCATGGAATGCATCTCTTTAAGCGATGCTTCCAATACAGCGATGCGTTATTCAGTACTTCCTGATGGGGAAGCCTCTCATGTTCATCTCCAATGGAATAAACTCCCATTTCTCTGGATGCTACTGAGGGATTAGTATAGATCTCTGTATAGATCGAGTCTATACTTTTAGCATCAGATTCGGGAAACTGGCGACCCCCAGCGTCGGAATCAGAAGAATATAAAGCCGGTTGTCGTGACCTCAAGCGGGTGTTTCAAAAAACACCTGCCTCAATATTCTCAAGGAGTCTGTCAAATCTCCTTTGGCTTGGAGTTCTACATGGATGACGTCTTGAGCTTGACCTTCCTTTAGGAATGTGTGAAGCCATATTTACTGATGCGAATGTCGGCTCTTCTTTCTGTAGAGACAAAGAGTAGTTCAACCGGTCAAAAACTGACCGTTTTGCCTTAGAACAACAGTAGTTAACTACAACTTTATGACTATTACAACAATGCTCCCAAGGGGGTATAATATACATGTTAGAAGATCCCCTGTCTTTGCGCTTCTAGATCAAGAAATCACGCAAATTAGGGGGATTATGTCACTACCACATTTTAGGAAAAAGGGTATTTTAGTATTCTCCTATTTAAATAAATATTGTGCATGGTAAATAATTTTTGTTGTATTATTTAATTGTTGTTGGATGTTATTTAATTATTTTGGACTTATTTTAGTGGACCCAACTAGTGTAGTTTGGACCCATGGACCAACATGAATTAAATAGTTAGACTTGGCCCATTCAGAAAGCCCATGGTTAAGGAGATGGATTAAATTAATTAAATGATTAGACTAGAAGCTTCCTTCCTTAATTATTTCTTCATGAGAGGCCCCAAGGGGTACATTGGACATTTTATAATTGCTTGGGGAAGGGGGCATGGCCGGCCTATATTAGGAGGGGGGAATTTCTCTCTCCTCTCATTCTCATTCCAAATCTAGATCTAGAATTCTCCACTTCCAAATTCTTTCCATTCCCATTCCAATTCTCTACCAAATTTATCCCAAATTATTTCCAATTCACCATTAGAAAGTTGAGAAGCAAGGATCTAGAAGGAGGAAGCAAGGATCTACAAAGAGGAGCAAGGATCTACAATTTGGAAGCAAGTTCATCTCAATTGGAGGTTTCATTGGGAATCCATCTCCCAATAGGTATAATTTAGTTTTTCCCATTAAAATAGCTTCTAAATCTGAGATTTAATCATGTAAAATCAACCCATATGTATGTACTACCCATAAGAATTTGTTTTGTGTTCATAGGAGACCCATGGAGAAAGTTATGGTGCTTTTTGTGTCAATTTTATTGGAATTCCGAATTTACATTTTGTTGTGTGTGTCAATTGATCCTATAGATCAATTGGACATGTACTTATGTGTTTGAGGCTTGTGTCGTGTCCATATTTGGGTACATGTGGTTCGTATCCCAACTATTTGGTGATACGTATCATTTTGGGGGTTTTCCTCCGACACGGGGCTTTGTACATGTCGTATTTTGACACGGACACATAGATCTACTTTTGACACTTTGATTTATTCATAAATATTATTTGTGACATGTTTGTGTCCTTCGGGGTACAATTGGTTGTGTGTTGGACTCGTGTCACATGCGTATCCTAGATCTAGTAGGATACGGTGTGATACTCTCCAATTTGGTGTGTTTATGTGTAGATCTAATTATTTATGCTTTAAATTCTTCATTTATAATTAGTAAATATATATAGATATTATATATTATTTTAGTATATTTATTATGGTATTTATTGTGGTATAGATCTAGATATTTCTATGTGTTCTAAAGTGGTGTATAAATATATGTATGTAGCTTTCTTGCATACAATTATATATGTTACTACTTGTTAATAAAATAAATTATACATAAATATTTTATAAAATATATTTATGTGTTTAAATGTGTAATTATATTAAATATAATTATTATGTAATTATTTGGATTTAATGAATGTATTTTTATGTGTGCTTCTAGCCATGTAAAATATGTACATTAATATGTGCAATGTGTTTTGTAACTATTAGTATTTGATTGTGTAAGTTATGTGTATATGTATATATAAGTATTTATATTATTAATTGTTTTATATATGTATATATATATTGATTTATATTGATTTATATATATATATATAGTTATATATTATATATTTCTTTTGGCGACAGCAGCTTTTAATGACAGTTTCTGTCATTAATATACCGTGGGCAGCAGCAGCCGCTGTAGCTATTAATGACAATTCTGTCATTAATAACAGCGGGCGGGATTTAGACAGCGGTATTTGCGACAGTTTTCTGTGACAGTTGTTTAACTGTCACCAATTGAGCAGCAGTGGTTTATATATAGAGTTTCTGCGACAGATTTTTTGTGACAGTTGAGACTGTCACTATAAGCTATTTTATTTAAATTGTATTTTCAGCTCACTGTTTTCAGTGACGATTTGGCAGATTTAATTTATATATTATATATTATATTTGTATAAATATATATGTATATATATAGGTGTTTTTATGAGGTATAATACTAATAATAATATATTATTTTATTTGTATAAATATTGGTTTGTATATACATTATTTAGAGTGTATTATATTGTATTATTAGTATACTTTGTGTGGGTACCAATTGGGATCAAGACCTTGATTCCTAATTGTGTATTTTATTCTATATTATTTATATAGTTGTCTTGTGAGGTTGACCTTGGTTTGACCATATTTGACTTTAGTTGACTTTAGAGTTGACCATAGTTGACTTTTAACTTAGAATTGATTTATTGACCTAGAAGTTGACTAGTTTGACTTGTTCTCTTTCCGGGACCTTGTATTAATGTGGTATTCTATATCTAGGTCTTCGAGGTACCGAGTCAGACATCTGTAAGACTGTTTTTTGGACTTCAGGCGAGTACATTCTCTGATAGTTTCTTATTTATGATATCCTCTATGTTCGTTGTATCTAGTATAGATATACATGTTTCTCTTGACACTATGGTTACACGGATTGGTATATCCGAATCTCGTCATGAGATATTATTCCTTGGTATATGGTGTATATGGTACAAGTATTATTTCATTGGTTATCTTGTACATGTACAGACACCGATTTTCGGGAGGAGTCGCTCTCTTCTTGGGGAATCTAGTGCCATAGCATACCGTGGTTGGATCTATTATACCAGTCGAGGGTGGGGAGTATTAGTATAGATATGTGATCAAATCCCTATTGAATAAAGTATTGGTAAGCGAATAGTGTTGATCATGCACCGCACGTATGATTAGCCAGGCCGTATTGTATCTTGCCCAAGCCGATCACATGTTAAGCTAGTACTCACACACTTAGACATTAGTATTATTGTTTCATTGGCATATTGTTCATTATTGTATTTCTTTCCAGTATTTCCTTATTGTCTATATATCTCTTGTATCTATTTTGTGTATCTTGTTTATCCACAGCTATTTACTGTTACATAGTTTTTATCATGGATTAGAACTGCTGTTAGAGATGTACTCTGCTCCTTTCCTGACTGAATATATTTTTTCAGATGACACTGAGGAGTACCCTACCTATTATGGACCCCAGGATATTGTGAGTTTAGATTCTGAGACCCTGGCTCAAGAGGGACTTATCCCAACTGAGACAGTTGACCCTGGAGTGTAGCTTTG